>JAVSCE010003609.1:0-592264 GCA_032199065.1 Smutsia gigantea
AAATATTAGGAAATTCAACTTTTTATAGATTTTCTTTCTCGTCTATCACTGCTTCATACAAATTAGGTACTGAAAAAAAACTGAGCTGATGGCATAACAATATACCAGGACAAAAATGCATATGTAGGAAATATGTTCTCTGGATGTATTTTTTGGCCCACAAAGCCATCTGAAAGAACAGATAAGATATGTCATAAAATACCAACTACGTCTCTATTGATTTTGTAAGTCGATACAAAGCATTAGGAGATCAAACACCACAGCATCCACAGTGTTGAACTGGGAATAGTCTTATCAGCAAGACACTCAAACAAAGGGAGGACTTAGCAATGTATTTAACAGGCAAAAATTTGAGTGTGGAAATTTCAAGTTTTTCAATGCCACAGCTAAATCATTAAAACAGATTCTAATATTTAACAATGGCTTGATGACATAAAATAATTTAGATAGTTGCTCTGCAATATTTCCCATTAAGAAGCCTCTGAATGTTAATATTCTTAACACTGTGCCAAGACATCTCAGATGCTGGTAGAAACAAATATAAAAATTCAACTCTGATTTTATCACTATTTTGCAAGGTTGATTTCTTTTAATTATCTGTTCTGACAGTATGCACAAAAGAACACTCTGGAATTGGGAATGGGGGAGTTGTAGCCCTGACTCTGGCCCTATAAAGTTCTATGGTGGTAAGTAGTACTTTACTGGTTAAATTATGCTCTCAGTTAAATGATGCTCTCCAAGATGCCTTGTCATCCTCCTAGTCAATGACTCTATGGTTAAAGCTCATTTTTCAATTAAATTCTTATCCATGTAATAAACATAAATCATATTACAGCATTTCTAAAATGTTCCTCATCAGTGCTTCCAAGAACTGTGAGTTCCTAAAATGTTTTAGTTCCTCCATGACGGTGGTTCAGGCGAGGGAATGATGGAGAAGATGAACAGGTGGTCTTTCTGCCAGCACATCCTACTTCAGGCACAGCAAGGTTGTTTTATCTCAGAAGCACATCTGTACTATCTTCCTAAACAAAAACTTTGTAGGCATGAATGAACAAACACTTTGGTTTCAAATTGCATTGTGACTGATTGACACTGGACACCTAGTGCTTTTCCCTCTTTAGAAAGCGGAGGACTTATCTACTAAGCCTTGCTTATCCTGGACACTTTGTCAGCTGATCTGAGACCCACCTTTGTGCATATTTACCCTGCATTCCTCAAAGACAGTACTGGTGCAAATGGCAGTGACTGAAGCAGCCAGCTTCATTTGTTTCAAGGCTATTTGTGACACCATTACCTTTATGACACTCTGGTATACCAAGAAAACAGAATTATCCTTATTTTTGGTCTCTAATTAATCTTATCTTGCCCATGATTCTCCATTGCTAGAAAAAGGTATCAAAATTTACTTATCTATTTTGTCCAATGTGGTTAAAATTTGATCAGATATAATGAACAGTCCTTCTAAGCAATGCTGTTTTTTTAATATAATTTATTTTATTATCATTAATCTGCAATTACATGTGCAATATTATGGTTATTGAACTACCCCTTCATCAGGTCCCCCCCACCAACCCCATTACAGTCACCGTCCATCAGCGTAGTGAGATGCTATAGAATCACTACTTGTCTTCTCTGAGTTGTACAGCCCTCCTCGTGCCCCCCCAACATTACATCTGCTAATCCTAATGCCTCCTTTCCCCTCTTATCCCTCCCTTCCCACCCATTTTCCCCAGTCCCTTTCCCTTTGGTAACTATTAGTCCGTTCTTGGGTTCTGTGAGTCTGCTGCTGTTTTGTTCCTTCAGTATTTTTTCTTTGTTCTTATACTCCACATATGAGTGAAATCATTTGATCCTTGTCTTTTTCGGCTTGGCTTATTTCACTGAGCATAATACCCTCTAGCTCCATCCATGTTGTTGCAAATGGTAGGATTTGTTTTCTTCTTATGGCTGAATAATATTCCATTGTGTATATGTACCACCTCTTCTTTATCCATTCATCTACTGATGGACACTTAGGTTGCTTCCATTTCTTGGCTATTGTAAATAGTGCTGCAATAAAGATAGGGGTGCATCTGTCTTTTCAAACTGGGCTGCTGCATTCTTAGGGTAAATTCCTAGGAGTGGAATTCCTGGGTCAAATGGTATTTCTATTTTGAGTTTTTTGAGGAACCTCCATACTGCTTTCCACAATGGTTGAACTAATTTGCATTCCCACCAGCAGTGTAGGAGGGTTCCCTTTTCTCCACATCCTTGCCAACATTTGTTGTTGTTTGTGTTTTGGATGTTGGCCATCCTCACTGATGTGAGGTGATATCTCATTGTGGTTTTAATCTGCATTTCTCTGATGATTAGCGATGTGGAGCATCTTTTCATGTGCCTGTTGGCCATCTGAATTTCTTCTTTAGAGAAGTGTCTATTCATGTCCTCTGCCCATTTCTTAATTGGATTATTTGATTTTTGTTTGTTAAGGTGCGTGAGTTCTTTATATATTTTGGATGTCAACCCTTTATCAGATATGTTTTTTTATGAATATATTCTCCCATACTGTAGGATGTCTTTTTGTTCTACTGATGGTGTCCTTTGTTGTACAGAAGCTTTTCAGCTTGATATAGTCCCACTTGTTCATTTTTGCTTTTGTTTCCCTTGCCCGGGAGATATGTTCATGAAGAAGTTGCTCATGTTTATGTCCAAGAGATTTTTGCCTATGTTTTTTTCTAAGAGTTTTATGGTTTCATGACTTACTTTCAGGTCTTTGATCCACCTTGAGTTTACCTTTGTGTATGGGGCTAGACAGTAGTCCAGTTTCATTCTCTTACATGTAGCTGTCCAGTTTTGCCAACACCAGCTGCTGAAGAGGCTGTCATCTCCCATTGTATATCCAAGGTTCCTTTATCAAATATTAATTGACTGTATATGTTTGGGTTAATGTTTGGATTTTCTATTCTGTTCCACTGGTCTGTGGGTCTGTTTTAGTGCCAATACCAAATTGTCTTGATTACTGTGGCTTTGTAGTAGAGCTTGAAGTCAGGGAGTGTAATTCCCCCTGTTTTATTCCTCCTTCTCAGGATTGCTTTGGCTATTCGGGGTCTTTTGTTGTTCCATATGAATTTGAGAATTATTTGTTCCAGTTCATTGAAGAAAGCTGTTGATAGTTTGATAGGGATTGCACTAAGCAATGCTGTTTTACTGTGTAAAAATGGTTGATCTCTCAGATTTCCACTCCCCCTCTCCTAATATTCTTGATGGCTTCTTAGGTGCATGGGGAGAAAAACATGTTATTCAACTTCAAGATGGAGGCAGAGTGGTGGGGTCCTTGAATCAGTGTAGTGTCCACTGGCACGTTTATCCCTGGGAATCTCACTTGTCTACATCTCTGTTCCTTCACACCTGACAGTCATGGCTGAAGCATAGTCAGGGGCTCCTCTCTCATCTTCGTCAGATACTGGGGGTGGTGCTTGGCTGAGGTGACTTCATCTTGGCTGTTTATGCTGATGTAGACCCCTTGGGCTTATGTAACAGGCTTCATCAGCTCCCATGTAGAATACGTTGAACCACGGTTTCTGCCTCCATCCTCAGAGGACCCTTGGGAAGATCAAGGGTACTCAGTCAAGTCACCTTCTTCTGAAGATGAGAGAGTCTTTCTGAGTCACCTCCAGCCCTTGAATTGCTACGTCCAGCCTCTGCCTCTCCATCCAACTTTAATGAGCCATCACTTTTGCTTTGGAGGTTACAAGGCAGCTTCCTCCAAGAGAAATTGGTAAAGAGCTCTGTTATTGCCTTCAGTGTTTCCATAAAACTATGATATAAATGATCTACTGCCCCTCCCTGCCCTGTGACTTTAATCCCAATAATGAGAAACAGAGACCATGTCTTTCAGCACTTGCCTCTCTTGCTTCAATATCTTTTTCTCTCCATATTATCATCTCATGTCCCAAGTGGAGATTTTTCATTGTCCTTTCCTACATTAAATATTGCCTTTTTTTGACCCTAGCTTTATGGATAACCTTTAAAGTTTCACAAGGGTATTTTTGTACCAAAGACAAAACGTAATTTTGTCTTCTAGGCCTAGTAGATCATGTTAGAGGGGAAATAAAGGAATTTAGAAACCCTAACTCAAGACAATGGCCTGACCTGCAAAATTATGTTTTTTCTTTGAGACTCTGATTTAGACCACCAGCATCTAAGTCGTAATTATCTTTCTCTTTGCATTCTACCTGCAAAGATCATTAACTCTCAGTCAGGCAGCTGCTTGCAGAGAAGAGCAGGTACTCAGAAACAGGAAAGGCACAGTATTTCTTTGAAATATCATCTGCACAGAAATGCTCTAAGATTCGATTGTGGTGAGGATTGCACAACTCTGTAAATTTACTAAACATTGAATTGCACATTCAAACAGGTAAATTTTAGGATATGTAAATCATACCTCAATAAAGCTCTTTAAAAATCATGTGCAGTGTAGAAAACAGTGAAGTACAGATTCTCAACCTCCTGTAAGCTATACTGTGGACCTCTTAGTGGCTCTGCTGATGGGAACAGTGGAAATACAATAAGTAAGGAGAGAACATTCATTGTCCTCTCCATAAGGGTTAGAGATCAAACAAACCCCCAATGCAGTTCAAAAAGCTGTAATTTTCCTTTAAATTAGGACTTACCTGCCAATTCTGTTTACATGAGCAATACATCAAGCAATAAAATGTTATTAGTTTCTTCAAAACATGGGCATGAACCTTAATTATGCCTGCATATGTTTATGTAAAAACATACTTTTACTAACATATACTCTATATAGAAGTTTCTAATCTGGCAACATCTAATATCCAGGATGTACACAAGACTACAGAAGAATGAAAAATAAATAAATAGAACAATATCAATGTAAAAGATAACTTATAAACTTCTTATATAGACCTATTCACACCTCATTTAGAGGTAATCTACCTTAAATCATGTACAATTCCAACCTTTAGTGGACTTCAAAACCAAGAAGATGAAATGATAACCAAGCTTGTTAAGAGCAACAAATTGGAGGAACTGTGGCAAGGGTGGTGACTAAAGACTTCACAAGGATTTATGAGAAGAAAGAAAATATAGCTGACACTCACAAGACACTAGGATGGAGAGAGCAACAGTATAAAAGAAGATATAAGGATTGAAAAACAGCAGTCTGACATCATTTAATGGGATAAACAAACAGCTAGAAACATCTCAACTTGTAGGAAATGTTATATTATTCAGTGTTCACAATGGCAATGCCAAGATACACAAAAGAAAGTTAAACTTGTTCAAGGAAGCAAGTAAGTTTTTAAATTTTATAAATATTTCTATCCTTAAAGTCTTTTGCTGTTTTTTAATAGGATATTCTTTTTTTATTCTAGTAAAAAGCATATTAACATAAACTTTACCATCTTAACCACTTTTAAATGCATAGTTCACTATGTTAAGTATATTCACATTGTTGAACAGATCTCCAGAACTTTTTCATTTAGCAAAACTGAAACCTATACCCATTAAATACTTCCCTTTCTTTCCTATTCCCCTAGCCCCGCGTACCCACCATTCTACTTTCTGTTTCTGTGACTTTAACTACTTTAGCTATCTCATGAAAGTGGAATCATACAGTACTTGTCCTTTTACGCATGGCTTATTTCATTTAGCATAATGTCCTACAGGTTCATCCATGTTGGAGCATGTGACAGGATTTCTATCCTTTTTTTAAAAATTGTTTTGGTATTATTCTACAATTACATGTGCAATATTATGGTTATTAAACTACCCCCTTCATCAGGTCCCCCCCACCAACCCCATTACAGTCACTGTCCATCAGCGTAGTGAGATGCTATAGAATCACTACTTGTCTTCTCTGAGTTGTACAGCCCTCCTCGTGCCCCCCCAACATTACATCTGCTAATCTTAATGCCCCCTTTTCCCTCTTATCCCTCCCTTCCCGCCCATTTTCCCCAGTCCCTTTCCCTTTGGTAACTATTAGTCCGTTCTTGGGTTCTGTGAGTCTGCTGCTGTTTTGTTCCTTCAGTATTTTTTCTTGTTCTTATACTCCACATATGAGTGAAATCATTTGATACTTGTCTTTCGGCTTGGCTTATTTCACTGAGCATAATACCCTCTAGCTCCATCCATGTTGTTGCAAATGGTAGGATTTGTTTTCTTCTTATGGCTGAATAATATTCCATTGTGTATAGGTACCACATCTTCTTTATCCATTCATCTACTGATGGACACTTAGGTTGCTTCCATTTCTTGGCTATTGTAAATAGTGCTGCAATAAACATAGGGGTGCATATGTCTTTTTCAAACTGGGCTGCTGCAGTCTTAGGGTAAATTACTAGGAGTGAAATTCCTGGGTCAAATGGTATTTCTATTTTGAGTTTTTTGAGGAACCTCCATACTGCTTTCCGCAATGGTTCAACTAATTTGCATTCCCACCAGCAGTGTAGGAGGGTTCCCTTTTCTCTACATCCTCACCAACATGTCTTGTTGTTTGTGTTTTGGATGATGGCCATCCACACTGGTGTGAGGTGATATCTCATTGTGGTTTTAATCTGCATTTCTCTGAAGATTAGTGATGTGGAACATCTTTTCATGTGCCTGTTGACCATCTGAATTTCTTCTTTGGAGAAGTGTCTATTCATGTCCTCTGCCCATTTCTTAATTGGATTATTTGCTTTTTGTTTGTTAAGGTGCATGAGTTCTTTATATATTTTGGATGTCAACCCCTTATCAGATATGTAATTTATGAATATATTCTCCCATACTGTAGGATGTCTTTTTGTTCTACTGATGGTGTCCTTTGCTGTACAGAAGCTTTTCAGCTTGATATAGTCCCACTTGTTCATTTTTGCTTTTGTCTCCTTGCCTGGGGAGATATGTTCATGAAGAATTCGCTCATGTTTATGTCCAAGAGATTTTTGCCTATGTTTTTTTCTAAGAGTTTTATGGTTTCATGACTTACATTCAGGTCTTTGATCCACCTTGAGTTTACCTTTGTGTATGGGGCTAGACAGTAGTCCACTTTCATTCTCTTACATGTAGCTGTCCAGTTTTTCCAACACCAGCTGCTGAAGAGGCTGTCATCTCCCCATTGTATATCCAAGGCTCCTTTATCAAATATTAATTGATTGTATGTTTGGGTTAATGTTTGGATTTTCTATTCTGTTCCACTGGTCTGTGGGTCTGTTTTTGTGCCAATACCAAATTGTCTTGATTACTGTGGCTTTGTCATAGAGCTTGAAGTCAGGGAGCATAATTCCCCCTGTTTTATTCCTCCTTCTCAGGATTGCTTTGGCTATTCGGGGTCTTCGTGGTTCCATATGAATTTTAGAATTATTTGTTCCAGTTCATTGAAGAAAGCTGTTGGTAGTTTGATAGGGATTGCATTTAATCTGTAGATTGCTTTAGGCAGTATAGCCATTTTGACAATATTTATTCTTCCTAGCCAAGAGCATGGGATGAATTTCCATTTGGTACTGTCCTCTTTAATTTCTTTTAGGAGTGTCTTGCAGTTTTCAGAGTACAGGTCTTTCACTTCCTTCATTAGGTTTATTCCTAGGTATTTAATTCTTTTTGATGCAATTGTGAATGGAATTTTTTCTTATTTCTCTTTCTGTTAGTTCATCATTAGTGGATAGAAAAGCAACAGATTTCTGTGTGTTAATTTTGTATCCTGCAACATTGCTGAATTCAGATATTAGTTCTAGTAGTTTTGGAGTGGAGTCTTTAGGGTTTTTTATGTACAGTATCATGTCATCTGCAAATAGTGACAATTTGACTTCTTCTTTACCAATCTGGATGCCTTGTATGTCTTTGTTTTGTCTGATTCCTGTGGCCAGGACCTCCAGGACTATGCTGAATAACAGTGGAGAGAGTGGGCATCTCTGTCTTGTTCCCGATCTTAGATGAAAAGCTTTCAGCTTCTCTCTGTTAAGTATGATGTTAGCTGTGGGTTTGTCATATATGGCCTTTATGATGTTGAGGTACTTGCCGTCTACACCCATTTTGTTGAGAGTTTTAATCATGAATGGATGCTGAATTTTGTCAAATGCTTTTTCAGCATCTATGGAGATGATCATGTGGTTTTTGTTCTTCTTTTTGTTGATGTGGTGGATGATGTTGATGGATTTTCGAATGTTGTACCATCCTTGCATCCCTGGGATGAATCCCACTTGATCATGGTGTATGATCCTCTTGATGTATTTTTGAATTCGGTTTGCTAATATTTTGTTGAGTATTTTTGCATCTACGTTCATCAGGGATATTGGTCTGTAATTTTCTTTCTTGGTGAGATCTTTGCGTGGTTTTGTTATTAGAGTGATGCTGGCTTCATAGAATGAGTTTGGAAGTATTTCCTCCTCTTCTATTTTTTGGAAAACGTTATGGAGTATGGGTGTTATTTCTTCTCTGTATGTCTGGTAGAATTCAGAGGTGAGTCCATCTGGTCTGTGGGTTTTGTTTTGGGGTAGTTTTTTGTTTACTGATTCAATTTCGTTGCTGGTGATTGGTCTGTTTAGTTGTTCTGTTTCTTGCTTGGTCAGTCTTGGAAGGTTGTATTTTTCTAAGAAGTTGTCCATTTCTTCTAGGTTTTCCAGCTTTTTAGCATATAGATTCTCATAATATTCTCTTCAATTCTTTGTATTTTTGTGGGGTCCATCATTATTTTTCCTTTCTCATTTCTGATTCTGTTTATGTGTGTAGATTCTCTTTTTCTCTTAATGAGTCTGGCTAGGGGTTTATTTATTTTGTTTATTTTTTTCAAAGAACCAGCTCTTGGTTTCATTGATTTTTTTCTGTTGTTTTATTCTTCTCAATTTTATGTATTTCTTCTATCTTTATTTTGTCCCTCCTTCTGGTGACTTTGGGCCTCATTTGTTCCTCTTTTTCCAATTTCAGTAATTGTGTCTTTAGACTATTCATTTGGGAATGTTCTTCCTTCTTTAAATAGCTCTGGATTGCAATATACTTTCCTCTTAGAACTGCCTTTGCTGCGTCCCACAGAAGTTGTGGCTTTGTGTTGTTGTTGTCATTAATCTCCATATATTCTTTGATTTGTTTTGATTTGGTTGTTAACCTATTGATTAATTAGGAGAATGTTGTTAAGTCTCCACATATTTGTGAGCCTTTTTGTTTTCTTTGTACAATTTATTTCTAGTTTTATACCTTTATGATCTGAGAAGTTGGTTGGTAGGATTTCAGTATTTTTGAATTTACTGACGTTCTTTTTGTGGCCTAGTATGTGGTCTACTCTGGAAAATGTTCCATGTGCACTTGAGAAGAATGTGTCTCCTGCTGCTTTTGGGTGCAGAGTTCTGTAGATGTCTGTTAGGTCCATCTGTTCTAGTGTGTTGTTCAGTGCCTCTGTGTCTTTACTTATTCTCTGTCTGATTGATCTGTCCTTTGGAGTGAGTGGTGTGTTGAAGTCTCCTAAAAGGAATGCATTGCTGTCTATTTCCTCCTTTAATTCTGTTAGTATTTGTTTCACATATGCTGGCGCTCCTGTGTTGGGTGCATATATATTTATAATGGTTATATCTTCTTGTTAGACTGACCCCTTTATCATTATGTAATGTCCTTCTCTATCTCTTGCTACTTTCTTCATTTTGAAGTCTATTTTGTCTGATACAAGTACTGCAACACCTGCTTTTTTCTCCTTGTTGTTTGCATGAAATATCTTTTTCCATCCCTTCACTTTTAGTTTGTGTATATCTTTGGATTTGAGGTGAGTTTCTTGTAGGCAGCATATAGATGGGTCTTGCTTTTTTATCCATTCTGTTACTCTGTGTCTTTTGATTGGTGCATTCAGTCCATTTACATTTAGGGTGATTATTGATAGATATGTACTTATTGCCATTGCTGGCTTTAGATTTGTGGTTACCAAAGGTTCAAGGGTTGCTTCTTTACTATCTAACAATCTAACTTAACTTTCTTGTTAAGTTATTATAAACACCGTCTGATGTTTCTTTATTTCTCTCCCTTCTTATTCTTCCTCCTCCATTCTTTATATACTAGGTGTTTTGTTCATTGCTTTTAGTTAGTATTTGGATGGTCTGCTTTCTTTGCTATGATTTTATTTTCTCTGGTGACATCTTTTTAGCCTTAGGGGTGCTTCCCTCTAGAGCAGTCCATTTAAGATATCCTGTAGTGGTGGTTTATGAGAGGGAAACTCTCTCAGCTTTCGTTTGTCTGGAAATTGTTTAATCCCTCCATCATATTTAAATGATAATCGTGCTGGATACAATATTCTTGGTTTGAGGCCCTTCTGTTTCATAATGTTAAATGTATCATGCCATTCTCTTCTGGCCTGTAAGGTTTCTGTTGCCAAGTCTAATGATAGTCTGATGGGTTTTCCTTTGTAGGTGATCTTTTTTCTCTCTCTAGCTGCCTTTAATACTCTGTCTTTATCTTTGATCTTTGCCATTTTAATTATTATGTACCTTGGTGTTGTCTTCCTTGGGTCCTTTGTATTGGCAGATCTGTGGGCTTCCGTGGACTGCAAGACTATTTCCTTCCCCAGCGTGGGGAAGTTTTCAACAATTATTTCTTCAAAGACACTTTCTATCCCTTTTTCTTTCTCTTCTTCCTCTGGTACTCTTATAATGCGAATATTGTTCCCTTTGCATTGGTCACACAGTTCTTTTAATATTCTTTCATTCCTGGAGATCCTTTTATCTCTCTGTGCCTCAGCTGCTCTGTATTCCTTTTCTCTGATTTCTATTGCATTAACAGTCTCTTGCATCTCATCCAGTCTGCTGTTAAGCCCATGGATCACTTGTCTGATTTCTGCATTGTCTTTCCTCCCTTCCCTCACTTCTGTCCTCAGCTCTTGCACATTTCTCTGTATGTCCATCAGCATGGTTGTGACTTGTATTCTGAATTCTTTTTCAGGAAGACTGTGCATTTCCGTCCCTTTAGGCTTCCTCTCTGGGGTGTCTGGTTGATTTTTGTCTGGACCATATTCCTCTGTCTTTTCATGGCTATGGAAGTGGTTGCTGGTAGTTGCCACGTATGTCAGCTGGGCTCTTTAAGACTTTAAAAAGAAAAAAGAATAAAAGAGAAAGAAAGAAAGAAAAAAGGAAAGAAAAGGAAAGAAAAAAGAAAGAGAAGAAAAACAAAAAACAAAACAAAACAAAACAAAAAAAACGCCCACTGGGCGTAGATTCTGTGGGGATGCTGTAGGTGGCGCTGTTGCTCCACTATTCTGCAGCCTTGGCGTGCCCCTCTGCAGGGCCTTTTATAGCTCTGGCCGGGGTGGAACGAATGGGATGCTATTGATCTCTGTGGGCAGTCTAAGTGTGGCCACCCTTTCCCAGTTGCCAGCTAAGGCGTCCGAAACTCCCCAGGACTCCCAGCGTGCTGGGATAAGTGTGCCAGGGTGATCCAGCTCCTCCGCTGGGCTCCTTTCTCTTTAAGACCAGTGAAAAAAGTGCACGGTTTTCTTTTTTTTCTTTTTTCTTTTTTCTTTTTTCTTTCCTTCCCGGGAGCTGGCTGCAAGCACCCTGGCACATTCCCCACTCAGATCTTGCATCCTCTGTCTCTCCAATCTCCACTGCACCATGCCGTGTGTGTCAGTGCTCCCCGCGCAGATCACCAGGGCTGGTTATTTCATGGGGTGTACTTCCACTCCCTCCCGGCTCTGAATCTTCTCCTCCTGCCGGTGTGCTGGGGTGGGGGAGTGCTCGGGTCCCGCTGGGTCACGGCTCCATATCTTACCCACCTCGTGAGGTGCCATGTCCTCTCAGGTGTGTAGCTGCATGCTGTGCCCTTTCCTGTGTATTCTGGTCTCTCTTTTAGGAATAATTGTATTTGCTGTATTTTCATAGATATATATAGTTTTAGGAGGAGATTTCTGCCGCTCTGCTCATGCCTCCATCTTCCCGGAAGTCCGATTTCTATCCTTTTTCAGGCTGGGTAATATTCTGTTGTATGTCTATACCACATTTTGTTTATCCATTCATCCACTGATGTACATTTGGGTTGCTTCCACCTCTTGGCTGTTATGAATACTGCTTCTATGAACTTGGGTGTGCCAATATCTCTTCAAGACCCTGTTTTCAACTCTTTGGAACCAGAAGTAGGGTTGCTGGATCACATGGTAATTCTGGTTTTAATTTTTTTGAGGAATCTCCATATTTTTCATCACAGTTTCACACATTTACATTCCTACCAACAGTGTACATGGGTTTGACTTTCTCCACATCCTCCCTAACACTTGTTATCTTGTTTTTTCTTTTTTTATAGTAGCCATCCTAATGGGTGTAAAGTAGTATCTCCTTGAGGTTTTTATTTGCATTTCCCTGATGATTAGTGATGTTGTGTATCTTTTCATATGCTTGTTGGTCATTAATTTACCATCTTTGAAGAAATGTCTTTTCAAGTCTTTTGCCCATTTTACGATTGGGTTATCTGATTTTTCTGTAGTTAATTATAGGAGTTCTTTATATATTCTTGATACTTACTCCTTAGCAGACATACGATTTACAAATATTTCCTCCCATCTCATAGGTTTTCCTTTCACTCTGTTGGTTGTTTCCTTTGATGCACAAAAGTTTTTATATTTGAGGTGGTTTTGTTTGTCTATCTTTGCTTTTGTTGCCTAGGCTTTTTGTGTCATATCCAGAAACCACTGCCAAATCAAATGTCATGAAGACTTCCCCTATGTTTTTATCTAGGAATTTTATGGCTGTGGGTCTTAAGTTTATGTCTTTAATCTATTTTGAGTTAATTTTTATATATTACATAAAATACAGGTCCAACTTCATTCTTTTGCATGTGGATGTCCAGTTTTCTGAGCATCATTGTTAAAGAGATTCTCCTTCCCCATGAAGTAATCTTGTCACCCCTGTTAAAGATCATTTTATGACACATATAAGAGTTTATCTATTTATTTGTCTTTATGCCAATACCACACTGTTTTGATTACTAAAGCTTTGTAATATGTTTTGAAATCTAGGATGTATGAGTCCTCCAACTTTGTTCTTTTTCAAAATTGTTTTGACTACTTGGAGTTGCTTGAGATTCCATATGAATTTTAAGATAAACTTTTGCTTTTCTGTGGAAAGTTCTCTTGGAATTTTGATAGGGATTATGTTTGAATATGTAGCTCACTTTGGGTAGTACAGATGATGTAACAATACTAAGTCTTTCAAACCATGAACATGAGATATCTTTCCAATTATTTATGTCTTCTTTAATTTCTTTCAGCAATGTTCGTACTTTCCAGTGTAGAAGTCTTTCTTTCTAAACCTCCTTGGTTAGGTTTATCTGCAAGTATTCTTTTTGATGCTATTGTAAATCTTAAAAGTTTTATTTTAAAGAAATTTTAAGTGTTTGGTCTTCAAAGAGATTAGCAGTGAGATAGTCAGCTGTGGAATAAACAGCTAGTATCCTACTGGTGTAAATCTTTGAACTCTAAATATCCTATTTGTTCACCCAATTCCAAATGCTTCCATGTCTTAGTATACAACATTTTGGCATTCTACTATCAACAAGGAACAGGATGGAAATAGCAAAGATGCATTCCATGTTACCCTCTTGAGTCTGGATACCAATACTTGTTGGGACCCATCCCCAGCTTGAAGGGCCCCAGGCACAGAAGTCACAGAAAAGACAACTATAAGTAAAATACTTTAGCCACCTCTGGGGACTTGGGATGAAGCTCAGCTAGGACAGGGGAAAGCCTGCTCTGTGGTAATTCCATTGTATGAGAATTTTGCAATGTATTGTTTGTAAAATGATTATCAGGTAAAAACCACATTGGATGTCTCAATGATTCATTTCCTGTGCAAGTCTACAGTGCCTTTTGAAGGGATGGTCCTTAAAGCAGTGATGGTAACAGAAGCAAGACCAACTTTAGTTCCCTAAATCCTCCAGAGACAGGCTCTGTCATTGCACAGGCTCAGGGAGATACTGAGCTCAGCCATTATAACTTAATCAGCATCAAAGAACAATGTATTTGTCTATCATCTATCTCTCATGCTGTATTTCCCTTTTTATTCTCTATATGTTCCTTTTTAGTTCTGAGCAGGAAGGTCATTAAAAATCATTGCCCTTTTTCAATTACTCTGTTAGGAGTGACAGAAGTCAAAGCTCTCCTTTCCTCAATTACAATGCGTTTGTTATACGGTTTGGAGGATTTCTTTTAACTAAATCTTATTTTAAAACATACTCCCCAGAGTTCCATGCATGTTTATCCATATAATTCAGTGTGGTAAATATTTATTGAAGGAGGAAGGGAGGAAATACTTATCTTCAATGTGCCAGCTACCTTACGTATATTTTCACAAAGTTCCATGAGTTAAGTAATGCTACCTCGTATCACCTCCACTGTGCTGGGGAATGAACTGATGCTAAGAAGGGAGTCTCACTGCTGTCAGAGTCAGAAACTAAGCCTTGGTCTATAAGGAACAAAGCTCAGACCCTGTCCTGACAGCAGCCTACTTTTAGTCCAATAGCAATTTAACCAAGTGAAAATTGGTTAAGATGACCATTTGTCAAAAAAAAATATATTTCCAGTCATTGGATTTCCAAGGTTTGGTAATACTAATGCACTCCTGGGAAAATTTTCAACCCTATATTATGTCTTAAAACATTATTAATCCTTTTCAAAAATTCTGGTGTTCTCCCACTTTTTTTTTTGCTTCCATATTTTTAGTTAATATTCAACCAATTATTTTTTCCTCTATCTTGTTTGTGATTTAATAAAATTTTGAAACAACCTAAATATTCAGCAATAGGGGATTAATTAAAACATATTTATATTCCAATGTGAAGATTTGTTTGAACAAATCTGTGTAAGAAGATTAAAACCAAATCAGATGAATACAGCTGGAAAGCCTGGCCTAAAATGAATGAGAAAAATATTTAAACGAAACAAAAAACACATCCCTAACCCTATCTGCTACCAAATTAATTTTTTGTCAGAAAGAAAGAATGAAGACTCATTACAGAAACTACAAACAGAAGAAACTAAGAAAGAATCCATTATTCACCAATAATAACTACTTTGACTCTCCAAGTGTATATTCTTTACATACCTGTTCCATATATATAAGTGAATAATTTTTTCAACAAAATGAACTAACCGTACAACCTATTCTGTAATCTCCTGTAATTTAAGTAAACCAACATTTACATTTTTCAAACTAAACCATATTTCTAAACATTTAATGCACTACAACATTTTACTATCACTAACACTAGACAGGAGAAATAACTGTCTGAAAATGAATTAAGAAACCAAAATAAAATAGAAAATAGAAAAAATTCCAAAAATAGATCAAAAAAGGGCTTAAGATATAAATGTTTGAAAAATGCCCCATAATGCCCCCAAATCACTAACATTTGAAGTAATTAGTAAATGAGAGCATCAATTTTGAGCCAACTTATTAGAATGTTTAATGAAGTTAATGCAAAAAGTGAGGAGTTGAATGGGAAAAGCTCAATAAAATGCTTTATTGCCTAATGATAAAAAGCCTAATAGATAAAATGTTTTCATGGCTGTTTTTAGAATTTAAGGATTAGACTAAGAAATTTAACATAGCCAAGAGGACAGAGAAGGAAGACGGCCAGGGTAGTATCAACTGGAGTTCAAAAGGCAGCAGTCTACAAGGAAAATGATGAACCATGAGCATTAAAGCAGCAAAATCCAGGCTGCAGAGAATTCTATAGGCCAGATGGTTGAGGCTCTTCAAAAGATACATTATAAGAATAGAAAAGTACAGGAGGGTGAATCCATAAATTAAAAGACATATAACAATTTTTTAAATGGGTAAGACTAAATTTTTATGTCTGGGAATGCATATTAGGATGGTTGAACTATTAAAAAAATGCAAGAAGGTAATTACTACCCAACTCAGGGCAATGGTCACTTAGGGAAAGAGCTATGACTGGAGGCTGGCACATTAGACATATGCCTAGGATAGTGGCAAAATGATGCTTCTTCCTCTGTGTAGTGGTTCCAAGTGTACAAAATGATAGCTCAGTGTTCCATGTGATCAGCTCCTCATAATCTGAAAAGAAGCTTAATGAACACAGAGCAGAAACAGTCATCGTGGAGTCCGGTTCCTCAGGAATCATCAGAAGCTTAAAGTGAGAGGCACATGGGAAGGGAGAGAAGGGGCTTTGCCAGATCCATGAGTGTCAGGAGCAAATTTAATAGGGAGGGAGCCTATTTTTGAGACACCATTTTCCACCAGAGATTTTCCCCTTTCCCTATCCATTCTACCACAGTGGGGTGGAATGTGGGTAGCAATCCAAATCCAGAGATTAGGGCTTCTAGAGAAGAAGTACAGTAGGGTTGGATAACAGGGAGGGGATGGGGTCTTAGGGACATTCAGCGAGGCTCTCAGAGTCCCTGTGAGGGAAAATCTCAAAAACAAGGTAGAGATTTCCTTCTAGACTGAAAAGGATTTCCCCACATGGAAGAGAAATGTGGTACTGCTGGTAGATCCTCCAAAAAGTGGCCCAGGATCCCACTTCTCAGTCAGAACAATGAAGAAACAATGAGAAATGAGAAACAATACCATAATGTTCCCAGGATGGTACAGAAGCAACATGAGAACTTCTGCAGAGTATATAAATATATAAGGTTAAAGGATACTCATGCACACCTCTATTCCCAAATGATGGTGATTTTTTTTTTTAAAAAAAGGGAAGAAACCACCCTGCTTTATAAAGGATTCTGTTCCTGCAGCTAACTCTGCAAACAAAAGATGCTCAACAGCAAGCAGCCACCTTGGATGCACCTCAAGTTCATACACAAAACAATTAGGGAACATTTACAAGTTAGGTATTCATGAACTGTCATTACATCTTTACATAATAAATGAGGGAAAGCCAAGGGCAGAAGGAAGACCAAAACTTAGCTTAACTATGATTTGCAGCAAAGCTATTTATTCAACATGACAACACTTGGAAAATTAATCTTTTATCATTGGCTTTGACTTAGCTGATTTTCTTTTTCTACTTTGAGTTTCTTTTCCAGTGCTCATCTCTTTTAAATCAATGATGCTATTTTGTAATCTTGAGAAGCTGGAACTTATTTAAATGTTCAAAGACAGGAAGGCAAATATGAAAAATTAGTTGAGAAGATAACCTATGTGTCCAGTGACAAGGAATTAGGTGATGTAGTAAATGATCTATGATAGGTTTTGCTGTACATATTTCTGAATTGTTTCCCCCTTATAAAAGAAAGCAAGTTCAAATTACACAATAATCAGAGATATAACCCACCAAAAATATCAGAACTTTAAGGAATATCTATAACCCCACCTACTCAGAGGCCAACACCTACTAATCCTGTATTATCTGTCCACCTAGATATTTTCCAAACATCTAATCACCTAATCATTTTCCAAAATGAGAACACCTTCACATAGTATTTTATAGCCCACCACAAATTATTTAAATTTAATTATTTATTTATTTAAGCCATCCAGCTTATAGAATATTCATATGTTTTAAATAATGCCCTAATGTTTGACACGTAAACACTTAAAAGTTTTCACTATTCTGAACAACTCTGAGGAGGAAAACGTGAGTACAAATTCAACACTTAAATGCAAAGGAGACAAAGACAACAGTATTTGAGGCATCCAGTGTTGTTACCTCCCACCACTCTCTAACTCAACAAACATGTTGATTATATGGTCCTACTATGTGCCAGACACTTTGCTAGCTGCTGGGGATCCAGTCAGTAGAAAGATGTGGTCCATGCCCTCATAGACTTTATGCAAGAGGTAGAAACATTAAAAAATGACAAAATACTTTGAAAAGTGACATGATATGGGTGTTACAGGAGTTTTCCAAGTTACTGACACTAGAAAGATCAGTGAGCAGGGTACAAATCTTGAAGTTAATTGGGAGGGTAACTCTACAATGCCATTGGCCAAATTGCTTTCTGAAAATCACTTCTCCATGAATCACCTGGACCCTTCACTCATTCTTCTGTTTTAATATACAAATTAACTTCTCCTCAGTCTTTCCCAAAAATGAAAGCGAAGATACAGCAGCAGAAGCCCAAACACCCAGAGTGTGTGACTGATCACACAGCAAACAGACTTCCTGCAGCAATAGGTAATCTGTGCTCGGTAGCATCATGCAGCTAAATGATGTCCCCCTGAGCTCTCTGTACACCTGTGAGAGTTACCTCTTAACCTCTACATCCAATTTTCTGGATATAATAAATGTATTTATGGGGAGCCTACTACCTGCCAGACATGCTGTACATTATTTCTAATCCTTGCAATGCTTCTAATCAGTGGATGTTTTTATCCCTACTTTACAGATGAAGAAACTGACACCCACAGAGGATAAATTATGTATCCAGAGAAACACAGTTGGAGCAGGCTGTGGGCCCAGGGTATTTGCTGTGCTTTCTTTCTCTGTGCTCCCACAGTTACCCACCAGAACAGTTATGGTCCACTGTAGGGCTCCTTCTCTGGGGCACCACCTTCTGAAATGGACCCATTTGCCATGGCCAAAGAAAATACATCCACTGGTAATACTGAGAAAAGGCCATTAAAGAGTGTGTCCCATGGGACACTGCCCTTTTCCTGCAGAAAGGCCAACCTGCCTCCCCTTCCTAGCAACCAGAATGTTCCTGTTCAGGGACAAAGCACAAGTCCCTACGCTGACCAGAGGGGCCATGTGAGCTTTGTCCACAGGACTGCCGCCTCCAGCCCTGCCTCTCACATGGACCTTTAAACACTGGCAGTCTTTGATCCCATCTTTCCCACCTAAAAGGAAGAGGGAAGAACACTGCTGTCACTTCAGTGAGCTTAAAGCCACATCCCAGGGTCCTCTCCAGTGTTTTTCCTGTGGTCCCTGGTTAGCAGGCAAAGGATGCTCTCCAGGTCACCTGTGGATATTCACCCTCAGGGCCCAGCAGGAGGCAGTATGGGCCGTGGGCCAGGTTAGGTGTTAGGGGTGTGAGCACTGGAGTCAGAGCCCTGGAATGAACCTCAGAGCTGACGGACACCTTCTCAGAGCCTGTTTTCTCAGAGAGAGAGAAAAAAAGCAGACTGTAATAGTTTCCTCTTGTTAGTTTAGTGAGGGTTGGATAAGATGGTGCTTGTAGTTGAACACTGCAGATAGTAGGTGTTAAGTAAATGTTAGCAATTCTTATCCCAAATGAGGCATCAGCCACTGGGTGATAAATGTTGCCGGCAGTGGGTTGCATTTAAATGAGGATAAAAAGGGATTAATAAAGTGAAAGGGTGAAAGAGAGAAAGAAAACAGAGAGATAGAGAGGACAAAACAATTACACAGGAATTTTGTTCCTGAATATCATGGCTTCAATTTTATTATGACATATCAGACTTAGGACATAAAAGTCAGCTTTTCAACAGAAAAGATTTCTGCTCCCACCCCAATTAAAACTTGAAATTTCTTTCATTTTGAAAGTGTTTCAACAAGAATCAAAGCTAAATAAGAAGAAAAACAATGGCTTCACGGGCCAAATTATGTGGGAGGTTTGTGATATTGTTTCAAATCATAAGAAAATATATTGAGTTCAAATACTTCTTCATTTTTAATGGGATTAATATTTGAATCTGATATAATTAATTGTCTAAACTGCTCTGGGATATACTGTGGCAAGATCACAAACTGTATAAAAGCATGAAGAGTAGAAGAGAATTCTTTATCTGCAACAAGATTGCCCATGACATTCTTCTATGATGTATAGGTCTGTGACAGATACTCAATAAGACAGTGTGTTTAACACAGGCATATCATTTAACATACTCATCAAATGTCACCTTGCACAATCTTGTCATACATACCTGCAAATATACCAACTCTGGCAGATGTTTATATTTTGTACTGTTTCAAGATGCCATAGCAAACATTTGGCACAATTAAATGTTATTATAGACATGTTATCACCTTATCACCTGCCTAAGTCTTCTGGTGTCTTCCAGAATTCATATTTAAGGCTAAACTTTGAACTTCACTATTCATATACTGCAACTATTGAAGTCACCACAAGCTACAGACATACCTGGTTACAAGGACACATGCTTAATTTAGGAAGAATAGATATTTTTTTTTAGGTTTCTTTGAGAGTTCTAAAAGGTAACTTTAAAACAGGACTTAAGGTTAAAATCAGAACAAGCCGGGCTAAGGTAATGAGATACAATTAACCTGCTCACCCTTGCCTCACATAAAGAAGCCTGCCATGTTATTAGGAATTTTGTCAATCAACAATCTAGTTTATGCTTCTCAATCAGTTCTCAAATAGCCCGATGTCTTAAATTACAGTGTGTGCTTAACCTAGAAACATAAAAGCAATAGTTTGACTAAAAGCTCCAGCAGTTTAAAGTGCCAGTTTTTTATGCCAGATAAGGAAAACAATAATAAAGTAACTTTAAAAAAATATTTTTAAAAGAGGATCTGGGACAATTATGCTGGAGACCTTCCTTGGGGCTCTTAAAGGAACGAGTAAAATGTTTCTTGAACCACAGTGGTTCTTGCCTTGCTGACTACTGTGCAGAGTTCCCAACCCTGAAAATGACTCATCCACAGGGAACCCAAGCCCCCAGAGAGTTTCAACCTAAGGCAGCTTCATTAAGCCCTGCTCAGTATAATCCGAAAGGGTTACTAATGCAAACATGAGTTATTCCTGGAGGAGTGCTCCTCCTAAGCGGTCAACAACTAGTTAGTGAAAATACCCAAACAGCAATAATAATGACCTTTCAGAGCAGGGGTTCATAGCTCTGGGGGTACACGGAGGCAGTCTGAAATCTTCAGCAAACCTCCAAGCGTGCATATACAGATGAATTTTGATACGGAAAGGGCTCAGGGTATTTCACTGAATAATCAAAGCAACCTGAGACCCCTCCCTACGCAAAAGCTGGAAACCATTGTTTCACAGTGGAACTAAATGACAACCAAGCCATGAAGTCAGTTTGGGGAATCCGGCTGCCCAGTGCCTTTTCAAATACTAACGTCCTGGCCCCATTGTCAAGCTCCGATCCGAAGTACACTGGAACATCACTAACTCCGTAGGACTCAGGAAGCCTCTCTCAAGGCCTGTGCGCAGAGTAGCAGGGGGCGGGGGGTGGGGAGGGTGAGATATGCAGTCCCGAAGTTGAAGCCAAATCACCTTTCTTTCAGGGAAGGCACTGTCCTGTGTCTAGGGTTACCCCAATCTGAGCGGTTATTTAACCAGCCCGCTCGGTCCTTTTACGTTCCAAGTTCCAAGCGCAATTCTCTGCGCTTGTTTAAAAAAAAAAAGTTAACTTGTTTAATTCTAAAGTGACCCGAAAAGGTGCAGAAAAGGGCGCAAAAATCCACGAGGATGGGGACGCACCCACCCAGCCGCCTTGTAGAGAAACAACCCTCCTCCTCAACCCCCAGATCAACCCGCACCAGGGACACCACGACCCGCGCGGGGGGCGGTTAAGGACCAAGAAGCAGCCGCGCCAGGGCCTGTGGTTACCGTCCGCTGGGCCCTCGCGGTCCGGGTCGCTGCTCATCGCTGCTCCGGCTGCCCCCCGCGCGGCTCCCGCGGTCTAGGCGGCGGCTGCAGTTGCCCAGGCAGCGCCCCCCTTGGGGACCCGCAGGTGCGCCCGGCAGCAGCTGGGTGCGCGCCACCGCGAGGGAGGGACGAGGGCGAGCTCGGCTCCTCTCAGTCGGCGGCGCCCGACTGCAGCGCCAGCCTCCCGCCGCCCGTGGCTCTCTATTAATACTCGGCATGCGGCTGGCTGCGTGCCACGACTTGCCCCCGGGCCAGAGTCCCTCCGCCCTCCCGGGCAGGGGTGAAAACTGTGTGCAGGAGCGGGGATAACTTGCCTGCGTAGGAATAGGCAGGGTACCCCCTGCAGCCTTCCTTGGGTAGACCCTGGGCAAGGCAGGTGAGTGAGCCTTGGCCTGTGACCTTCCCAGCATCCAGGTTTTTGTAGTAACCACCTCGCAGAGTCTGACCTGGCCCGAGAAGCCCTAAGCTAAATATGATGCCTGCTCCAGGCCATCAGCTCAGGGAACCTATTTTAGGGCAGCTGCAGTGAACAGGATCTGCTACCCATTCATTCAGTACTGCCTTGACATTTAAGAGTTCTACAAGCGAATCCCTTTCTCAGATCCAATTTCAGCCTTCCCCCTCTGCAGAAGTCCAAGTTTGGAGAAGGAAAGGGGAAGGCATCTTGTTGCCAGGTGATAATGAGCAAAAGGAGGTGGCGAATTAGGCCCAATATTTGTTTGATGTTCAGACTAAAATTTTCTCAACATTGTATTTCTTCCAGAAAGCCCATGGAAGCTGGGTTTCAGCCACGTTCCTATTGTAAGTTTAAATTTAATCAGTGAATACTGCTTCTTTGTCATTCCTCCAACAAGCTTTATGTTTAAAGCTAAATTCACTTAGGAGCTCTGAACTTGGGTTGTTGATAAGATAGGAGCAATCAGTTAGTGCCATTTCAAAGCACGTTTATGACAATTACATTACAGAACTACATTGGGAATCCAGATCCTTCAACAGGTAGAAACAAAAAAAAATCCGAGTTTATTTTTACACAGAGCCTAGTATCATTTCTTAGCAGGTGAACTCTTTCCTCTGGCTTGCATAATTAAACTCCGGATCAGTGAAAAGAGTGTACCTTTTTTTGTCAAGAAAGGATTGATTATTCCTAATATACCTACAACTACAGTTATTAAAAATGTTAAAGTTAAGACCCTGCAGACAAATTTTATGAAGCTTCTGAGAGTCCCTCTGCCCCGCCTACTCTTTTATATCCAGTTTCATCAGATAAAGGACTGAAATCTAGTGATGAAAGCATCCGTAAGAACCTCAGGAGTTAACCTTTGGTATCTATTTTAAATAAATACTGAAAGAAGTATACACTCTGGCAAGTATTTCATTTTTAGTTTTTAGCATCTTAATAAGTGAACCCTCTCTACTCCAGCTCAGAGCAGTGACCAGTGCCAGCTGCTGCTAAATTTTCTATTTCTCTGTATGAGACAAACCAGGGCCAGCTGGGGCCACAGTGGATAATGGAAATGTCAATTTACAAACCTGGAAAAGGAACCCTCCCACTTCTTCCCTTCCTCTGCCTCAACCAGGGAATATGTCTTTCAAAATTTCTTAAATGGAAAACCAGAAACTGCTCTATGATCTCGCCTCTTACTGACTTATCTCAACTCTCATTTTTATTCCCATAACAAAGATCATGATGTTATATTCTTTCCTGCCTTGATTCTTCAATTACTGGGCACTCCACCTCTGCCAGTCACTAGGGTTTGAAAGAAAGAGGCTGCCTTCAGAATACTTTAGTGTAGTTGAGAAAGACAGGCTTAGAACCAGCTAAACTTCCATAGATAGTTTATGTCTATGAAAGATATGGGACACAGAGGAGTCACAGCTGAGGGGATGACTAATTCCACCTGAAGGATTAAGAGATGTTTCCAATCAGAAGTGGCCATTTTCACAAATGATAGTTTCTATCATTTTTCAAGCATGTACTATGAACTCTGCTAAATGTGTTTCACACATGTCTTCCTAGAATCTGTTTAAGAATGGAAATTTTATTATCTCCTTTTAAAAAATGCACAAAGGGAGGCTCGGCTAAAGTAACTTGCCTGCAAACACAGAGGTGAGGATGACTGGACTATAGCTTTCTGTAATTATAAAGTCTGTGCCCAGTTTCTCATTGGATCACACTGATTAGCAAAGACACTTTCTGCAATCTGTAGTAAGAGCTTTTCACCAACAACCTTCAGAGAAATGATTCCTTAACAAGCACAAAGGTAGGCCAACCTAGGTAGTCATGATTCCCTCATAGAGGAGCTTCTACTTTCCATAACAAGGCAGGACACACAATGGCTCTTGAGAAACAACTTGGGGCTCAGTGTCCCAAGCAAGACTACTATGAGTACAGCACTCATTCATTCAAAAAATCCATTCAACATTTGTTGAATACCTACTATTATACACACTCTACTGGAAGCTGATTTCATCTCAGCAACAGATTCCCCAAAGAATGCTTCAAGGAATTAGACATTTGCAGCAGAGAAAGAAAAAAAGGAGCATCTCTCCATGCAGAGCTGACCATTGAGCTAATTTACTCCAAGCTGAAAGATGTGTCTTTTGTTGGACAGGACCTGGAAGAGAAGAAAGAAGATCCTGAACCATTCCAGTAAGAACATTTCCAGCAGTCACGACTACCAAGGAGGCTCACAAACTGGATTGGTCTAAAATTCTAGTGGCAGGCTCACTTATAGGCAGTAAAATATAATGATTAGGAATCCAGTCTTTGTTGTCAAACACTGCATTCAAATGCTGACCTATCTGATACAGGTCAATGATGATCAAATACTGGGTGAATCCAATACTGTCTAGTGAATGAATAACTTGGGCAAGTTACATGATTAGCCTAAGACTACATACTGTAAAATGGAATTAACAGAACAAACCCTATAGGATGTTTGCATGATAATCTATGCATGGGTAAAGAAGCACTTTTGTTGCTAGTAGCAGAAACCCAAATTAGCAGTGACTTAAGTAAATTAGATACTTTTTTCTTACTTAATGTGAAGGTAGTGAAGGTAAGTAGTCTCTAGTTGGCATTATAGCTCCATGTTTTCATCAGGGACCTAAAAGCTTTTTAATTTCTGCTCCAGTGTGGGGAAAATGGAAGTTCCTATGGCCAGGATCCTCATCTGACCCTAAACTACTTGACAATGTAATTGGCCTACTGCTAGGCTACTTTTCCACACCCATAGAAATAAGCTTTTATCAACTGAGTCATTATATAAAGAGCTCTGTCCAGTGCTCTGGGCAGAGGCAGAGAGAGAGGAGGATTACAGACCTGAGTACAGTTCTTGCAGCTAGCAATGAAGATACTTGATAGTTATTTGTCCATTGATTAGTCATCCATTCAAATAACTCTTTCTGAGTTTTGATAATATGACAGGCACTGAATTAAACATGGCACACAAATATATGTGGGTGCTAAAAGAACATTGTCTGGTAGAGGAAACAGATCTGTGAACAGTTAAATCAAAATGTGTATGACAGATGCAAGAATACAAGTATGTACAAAGAGGTATTACAGAGCAGGCAGCAATGAACCGTGTCAGAATGTCCTGGGTTATGCTTGGTAACAAATAAGCTCTCAGATCATCCTGGCTAACAACTCCTCATAAATCTACTATTTTGCATTCCCAATAAATCTACCTAGCCAGAATGCAGGATTCTGGGGCAGCCCCTCTCTGGACCTTTAACAGTCAAACCATGCCATGACTCATGTACAGAAACAATATCCAGTATTTCCGCTGACAGTTGATTGGGGAAAACAAGTCACAGGGACAAGCCTGGACACCAATAGGACAGAAAAATAATAATCTTCCCACAGGGAGGGGCAGTGAGTGTTATAAACAGGAATATAGTCAAACACACTAGCAACCTGGGAGAGGGTAGCAAGGGGAAAAGCTTCCCTAGAGAGAAGAAATGCGAAGTGATTAGGTGCAGGATGGGCTCTGGATTCATCTTTGGATTGCGTCCTACCTCTGCCACCTTTTGCGCGACCATTAGAAAGTTACCAAAATTAGCTAAGCCTCCATTTTCTCAAGTTACTATAAAGAATAAATCAGACAAACATTTCAGCACAGTAGCCCATACTCCATAGGATGTTGTGGTACATAATAAGTACTTAATAAATGTTAGCAACTATTAGTATAGAGGTAATAATTTGAGCTGACTTTTGAAAAGTGAATACAAGTTTATCATATTGGTGGGGTTGGAGAAATGAGATAGAATACCAGTTTTCCAGGAAGAGGGACCAAGATGGGCAAAGTGTTGGTATCTGGCCCAGCATCAGTAATAGTGTCAGTGTTTCTTGGAAGTGGTAAAGTGGGGAGATGGGGGTGTCCAGAGACAAGGGTGGAGAACGGAGCAAGTCCCAGATCATGAAGAATGTGTAGACTGTGTTTAGAAGCATTGACTTTCTCCTGTAGGCAATGGAGACCCAGGGAAGGGATTTAATCTAGGGACAGATGGAGAGAGGCAGTAACATTAGGGAAGATGGCTGGAGTCAGGGCTAGCAACTGGGCGAAACCAGAGGGAAGGACACCAGCCGTTAAAATAATCCAAATGAGAGATGGCAAGTGTTGCCACCAGGGCAAGTGTTGTCATCAGTAATAACCGGGAGAGGGGACAGATTACAGATAGTAAATAGGAAGTGTATAAAAACTATGTGTGGGTAGGGACCTCTGCCTTTTCCACCAATGGAGCCCCAAACCTAGAACATTGGGCACAAACCAGACTCTGAATAAGAAGTTGTTAATGAACCCATCAATAGGACTTGGATTGTGACGAGATTTCAAAAAGGGGGAGAATGTCTAATGTGATGTCCCTTCTCTCAGTGTTTGCCAGGTCTCTCTCATTATTAGGCTTACTTAGGGTATTTACTAAAAAATACAGGTGGCTAGCATCCCTCTGTCATTACTAGGTCTTGGGTGGGAACCTGAAATCTGTATAAAAAGCCCTAATGATTAGTGAAAAACTGATGACTATTCTTGGAAAGCCTGCTAAATTGATTAAAATATTACTAGCCAAGAAGGACAAGGACATTGTGTATGTCGGTGAGGAATGATATGATCTGGGATTTTTGTATCCCTTCTTTTGTGCTGATTAGAGATACTCCTGGGTACTCATATTTATATACTAGAGGACTGACATTGTGGTCAGTTATGTCATTTTCAGAAATAAATGTCTATGCTGTGAACAGGGTAGCTTCTACCTGCTACTAGGACCCCTGGATAATACACTAAGCTTTCAGGGAACCCTACATTGGCTCATGCTTTGCGTTTGATCAGAAAGGTGGTGATAACACTTCTGGAATATTACTTACTGGAATGTGATCTGCAGACCAGTGTCAGTTTGGGAAGTGCTCATAACTGGTCTACAAAAAGGTAAAGACAGACAGACAATGAGGGACTCATTTGGAAGCTATAATAGAAAAGCCTTGTTACTATTGATGTCTTGGACCTGGAGACTATTGTGGGGCTGTCCTGTGCATTCCAGGATATTGAGCACCATCCCTGGCTGCTACTCACAAGATGCCAATAACATGCCTCCTCCCCATTTTGAACCCCAAAGTGTCTCAGACGTTGCCAGATATAGCCAGGAGACAAAGTGTTCTTGGTTGAGAACCACTGCTTTATAGCAATTCAACAGACTAATGTTTTGTCTCTTGTATCTAATAATACAAAAATAAAATTGGAGCTTGCATTGTGTATATCTTTTTGTTTCATTTTTCTAATAATTTTCTGTTATATTTTACTACAAAATTTAAGACAGATTAAAGAAAATGGTCCTTCCCACAAATAGCTTAAAACACACTGGTAAAAAGGTCATTTTAAAAATACAGAAGTGGCCCTTAGAAGAAAAGGTACAACTTTCATCTCTCTACCGTAATAACCAAACATTACAAGGAGACTTATTAAGAAATTAACTTATTTGTTAATTTTTAATTTTTATTTATAAGTTATTTATATTTTATTTTTACTATAATTTAAAATTATTGTTTATTTAAAATATAAATTTATTATAATTTAAAAATCATTTATTTTTACTTACATTCATCTTAGTTTCTATTTTTCATGGTTGTGCTCCTATAGCCCACCATGGAGAAGTCCACAGCACTCCCACCACTGTTACAAAGAGAGAAGCAGCCAGCCCTGGCTTGTCCATTCTCCAGGGAGAACAAGCAGCTCTCTTGTATTTTCCAGGAAAGATGAAAATTTGCTGGGAGGGAGTGGGCCAACACAGAGTCAAACCCTAAAATTCTTATGGTTGACAGGCCTAGGTCAGAGGTCACAAACTGCCCAGCCACTGGCTGAATTTGGCCTACAAATAGGTTTTTTTGGATCCCAAGCTGATTTTTTAAATTAATTACCAAACTATTCTTCATAAAAATTCCATTCCCAACATCTCTTGAAAAATCAGAACCTTCTGGCCACGGTGGGCCCACCTTCCTTTATGGTGTCCATCAGCTGAAACTGAAAAACAGCCCCCAGTTTACCCCTGTGCATGAAGGAGTGTGAGTTGGCAGTGCCTGCGCCAGGCCTACAGAGCAATTAATTGGATATTTGGAGAAATGAAGAGTACAGAAAATTTGACCTTTGAGGGTGGAAGGAGATGAGGCTAGAGATTCCCCGAGTCTGGGCAGGGGCAGATCAGAGTGTCCAGTGGTTGCAGTGACTATGGCCTGGGCCTTGGAGGTAGGCAGGCTTCAGAAGGGGCAGGCAGTGTAGGCAGGCAAATCTACAGATGGGGTGCAGATTGCCTAGGCCTGCTCTTCCTCACTCTTCCATTGCAAATTGAGCTGTTTTAGTCCACCTGGGCAGAGATGACCCCTGTAAACAGGTGTGTGGGACCCTGTCCCATTACTAATTATGTGGTCTTGTAAAACTCAAAAATTTCCTACTAGAGAATGCTTAGCCAACCTGGCAAGTGAGAGCTTGACTTACGGGCCTTAGAAAAATAAAGGACTGTGACATTGATTGCACTCCGAGTGCCAGGGAGCAATTGCCATCTGTTAGAGAAACACTTAGGGAGTATCCACTGGGTGCAAGTTCTGCAGCTATGAAGATGGATTAGACAGATCAGTGGTCTTTGTCCCACAATACTCTCACCTGCGGGATGGAGACAGATGTGTAAAAGGATAATTAGGGTGTACTGAGTGAGCGCTGTTCCAGAGGGGCGAATCAAAGCCTGAGCAACTTAGTCTCTGCCTGGAGAAACTGGGGTTTCCCAGAGGAGATGGCATTCAATTGGGTTTAGAAAATGAGGCAGAATTTACCAAATGAAGAGAAGAAATAAGGTCATTAGCCAGAGGTATCGGTTTATGAAAATGGAGAAGCCTGGAGGCTGGCTGAAATGAGCAGTGGTCTAGGGTGGCAAGAGCAGAGAGGGGGAAACCACGTGGGGGGACCAGAGAAGGGGTTGGGGTGAAGTCAGATCTTCAAGTCAAGGTGTTCAGACTGGAGCTTACAGGTTGAATGTTGACTCAACCGAGATCAAGTATGACTAACTGTGTTTCCTTAGAAGTCAAATCTGGTGACACATTGAAGATAGACTAGGCAAGAAAAACCAGAGGTGGCCTGAGCCTGAGGCCATTTGTAAACCTGAACTAAGGCAATAAGGCAGTAGGGAGGCATTTTCTAGAAAGTTCAAGACTCCATTAAACGGAGTGAAAAAGAGTTGAGGATGACAGCTTTCTGATTTGGGAGTCTGGGCAGATGATGAAACTCAACAGAAATACGTGTATTTTTTTAAATAAGCTAAAAGTGTGTTTGAAGAGGACACATAAATAATGAATTATTTGGGATCAGCTTGAAACTATTGTGGCCCTCACTAGCTTAGCCAAAAGATACTTAAAAATAAGGTACTAGAGTTTCAAAGAGCAAGAGAATGAGGAGGAGATAACAGGACAGAGATGTCGCCAATGACTGATGGAGCCCCAGTGAAGCCTGGCATTGCTAGGAGGAGGAGAAAAGAAAGACCCAGGACAGACCCCTAGGGAGCCCCTGAATTTAAGGGGCAAACAGAGAAGAGGATTCAGCAGTAGGAGAAAGAAAAGATTGCCGGAAAAGTGGAAAAGCAAAGTCTGGTACAGGTGAAGCCAAGACAAGGGGAGTGAGCGTCCCCAAGTGGTCAGCCCTGACACGCTCCACAGAGGGGGGACGTGGGATTAAGAGGCCACCAGAGCCCCATCCACGGGGTGGTGGTGCCAGACTCAGAGCACAGTGGGCTGCAGTGTGAATTGAGGGTGGGGGGAAGTAGAGATAGCAAAGCTGGACTGTTAATTCCCCAGGTTTGTTGGTAAAGCCAAGGAGAGAGTTTGGGTAGAGGTGGGAGGCGGCCTTGGTTGTGGTGTTACAGACTGTCTTGCTTTTTAGACTAGGGCTGTCAGAGCATATCTGTAGGAACTGGGAAGGACCTCATGAGAAGAGACAGGCTGATGGTACAGGGGAGGGGGGTTCTGGGTCATGTTCCAAGTGAGGTGCTGGCTTGGGGAGAAGGAAAGACCACAGGCTGTTTTTAGAGGAGGGATGGGAGGGAAATTGACTTGAGGGACAATCTCCTGAGAAAAGCCTAATAATACAGGTTGCCTGGAACACTTCCCTGGGATCCTCATTAAGCCAGGTTGATGGGGCCTCCCCAGGACCCAGCAAAGCAGCCTCTCAGGGAGATGTGCCCCAGAACCTGCACTTTAAACCAGCACTGCAGGGGACCAGCATGTGAGACAGGCCACAGCAACAAAGCATGCAGAGAGTGGCCTTTGAAGCCCAAGTGCAGGAATCCAGCTCTCAGCTCTGCCACTAAGCAGGTACACGACCTTGAGGACTTTATGAAATCTCTCAGTGCTCCAGTTTCCTTTACTGTCAAATAAGGATGATGGTACCTCCTTTGCAAAGGGTTACCGGGAGGAGTACATGAGTTGGCATATGAGAAGCACTTACAACAGTGCCTAGTACACAGAAATGCAGAAGAAATGTGGCCACCCACTGTTTTTATTCCACGCCTTCTGTCGTAACAGTTCCCAGTTTATAGTTTGCCCACCAATCACCTGGTAGCTTGTTAAAATGCCAAATGCCAGTGCTGAAACTCCAGAGATGCTGATGGAGCCAGTCGAGGTGGGGCCTCTGCTTCTGCATTTCAGATAAGCCCCTCATCTTCCCGGCTAACTCTAGTGTACGTGGGCCCAAGGACACTTCCAGAATCCTTGCTCCGCAGGGTGGAGCCCACCAGGCTGGCCGTGCCTTGGTCCCAGCTCTGCCCACTCATGAGAGGGTCCGAATGGCTACAAGGTTTTTTGAAGCCCTCACAACAGCGCAACGTGAAAAGGTTGCCAGCTCGAGCTCATGGCAAAGATTTTGTAAACAACATTTGCTTTTAAAAACCCTTGACTCCCAAACAACTGTCACCCAAATAGTCATTTGTCTGTCCTAATTGCTGCTGGCGTTTTCCTTGGTGGGGAAGCACTTGGAACAGAGATGCATGTGTGTAGGTAGCAACTAGCTTTCAGAGACAGGAAGCGATTTTTTGGAGTATTTCTAGCACAGCCATTAATTACTGTGTATGTTGGTTTCAAACCTGACATTGTAAAAAACAAGAACAGGAAGAAATGTAAATGGACTTCGCAAACCACACATTTTCTTCCAACTGGGTAGTGGTTCTACAATGTCAACATGAGTACTCAGTACCAGGGATGGTTGTTTATTTTCATAAACAGAAGTAATGGGAAAACGATGGTAAGTGAAATTAGATTCCTCCTGGCAACTGTCTGTAAAGAAGGGTAATTGAAAAGGAGAAAGCCAGGTGTCTGGCCGCCTGTGAGCAACGCAAACGAAACTCACACACTCAGGTTTTTTTCTGGACAACTTTTGATTAACATACTGTGAGAAATGGCTTTCAAGTTGTTCTTGAGTGGCATGGGGGTGTCCTGGGGCTTCCTGCTGAGAGAAAGCAGGTGCTTAGAGGGTCAGCTTCTGCTATTCTCCAGCCTAGAGCAGATCCATATTAATTTACCAAGGTCATTTATATTTTTTATTGAAAACATTTCAGCTTTGCTGCTGGAAAGGCTTCTGGAATCATTGAGCTGAGATTGCAAATAGGCTATCTAAGGCCATAGCTGACCCACAGAGGTACTTTCTTTGGCCTGCATAGTGCTTTTAAAATTTCTAAATAGTTGCTAGTTGTTTTTTTTTCTTAATTAAGAGAGTTCATGTTAAATTCAAGGTTTCAGGTTCTTAAGAAAATACAGGGTCATGGTCCACAGTCTTGCACAATTACTGAGAGCCAAGTACCTACTGCTCCCTCCATGCAGGAAATGTATTCTCTGTATTAACTACCCCGCGTCTCAATTTCTTCATCTGAAAAATAGGTAGAACAATCATGCCTCCCTCATAGCACTGTGATGAGTGAAGAAGCTGATACCTCGGAGATACAGCAGGTTGGTTTCAGATCACTGCAATAAAGCAAGTATCACACAATGCTGACAAGTCAAATGAGTATCTTGGTTTTCCCAGGGCATATAAAAGGTAGGCTTACAGTATAGTCTATAGCATTGTGTCCTAAATAACAAGGTACATACCTTAATTAACACGTATTGCTAAACAATGCCGAACATTATGGGAGCCTCCCCAAAGTCACAATCACTGATCACAGATCCCCAGAACAAATGTAATGGAAAAGTTTGAAATACTGAAGGAAAGACCAAAATGTGACAGACACAAAGGGAGCAGATGCTGTTGGAAATACGGTGCCGATAGACTTGCTAGATTCAGGGCTGCCACAGACCTTCAATTTGCAAGAAGCACTAAATTTGCAAAGCCCCAATAGAGCGAAGCACAGTAAAATGAGGAGTGCCTGTAGGTATATAACACTTAGTGCCCCGTACACTAAAAGTGTCACAGTCTCCACTCAGCCCAATCTATTTAAATTCCTATCAGGCCTTAGATATGCATTTGCATTTGTGGCCCTTGCTAAAAGCCACACAAAAGATAAAAGATACAGGAATTTCTGGAAAGCAAAGGAAGTTGGAGGGAGCTGGCACCTTCCTGCCAAAAATTGCCGGCCCCAGAGAACTCAAGATCTGAGGAGGACCAAGATCAATGAGCTGAGGAAAATAAGTAAAAAAGCCAAATCTGTGACCTCAGAACACTTTCTTGGTTAAACTTTGTAGTATAAAGTTTGAAGCTTTGGGATTTTTTTCCCCCTTTTTTTAATTCTTCATCACTTCTCCTGTGGTTGCAATTAGAAAAAAATCCTTAGAAAACCTCAAACAATTGTAGATGTGTTTAAGAGGACATAACTAACAGGTTCAAGACAATAACGTGGCCCTGAAAAATTCTTGGGAAGAACGGTCCTGTGGCATCAATCATGTGAAAGGGGCTTGGGCCTGAGCAACCCGCCCTGGAGAGAAACAGGCCCGGTGGGAGCATATGTACCAGCAAGAGTGACTCTGCGCTGTCACCAAGGATTGATCTATGTCACTGTGCTGGGCATTTTCAGTTTATCCCCCAGATCCCCTCTCTACGTTCCCTCCCTGCTCTGGTCCTGGGAGGCTGATTCATATGGACTGTCTCATGGGGCCTCCCCGCACTCTGTTGTCCAGCTGGGTTCCTCCAATGGGTGGCATTGGCAGGAGATCAGAGATGGGACGTGAGGTTCCTATGCTCCCTCCCTGCTGGTTGCCAGCACGTTGGTTGTGTGTCCCCACTGATGACCCAAGTGGCTCCTGCATGTGGTCCTCTCCGAGCAGCTGTTCCCTCTGAGGTACAGTAACTTTCTCCTTCCTTTGCCTCTCAGGCTGGTCAAGGGATGACAAAGGATCCCCACTGTTGCCAGCCCAAGGATACTATGTGACCGTTCAGTTAATGCCTGCTGACACCATTGAATCCCTTTATTAAACTCTCAGTTTTCCAGAGTGAATGTGGCATTGGTTTCTTGACAGGACCCTGACCCATAAATATCTGTTTTAAAATATTTACCACTCATGTCTTGTTTGTGTTTAAGAACAGACCTTTCAAATTTTTCCAGATCATGTCCTTATGGGTCAGGTATTGGATTGATTCCATCATTATCTGGTAGGCAGTGCTCAGTCAGTAGTAAGGGGTAAATTAAGTAATGTGTTCATCTAAATATTTAATGTTAGTGAATAGTGAAATTTAAAAATATATATTAATCTACATGAATTCCTGTCTCCTATTACCTTGAAGTAATAAGAAAAAAATGTTCCATCAATGGATGAATGTATAAAGAGAATGTGGCATATATACATAATGGAATATTACTCAGCCATCAACAAGGATGGAATCTTGCCATTTAAAACAACATGGATGGACCTGGAGGGCATTATGCTAAGTGAAATAAGTCGAACCAAAAAAGATAAATGCCATATGATCTCACTTGCATGTGGAATCTAAAACAAAACAGTGACCAAACAAACACATTTTTTTAAAAATTAGCTCATAGGTACAGAGAACAGATGGGTGGCTGCCTGAGGCGGGTTGGTGGGGGGGGTGAAATGGGTGTTAGGGGTCAGAAGGTACAAATTTCTAGTTGCAATATGTATAAGTCCTGGGGGTGCACTGCACGGCATGGGGACTATAAATAATACCAGGCTGCATATTTCAGGGTGGCTGGGGGAGTGGGTCCTGAAGGTTCTCATCACAAGAGAAAAAACTTTTTTGTAACAGTGTGTGACAATGGATGTTGGCTAGACTATTGTGGTGATCAGGCTGAAATATATACAAATTTGAGATTATGCTATATGTCAATTATACCTCAATTAAATGGAAAAAGGAAAGAATGTCCCAGTGCATGTGCTTCCCTTCCTGCCTTGGGCCACCAGCATACCCCCTGCTGTCGCCTACACCCCCCTAATCATAGAGCTCATGTAGTTGGGTTTTCAAATATGAGGGAGAGTTTCTACATAGTGATTATGCAGAAGGAGAGAATGAGTTTGCTGGTGAAAGAGCAGAGTGGTGTCCACTGTGGTAGCCACAGGCCCTGTGTGGCTACTAAGCAGCTGAAATGAAGCTGTTCAGAATTGAGATGCGCTGGAAGTACAAAATGTATGCTAGATTTCAAAGACTGATTATGAAAAAAGGTAGACTATCTCATTAATAATATTTTAAATACTGATTGCATGTTGAAATCATAATCTTTTGAATATATTGAGTTAAATGCAACATGTTACTAACATTTCTTAAAAAGTCCTAAGTTAGAACTGTTTGTGTCCATCTCACTCACCTGCAACCCATGAGCTTCACTGAGTAAGAAAGAAAGGGCTGGGTTAGAGCTTCTGCTTGGCACACAGCTCATGGTATTCTTTGGGCCTCACCCCATGGTGTGGGAGGATGGCATCTTGGTCTCCTGCGGTTGAGCCCTTAGATGACTCCAGCCTTAGCTCCCATTTCACTGTGACCACGTGAGAGTCCCCAGGCAAGAACTGCCCAGCTTGAGGCTAGTCAACAAACTGACCCATTCAAAAAAACTGTTTTAAATCCCTAAATTTGAAATGGTTCATTGTACATCAATAGGTAACTAGAATATAGCAAACCAGCTCTCTTCATTCACTGTTTTGTACAGAGATCTCTGAGTATATCTGCAAGAAGCACTTGAGACAGGTCTCAGGGGAGGTGAACGTCTTAGATGGTGGCTGGCTTCCCTCATAACAAATGTGTCAAGAGTCCCCTATGGAAGCTGCAAAACTTGTGACCTTCCTGCCATTCTATAGTCAAAGTGAATCACAGGGCCGGCCCGGAGTCATTGGGAAGGGTTGACCCCAGGGCATGAATATAGAAGACTGGTTCATTGGGGACCATCGCTGGAGACTAGATACCCTAACACAGATAAAATCCATGTACCACTGTGCCTGGTAAGGCTAGCTTCTTAAAAGGCTGTTGAATTGCCACATCTTGCAGTAAATATTTTGTCACTTCTATTCATTGGAATCTGTTCACAGAAAGACATTGAGAACTGCCAGCTTGGAGGACTAAAGAACAACTGAATAATCCATCAGAAACTTTGCAGGTTTCAAGGACCCCCAACCACTGACATCCATTTGTCTGCACTGTAGCTAATTATGATCCTGCTGAGATTCTGACTAATATTCAAGAAAACTAGGTATCCATCAGTCTGGCAAATCATTATGGCTTCTTCTATTTTCTATTATTTTTCAACTAATTTAATTTTTAATTCTTGAAGGAGCAAAGAACTATCTGCCTCTGTTCTTTGTTTTGCTTTACATAACGAGGAGATGCTATATTTTTCATTGCATTAATTAAGCTATACAAACGTAATGAAATCCATGCTTATCAGAACAGTAATGCAGTGACGTTAATGTTCTGGTTAACCATGCCTATTTGCCTGGGTTGGGATTACTCGGATTACTCCCACCACACCCACCACACCCTGACTAGGTGGAGAGCTCTTTAAGATTGGTATAATAATTATATTTCCTTTAGTCTGAGACACATTACTTTTAAAAAAAATTAGTTGACTTTATATTTTAGAGAAGTTCCAGGTTTACAGAAAAGCAGAAAGCACTTTAAGCAGAGCGTTCCCATCTATCCCATCTCCACATGTCCCCCAACCGGTTTTCCTCTACTATGAACATCTTACATTGGTGCTGTACTTTGTTACAATCGATGAGCCTGTTTTGACACATTATTATTAGCCAAAGTCCATAGATGACCTTAGGTTCACTCTTTGTGTTGTACATTCTATGGATTTTGACAAAAGCCTAATATTAAATATGCGCCATTACAGTATCACACAGAACGCTTTCAAATCTCTGGTGTGTTTCTTTGTCATATTTTAATGTCTCAGAAAGGAGGATGTCCAAGTACCATTGATGAAATGTCTTCTTCCTTCCTTCTTTCCATCCTTCCTTCCTGATAGACTGCCATCAAGCTGACATCATGGTTTACAGTTGAGAGCATCCTAGAACTGAGGAAATATGGGAGTAAAAAAGGCCTTAATTGGAGCCTTCTCTGCTGCACACCACTAAGGATAATTAACAGGACCCAGTCCATTCCCCTTCCAACTGGGGAAGTGGGGGAGGTTTACCTGATGCAGCATTTCGTGTGCCCGGCAGCCTCCCATGTGCACACCCCGCGTTCCTCCCTGCAAGCAGACCCCGCTTTGTGTTCTGGTGGTATGGTGGCCTCCGCTGTTCCTTCCCCTGGTCCACTCCCTCCATTCTCCTCGACCCTGCTCTCCACCTCCGGACGCTGACTTGTGTGGATGACATGAATAATCCCCTTTGGTTCCCTCTTGGCTTCCATCTGTGTCTGATCTGTGTGGGGTTCAGGCTGGGGATGGGTGGCAAGAGGAAGGTGTAGTCCTATATGGATCTTGATCTGAATAAACTAATTAAAAAAAATACTTGAGACAATTTAAGACAATTCAGACAAAAGTCTGAATATAGACTTGGCATTCGAGAATATTAATTAAATATTATCAATTTTTGGTATAATAAGGACTTCTGGGTATTTTTCAAAATAGTTCGTATCTTCTAGACATACATTGATGTTTCATACCAGTGAAATGATATGTGGGATTTTCTTTCAAATAGTCCAGGAGACACTAGGACTGGATTTGCTGGATAAAAGAAATGCATACAGCAAAAACTGACAGTGTTGAACTCAGTGATGCCTTTCTGGGGCAAAGTTCCTGCTTGGGGGGCTGGTTATTATTACCTGCACCTCTGATGAAGTTTGGTAGAAAGGCCTCGGGGGCTCAAAAATTAAAGCCTCACTTCCCCCTTTGTCATCAAGGAGACACTGTATATACCACTATATGTGGTGGCATCCATCCAGAAGAGTGGCTTATCTTTATAAGGCCCTCAGGAGAATGGGCCACTTGGCTCTCCGAGCTCCACGGCACCCTTCTCCAGGGGTGTAACCACCTTCTGTCTAGACTCCCCTGTACCAGCCAATGGTTCCCAGCTCCAATGGTGCATGTGTGTTTGTGCATGCACACAGGGATTAGACCTGAGAGAAAGACACCAACTGTCCATAGTCCTAGGAAATCAACGAAGTCAGCCATCATTTACTCTGTTCCACTACAGACTATTCATTCCTTCAGTCCAGCCATGTGGGATACCTCCTTTTGTCATGGTCTGCTGCTCAGTGGAGAAAGTTGCCAAACTCTCCCTCCCTGTGTTCTCATCACGGGGGTGGTCCCTGCGGAAAGTTGCAAGCCCTCTGGGACATAAGCTTAAGGCAGGAAGCCAGTTGTCAAGGAGCTTATCCATCTGTTTCAATGTCTCTCTAACCCTAACATTTCATGATCTGTGATGCTAAATTTTTTGCAAGTCTTTAAGTAAAAAGAACTAAGTGCTCATCTTAATGTTTTCAAACAATGAGGTATCTAATTTTATAAATAGATGGCTCTGCTTCAGAACAGTGAGCTGTATTTGCACCCCATAAAATCACTAATCAAGGAACAAGAACAAAGTATTAAACGAGGAGGCAGAAATGCGGGGGAGGAGGTGAAAAAATGTGCTAAGGTAAGAAAGTATATATGTCACGGGTAGAGAAACCTAATGGGAGGGTGGAGACTTCTGAAAATCATGACTGAGAAGGAAGCTTAGTAACTAAGTCAACACTTAGTCAACCTACCTAATTATTATGACATATAGAGGGCGTCTAATACTCAGAACATTTAAAAAAATCTAGTTGTACATTTTGTAAATTCCTCTTAAAAATAATAGATAGGATCATACAATGGAAAGCTCATCTAATCCAGAAAAGGGGGAATTGAGGATTAGGGAGGTGAAGTGATAAACTGACCCAGTGAATTAGAATCAGGACACAAATTAGGGTCCAGATCTTTGAACTCTTGATGACTTTTTTTTTTTCACAAACATTGTAAGACAGACAAAGAGCTGGGAGCAGTCACTCACCTACAGAACCTCAAAGTGCCAGAAAATTAATAAGGCTCAGCCTGTAGCTACAGAGTCTGGAGTTCAATTTTAATTTTTGCTGTTATCTTTAAGTAGCTTCTATACACAAATTAGATGACTAGAATCAGATTCTCTGTCCGGAAGGAGTTTGTCCTCAGAGTAGATACCAACCACAGCCAGCCAGTCGCCTGTGGGAAAGGTAGTGGAGGGACATGGGAAAGGTGGCAAGCTGAACTCTCACGGGCAAGTTAGACACGCCTGGCCATCTATTATCAGAGCAGTGACTGCCTCGGGCTCAGTTCCAGCTGGGCAAACTCATGTACCAGGAGGCATTCTCTCACGTTCCCTGAACTAAGAAACTCTTTTGCCCACACCCAGGAGGTCATAGTCTTCCTTTTGCCCTTTTCCCCAGCTTCTCCATGATTGCCAAGTCTGCAATCACACAAAAATCACAGAACCATGTGGATCAGTGCACCTCTGGCCAATCTCAGCGCAGTCATATTGTTATGGTTTGGGAGGCAGTCACCTGATTAAGGACTCTCCCCACTGACCTCTAAGCTCCCTGTGCACCAGACTTCTGTCAGGCTTGCTTACCACTGCTCACAGGGCCCAGCAGGAAATGAGCACGCAGTAGGCTCTCAGCAAGCACTTACTGAGCAATGGGCGACCTCACCTTCACAGAGAATAAGTCAGCACAGAGAGCGTCCTCACCTTCCCACTGTTAGCATTCAAATTTTCCTGAATCTCTTCCCAGCCTTTCTTCCTTCCCTCTGATTCCAGTAGAAAAATGGCCTGTTCTGGCTGTGGCCAATCCCTCCACCTGTGTGCTGGCCTTTGCTGCCTCCAAATAAATCTTCCTGGTGGTTCCGTATCTTGTCTATATCTTCAAACCTTCCCAACCTATCCGTTCCTTCCCACTAGGATGCAGAGACACTCAAGACCTTATCACTTTGTAAAGAAATCTTTCTCCAGCTACCTCTCTTTCTCCCGTGTTCTTTTACCAAGAAACTTGCTGAGACTGTGCACGCTCGCCCTGCTTCCTCGCTCCCCCTCACTCTTCAGGCTCTGACACTTCACCCAACGCTGGTTTTGCCCAACACTGGTCACATCTCTGGTAACCTCCGTACCATAAACCCAATAGCTACTTTTAAGTATATCACCTCTCAGCAATATTTAACAGTACTGATGATTATTTGCTTATTAAAACATGTTTCCTTTCCCTTAGAAGACACCACACCCTCCTAAGTTTCCCTGTTACCTCTTAGTTCTCAGGGCCTTTTATAAGTCCATTCATTCAACAACTGCTCATTGATCACTTCATATGTGCAGACAATGCCCTGGGAGCTGAGGACAGAGTGGTAAACAGGACATGGGCTTGTATTCTGAAGAAGGGGGAGCCAGTAAGTAAGTAAATCAGCTAACAAGATGACATCAGGAAATAAAGTCGGCCTGAGGCAGACTTGGCCTCTAGTTTCTTCCTAGGTTGAACTTCTGCTTATGCAGTGAACTCGATCATCTTCCTTGTGCCTTCCCACTTCCCTATTTGGGAAAAATAATTAGGAAAAAAGACGGCAAGGATGAGAGTGGAGTGGCCACCAGCATCCTGCACTTTGACTACTTAGAATAGCAGGTAATGTTAAGTGCCAGCTGAGGGAATGCCTGGGAATGTAGCCAAGCCTGAGCCATCTCTCCGAGACTCCCCCGTGGCGGCTGAGTCGCTAGGCAGGGGCAACCTGGCAGCGTGGTGAGGGTTCACTGCCAGAGGCTGAGGCAGAGGGCAGGGGTGCTCAGCAGGGCGACTGGCCTGGGCCGGCTCTCTCACATCAGGAAGACTTCACTCGGGAGGTCACCCCCCAACCCTGACAGGAGCCCATAAAAAAGCCTTACATTGTGCTCTAAAACCAGAAGTCATAGAAGAATAGCTCAGTCTCCTCAACACACATCTTCCACCTACCAGATTATAATATAGAAATAAACCAATTTTAACCCAGATAGGGATGTGTCTCAGAGCCAGTCCAGGACGAGTTGAAGACCACACCCTCCAATTACTCCTAAGGTAACAAGCTTGCCCATCAACAGGTTAGGTAAAGCTACTCAGGCATAATCCCCTTGTGCCTGGAAATCACCAGCATGTGTCAGAAAGAGTTAATAACCTTTCCCACACCAGTCATTTGCCTGTTTACTCTCAGATCCATTCTCCCTCATTTCCTTGCTCTGCTTTGAATCACAAGAGGACTGGCTCTTGCAAACTACACTTCCCAGATGCCCTCTGCTCTTGGCTTTTACTTGGTTTTATTCAATAAGTGGCCTTGACAAGACATTGCAATGTGTTTGGAAGAAGGCAAGATATTTTCCATCTCTTCTTTCTTGGGGCTGTCTTTCCAGCAGTATCTGTGTGGCTCTATTTCCTGTCACACAGACTCTAAGATGGTTACAGGTCCCATCAGGCGGTCACAACTTCTGTAACACTGTCCCCTCCCATTGTCCTATCTCCCCAAAGGGTGGAAGCAGCTTCCTGCCATTATTCTTCTTCGGATTTCCTTACCTTGTTCCTGTGATTCAGCTCTTCTAATGCCTTAGTTGCCAGGTCTTCTTTCCATTAAACTGCCTTTCTTTCCATTAAGCTACCCAGAATAGGTTCTGTTTTCTGGCTGTATCCTAACTGGTACTCAAGTCTTGGGCAAGTCCCTGAAAAGTAATAAAATTGATCTGTCTCATGACCAATCTCAACAGAGTTACACACAAAAGAAACACAAATCTGGCGGACTTCCGGGAAGATGGCGGTGTGAGCAGGGCGGCAGAAATCTCCTCCCAACACTATATTTATCTACGAAAACCCAGAAAATACATCTATTCCTAAAAGAGAGACGAGAATACACAGGAAAGCGCACAGCGTGCAGCTACACCCGAGAGCACTCGGCACCCCAAGAGGCGGGTAAGATACGGAGCCGCGACCCGGCGGGACCCGAGCCCTCCCCCACCCCAGTGCACCGGCGGGAGGAGAGGATTCAGAGCCGGGAGGGAGTGGAAGTGCACCCCGCGAAGTAGCCAGCCCCGGGGATCTGCGCGGGGAGCGCTGACCCACATTGCGCAGTGCAGCGGAGATTGGAGAGACAGAGGGGCAGGATCTGAGCGGGGAACGCGCCAGGGGGCTTGCAGCCGGCTCCGGGAAGGAAAAAAAAAAAAGCGCGCGCTTTCTTCAGCGGTCTTAAAGAGACAGGAGCCCAGCGGAGGAGCCGGATCGCCCCAGCACACTCAGCCCAGCAGGCTGGGAGTCCTGGGGAGTTTCAGACGCCTTAGCTGGCGACTGAGGAAGCGTAGCCATACTTAACACTTCTCACTGAGATCAACAGCCTCCTATTCGTTCCCACCCCTGCCAGAGCAATAAAGGGCCCTGCGGAGCGGCAGAGTCACAGCTGTGGAATAGTGGGGCAATAGCGCCACCTACAGCATTCCCACAGAATCTACGTCCGGTGGGCTTTTTTTTGTTTTTTTGTTTTGTTTTTTCTTTTCTTTCTTTTTTTCTTTCTTTCTTCTTTTTTCTTTTTTTTTCTCTTTTTTTTTCTTCTCTTTTTAAAGTCTTAAAGAGCCCAGCTGACATACGTGGCAACTATCAGTGACCAATTCTATAGCCATGAAAAGACAGAGGAATATGGTTCAGACCAAAATCAACCAGACAAACCCAGAGAGGGAGTCTGAAGGGATGGAAATGCACAGCCTCCCTGAAAAAGAATTCAGAATAAAAGTCATAACCATGCTGATGGACCTACAGAGAAATGTGCAAGAGCTGAGGAGGAAGTGAGGGAACTGAGAAAAGACAATGCAGAAATCAGACAAGCGATCGACAGGCTTAACAGCAGACTGGATGAGATGCAAGAGACTGTTAATGGAATAGAAATCAGAGAACAGGAATACAGAGAAGCTGAGGCAGAGAGAGATAAGGATTTCTACGAATGAAAGAATATTAAGAGAACTGTGTGACCAATCCAAACGGAACAATATTCGCATTATAGGAGTACCAGAGGAAGAAGAGAGAGAAAAAGGGATAGAAAGTGTCTTTGAAGAAATAATTGCTGAAAACTTTCCCTCGCTGGGGAAGGAAGTAGTCTCGCAGCCCACCGAAGCTCATAGATCTCCCAACACAAGGGACCCAAGGAAGACAACACCAAGACACATAATAATTAAGATGGCAAAGATCAAAGATAAAGACAGGGTATTAAAGGCAGCTAGAGAGAGAAAAAAGATCACCTACAAAAGGAAAACCCATCAGACTATCATCAGACTTCTCAACAGAAACCTTACAGGCCAGAAGAGAATGGCATGATATATTTAACGTTATGAAACAGAAGGGCCTCGAACCAAGAATATTGTATCCAGCACGATTATCATTTAAATATGATGGAGGATTAAACAATTTCCAGACAAACGAAAGTTGAGAGAGTTTGCCTCTCATAAACCACCACTACAGGATATCTTAAATGGACTGCTCTAGATGGAAGCACCTAAGGCTAAAAAGATGTCACCAGAGAAAATAAAATCATAGCAAAGAAAGCAGACCATCCAAATACTAACTAAAGGCAAAGAATAAAACACCTAGTATATAAAGAATGGAGGAGGAAGAATAAGAAGGGAGAGAAATAAAGAAACATCAGATGGTGTTTACAATAACTTAATAAGAAAGTTAAGTTAGATTGTTAGATAGTAAAGAAGCAACCCTTGAACCCTTGGTAACCACGAATCTAAAGCCAGCAATGGCAATAAGTACATACCTACCAATAATCACCCTAAATGTAAATGGACTGAATGCACCAATCAAAAGACACTGAGTAACAGAATGGATAAAAAAGCAAGACCCATCTATATGCTGCCTACAAGAAACTCACCTCAAATCCAAAGATATACACAGACTAAAAGTGAAGGGATGGAAAAAGATATTTCATGCAAACAACAAAGAAAAAAAAGCAGGTGTGGCAGTACTTGTATCAGACAAAATAGACTTCAAAACGAAGAAAGTAGCAAGAGATAAAGAAGGACATTACATAATGATAAAGGGGTCAGTCCAACAAGAAGATATAACCATTATAAATATATATGCACCCAACACAGGAGTGCCAGCATATGTGAGACAAATACTAACAGAATTAAAGGAGGAAATAGACAGCAATGCATTCATCTTAGGAGACTTCAACACACCACTCACTCAGAGGACAGATCAACCAGACAGAAAATAAGTAAAGACACAGAGGCACTGAACAACACACTAGAACAGATGGACCTAACAGACATCTACAGAACTCTACACCCAAAAGCAACAGGATACACATTCTTCTCAAGTGCACATGGAACACTTTCCAGAATAGACCACATACTAGGCCACAAAAAGAACCTCAGTAAATTCAAAAATATTGAAATCCTACCAATCAACTTCTCAGATCACAAAGGTATAAAACTAGAAATAAATTTTAGAAAGAAATCAAAAAGGCTCACAAATACATGGAGACTTAACAACACTCTTCTAATTAATCAGTGGGTTAACGACCAAATCAAAACAGAAATCAAAGAATATATGGAGACTAATGACAACAACACAAAGCCACAACTTCTGTGGGACGCAGCAAAGGCAGTTCTAAGAGGAAAGTATATTGCAATCCAGGCCTATTTAAAGAAGGAAGAACATTCCCAAATGAATAGTCTAAAGACACAATTCCTGAAATTGGAAAAAGAACAAATGAGGCCCAAAGTCACCAGAAGGAGGGACATAATAAAGATTAGAGAAGAAATAAATAAAATTGAGAAGAATAAAACAATAAAAAAAATCAATGAAACCAAGAGCTGGTTCTTTGAAAAAATAAACAAAATAGATAAACCCCTAGCCAGACTCATTAAGAGAAAAAGAGAATCTACACACATAAACACAATCAGAAATGAGAAAGGAAAAATAATGATGGACCCCACAGAAATGCAAAGAATCATAAGAGAATATTATGAGAATCTATATGCTAACAAGCTGGAAAACAGAAGAAATGGACAACTTCTTAGAAAAATACAACCTTCCAAGACTGACCAAGCAAGAAACAGAAAAACTAAACAGACCAATCACCAGTGACGAAATCGAATTGGTAATCAAAAAACTACCCAGGAACAAAACCCCTGGGCCTGATGGATTCACCTCTGAATTCTACCAGACGTATAGAGAAGAAATAACACCGATTCTCCTTAAAGTTTTCCAAAAAATAGAAGAGGGATTCATCCCAGGGATGCAAGGATGGTACAACACTCGAAAATCCATCAACATCATCCACCACATCAACAAAAAGAAGAACAAAAACCACATGATCATCTCCATAGATGCTGAAAAAGCATTTGACAAAATTCAGCATCCATTCCTGATTAAAACTCTCAACAAAATGGGTATAGACGGCAAGTACCTCAACATCATAAAGGCTATATATGACAAACCCACAGCTAACATCATACTTAACGGCGAGACGCTGAAAGCTTTTCATCTAAGATCGGGAACAAGACAGGGATGCCCACTCTCTCCACTGTTATTCAACATAGTACTGGAGGTCCTAGCCACAGCAATCAGACAAAACAAAGACATACAAGGCATCCAGATTGGTAAAGAAGAAGTCAAATTGTCACTATTTGCAGATGACATGATACTGTACATAAAAAACCCTAAAGACTCCATTCCAAAACTACTAGAACTAATATCTGAATTCAGCAAAGTTGCAGGATACAAAATTAACACACAGAAATCTGTTGCTTTCCTATACACTAATGATGAACTAACAGAAAGAGAAATCAGAAAAACAATTCCATTCACAATTGCATCAAAAAGAATAAAATACCTAGGAATAAACCTAACCAAGGAAGTGAAAGACCTGTACTCTGAAAACTACAAGACACTCCTAAGAGAAATTAAAGAGGACACTAACAAATGGAAATGCATCCCATGCTCTTGGCTAGGAAGAATAAATGTTGTCAAAATGGCTATAGTACCTAAAGCAATCTACAGATTCAATGCAATCCCTATCAAACTACCAACAGCTTTCTTCAATGAACTGGAACAAATAATTCTAAAATTCATATGGAACCACAAAAGACCCCGAATAGCCAAAGCAATCCTGAGAAGGAGGAATAAAACAGGGGGAATTACACTCCCTGACTTCAAGCTCTACTACAAAGCCACAGTAATCAAGACAATTTGGTATTGGCACAAAAACAGACCCACAGAACAGTGGAACAGAATAGAAAATCCAAACATTAACCCAAACATATACAGTCAATTAATATTTGAAAAAGGGGCCTTGGATATACAGTGGGGAGATGACAGCCTCTTCAGCAGCTGGTTTTGGAAAAACTGGACAGCTACATGTAAGAGAATGAAACTGGACTACTGTCTAGCCCCATACACAAAGGTAAACTCAAGGTGGATCAAAGACCTGAATGTAAGTCATGAAACCATAAAACTCAGAAAAAAACATAGGCAAAAATCTCTTGGACATAAACATGAGCAACTTCTTCATGAACATATCTCCCCGGGCAAGGGAAACAAAAGCAAAATGAACAAGTGGGACTATATCAAGCTGAAAAGCTTCTGTACAGCAAAGGACACCATCAGTAGAACAAAAGACATCCTACAGTATGGGAGAATATATTCATAAAAAACGTATCTGATAAAGGGTTGACATCCAAAATATATAAAGAACTCATGCACCTTAACAAACAGAAAGCAAATAATCCAATTAAGAAATGGGCAGAGGACATGAATAGACACTTCTCCAAAGAAGAAATTCAGATGGCCAACAGGCACATGAAAAGATGCTCCACATCGCTAATCATCAGAGAAATGCAGATTAAAACCACAATGAGATATCACCTCACACCAGTGAGGATGGCCAACATCCAAAACACAAACAACAACAAATGTTGGCGGGATGTGGAGAAAAGGGAACCCTCCTACACTGCTGGTGGGACTGCAAATTAGTTCAACCATTGTGGAAAGCAGTATGGAGGTTCCTCAAAAAACTCAAAATAGAAATACCATTTGACCCAGGAATTCCACTCCTAGGAATTTACCCTAAGAATGCAGCAGCCCAGTTTGAAAAAGACAGATGCACCCCTATGTTTATCGCAGCACTATTTACAATAGCCAAGAAATGGAAGCAACCTAAGTGTCCATCAGTAGATGAATGGATAAAGAAGATGTGGTACATAAACACAATGGAATATTATTCAGCCATAAGAAGAAAACAAATCCTACCATTTGCAACAACATGGATGGAGCTAGAGGGTATTATGCTCAGTGAAATAAGCCAAGCCGAAAAAGACAAGTATCAAATGATTTCACTCATATGTGGAGTATAAGAACAAAGAAAAAATACTGAAGGAACAAAACAGCAGCAGACTCACAGAATACAAGAACGGACTAGTAGTTACCAAAGGGAAAGGGACTGGGGAAAATGGGCGGGAAGGGAGGGATAAGAGGGAAAAAGGGGCATTACGATTAGCAGATGTAATGTTGGGGGGGCACGGGGAGGGCAGTACAACTCAGAGAAGACAAGTAGTGATTCTATAGCATCTCACTACGTTGATGGACAGTGACTGTAATGGGGTTGGTGGGGAGACCTGATGAAGGGGTAGTTTAATAACCATAATATTGCACGTGTAATTGTACATTAGTGATAATAAAATAAATTATATAAAAAAAGAAATATGAAAAAAAATTATGAAGGGTAACAGAAAAGTGGAACATTGTTCCTTAATTACAGGTCAAATTACTCAATACTTACAAAGGCTATCTAGGGAAAGGACAGGATGAAAAAAAAGAGAGGCTCAGGATGGCCTAAGTAGGACAGCAGGGTGGGAGCTTCCTCCTATGCACACACCAGGGAAGCAACTGAAGCAAGTGCAGCTAAACCTGAAAATGAACTGAGGACTGCAGAGTAAACCACCTGTGCCTGGGGAAGAAGAGAGGACCACACAGAGAATGCATATTATATAATGCATAGTATACATATCAAGTTCTCAAAACCAAAAAGTTTGAGCATTTCTTCATTTGATCCCCTGTATCTTTCATGTATCTCAAACCTCAAATCTATAATTTTGTGGCTAAAACTTAATTCAAAAAATTTTTAAAGTAGGGTGAGAAGAAGAAGTGTAAAGAACACAAGAGGATTAAGGTAGCCTAACACAGAGACACTCATCTTGATCACTTGATGAATGGCCAGGGATGACCACACTTCAAGAGCATTGGCAAGTGAGAAATAAAATGCAGACATTAATAAATGGTTTCTCCAAGCCAACAGCAATTAGGACACTGACTTTATACCAAGAAACTGTACCAAGCAACACACTTCATGAAGCTTGATGGTACAAAATTAGGAATTATGCTACACACTACTTATAATTCACTCTTTAAAATATATTTTGAGATCACACTGACCTACCACATTAACTGATGACAGTTCATTTCTTGCTGTTACGACAGCCTACATGTGTGGTAGGTGATTTAAGACCAGTGTCTCCCTTTTCCAACATTTGATGAAACCTGAAAATACTTCTTATACAGATAGAAACATCAATCAGCTTTTCAAATCAGTTGATTCTCCAGATGATATCACAGACTTTTATCTTTCCCTTAACTATTAATTTCTTGAGAAAAATGCCATATAATGAGTCAAATGTATTTTTACTTAAGTTTCTACTCCTAAATAGCTACCAACCTTTAAGCGCCTTGATATAAAAGAAACAATTGGTTCAAGGAAATCTGTCTCAAAGACAAAGTTTAACTAGAGAAATACAGTATAAATCAGAGAATAAATATATTTATTTAAAAAAATTAACAAAAATCTACTTAGAAGTACTTTCATATCCTGAACTAGGTATATACACCTATCTTCACAAAGATACACAGATTCATTTTTACTCAAGTCAATGAACTCTTCATTAAAACAAAATCTTCACATATATTTGTCATTCTATAATCATAATATGGTTCATCTTTGTCATGTTATTTAAACTAAATAGTAATGTAATTCTGGTATAACAAAGGATTTTACAGCCAATACTAACTAATCTCTCAAACTTCCATTGTACTGAGTAAAGCAAAGATTTCTACAATCTAGACAATTACAGATACTGAAAGCAATCTTTACATGCAGCAACTAACTTTAAAGAGAATAAAAATTGTTATTCTATAGGTAGAATTCACCATTTTCACCAAATGACTAAACCCTAATGTATAGAAATGGCAATACTTTGGACAATCCTCTCTAATACATAGAAGATGATCAGAAAAAAAAGAAAGACATTCTATGTTCTTTTAAAGATTCAAATACCTACAAATTAATGCAAAAAATCAAAGAAATCCCAGTGAAAATTCCAGTCAGATATTTTAAGGAACTTTATTTTTTTAATACATATGCTGAGGAATAAAGTCTAGAAGTAGCAAAGTCAACCAAAATAATGCACACTGGCCAGTTAACTTACCAGATATTAAGAAGCACTACAAAGCCATAGTGGGGACATTATAGAGTACTGGCCCAAGAACACACAAATAAATGAGTGAGATAAAAAAGAGAATTTGAAAGAGAAGAATGGTTGAATAAATGATAACAACAAAGTGAGAGAGAGATTCTAAACTCTGATAAGAATGACAGTCCGATCTCAAAAGAGTCTACAGCACCAGAATCCGCTGAGCTGAAGCAGGACCAACCAGGAAATCTCACTCAGAATATGACTTAAACTGAGAAAACAGACAAGCAGTCCACAAGTTACACATGTTTCTGGTGGCTTCCAGGGCCCTGAGCAGCCAGCATCCAAGTGCAGGATGGCTATACAATTTAGAAGGCCCAGTGCAAGTGTGAGAAATGAGTCTCAAGATGCTGGGAAAAGGGTCATTAAAAGTAGTTAAGTATAAAGTTCATTTTTTTCCCTCCTCAGTCTCTCTCTCTATTTCTCTTAATTTGTCATGATGCTTTTATTTGCTACATAATATTATCCCAAATAAAGAGAAAACAAAAATTTAAATCATTAGTATACATTTTACCAGTTATCTTTATGCTGTGCAATGCCAGGCTTAAATGCAAATATGAGAGCATTTTACTCATATGTGGAATTACCAAAATTACAGAATTATAGTTTTCATAGCTTGTGTATGAATATATATTGTATTCTCACCAGAATCGGAAAATCTACAAAAAAATTAATGCAAATTCTTTTATTTGCTTCTGATACATGCACATTCTACCAATATGCTTTACTCATTATGAGTAAGGAAGGACTGAAAAGGAAAGGACTTCTCTTTCCTTTTCTTTGTCATCATTTTCAGCATAAGTGGCGGGCTCGTGCACAGAAGTAGCCCAAGTAAGAAAGGACATGATGGGTCCCTGGTTGTTTGCATTTCTTAGAAGCCACTCACTGACTTACTCCACAGCCACAGTAAGTCCTGGCTTAAAAAGAAAGTGTGGCTCTTGGGGCTGTAGGCATTCCCATTTGTCTATAGACATAGCATGCTCACTGTGGGTTCATTTCGAGTCTCAGTGAGCTTCCACATATCACAGATTGTGGCAGGCAGAACTCAAATGGGTGGCTCTTTGATGTACATAATCCCATGTAATACCCTCACTTGAATACAGTGGAACCTGTGAATGTGATGTGCTATCATTTCCATGATTATGTTACATTATATGTCAAAGGCAAAGGAACTTGGCAGATATAATTAATGTCCCAAGTCAGTTGACTTTAAGCTAATCAAAAAGGTGGTTATCCTAGATGGGCCTGACCTAATCAGACAAGCCCTTTAATGGAGGGTTCAGAAGTCAGAAACTCCAAGCAACAGTGACAAATAGGTCCATACCCCAAACCCACCGTACACCCCCACCCCCACCTTCCTCCAACCTTCTCTCTCCAACACTTTCAGGCTTTGAAGAAGCAAGTTGCCATGAATTCGACTGTCACAAGGAAATGAATTCTGCAGTCCGAGGGAGCTTGGAAGCAGAGCCTTCTCTCAAGTCTCCAAATGCGAATGCAGCCAGCCAGCCTTGAATACAGACAGCCTTGGGAACCTCTACACAGGGGACCCCCGTTAAACAGTGCCTAGACTTCTAACCCACAGAACCCATTAGACAAAAATATGTGTTGTTTCAAACCACTGCCTTTGCAGTCATTTACCATGCACTCTACAAAACTATACAGGAGTCCACTGAATTCTGTGCTCATGGAGAACTAACAGCGTGAGCTGTGTGACCAGGCGGCAAGGAACCATGGCAGAAACACTCGTTGTGTGTATCTTCCTTGGCTCATACATATGCTCCATTGTCCCATATGAATTTGCTTACAAAAAACAAGGTCAAAGACAGACTTATTAAAAAGGTCACATTGAGAGCATCAGGGAATTAACTAACCATGGACCCTTGTGATCATGAGGCCCTTTACAACTGCACACCCATGAAGCTGGCCCTGTCCATATGGACCAGGCAAGATTACTCCCAAGGATAACATCTCTTCTTCTGCATGATAAAATACTTTATACCACATGCTCTTTTCTTCCCTCCTCCGTAAAAGCAACACTGTCTTAGGGAGAGTAGTGAGCAATCAGGATAGCAATCTACGTACCAAGTATTACCAGCTAAACTGTATAAAGGGCCCCATCATACTTGCTTTACACTATATTATATACTTAATTACCTCATTGCTTTCTCTTCCCTAATCCCAACAAATGAGCCCCCAAAAGAATACCAGATTTATTATAAACAAAACTGCAAAACTGCATTTTCTCTGAGATCCAAGATATACTGTGAACAATATATTCTGGCCCCATTTCACTCATATCACAACCCTTAAACTATTTTTTAACAAACACTTTAAAGTTATATAATACGTTGAAGAAGGAATCCCTTCATCCCACTATCTGAAATTGTATTAAATCATCTTTCTAAGATGGTTTTTCCCTTTGAGACTCAGTAAGGACAGAGATTGTTAGAAGGGACTCATTGAAGACTTTTAAGTAAGATTATCAGACTAACTTTATAAAATCTATAATTTCTAAATTCCTGAAAGACCATAAGATGCTGTCTTCTAGTTGTTCTGAGGGTAAAATTCATACAGAAGTTTTATTCTCAAAGTGCCTTGGCATTTGGAAAAACCTAAGTGCAAAGTTCTAAGTTATTTTATTCTCTCCAGGGAGAGAAAGCAGCTGAAGGAATGGCATTCTGATGAAAACTATGCCAAAATAATTTCAGTCTCCAAACTTCTCCCAAGAGTTGCAACCCATGAGCAGCAGGTCTTAGGTGATTTGAAAAGTTCCAAACATCCACCTTCTCATCTTTACTAGGAGTTGGTTCCGCCTGCAATCAGAGTAAAGTGACTCAGGATCCATCCCAAAGAGTACCCTAAGTTTCTGTGTCTAATATCTTCTGCCTCTAGTCTTACAGTCAAGTTCAATTTTTCCTATTTTTAACATTTTTTTCTTCCCTTCACTCAGCTTCCCTTTATCAATACACCTCAATGTCCTGAGCACTGCCAGATTATGCTCTCTCAAATGCTATCTCTAAAAATTAGCAAAGCTGAAGCATGCATCAAACCTGGGCTCTACCCATCTCCCAACTTCGGTGATTTCCTATACATTGAACACCAAGAAATAACCCAAAAGGCCTGGCCAACTTCTCTGGGAGAAACCATTTCTTAAAGGGAAATTCAATCCAATTCCACATTTTTATATTCAACTAAACAAATATTTTTGAGTTCTCTACTATATGCCCAGTACCGTGCTTGACACTGGAGAGGCAGCAGTGAGTAAGACATGGCCCTGCCTTTGAAGAGCTCACTGTGGTCAGGAAAAGAGTTTAAAAGTCCCCCACACCACCACCACCACCACCACCACCAAAAATGTGGCAGTTACCAGATAGGATTATGCATAAAATGATATGAGAACACGAGTGAGGGAAATAGTGAGAGTCAGATTAGAAACAGTAGATGAAGAAAGACCATGCAGGAGACACAATTGACCAGGTCATTTATTTATCATCCCGATCAGGAAATTTGGACTTCCATTCCTAAATAATATTCAAAATAAGGAGAAGGAGAAAAAGGCTTCTTTATAGTATGCACAAGGCTGAGGTTTCAACTGGAAGGTAATGGATACCTAAACCAGAGCATAAGCCTCAGAGGAACAGGCAGGATATGGACAGTGCAGTGAAGAACTTACCAGACTCTGTGAATAACCTTCTGGGAGAGAGAGTATAAGAAAGGGCTTAAGTTGAGCTCTAAGTTCTCAGGTTTGAGTGCCCAGTGATAAAATATCAAAGGCAAAACTTTCAGAAGAGAACCAGGACTGGAGAGGGGAAAAGAAAGATGGCACATCAGATAGGCTAATTAAAGAGATGCCTCTGCCTACAGCCAGCACTGACAGGTGAGACCTAGAACAGTGTGGGTGTATATTTGGGGACATGGTAACATTCAGGAAGAGATGCAAAAAGAAGAGCAGGCAGCTGAGAATGAGAATGAGATTTTAGGAATGATTCACATTTGAGGTCGGAAGAAAGTGAAGGCAAGAAAGAAAATAAACAGGAGCAGTCATCAAATTAAGGCAAACACAAGATAACCTAGGACCTGTCAGCCTTACCAGGGGTCACTTCAGACAAAGATTATTAACTATCCTCTGCTCTAACAAATTGTTTCTCTAAGAGCACCTTTTTGGCCATACATTTGTGCTGGTAGTCATGGAAATTGAGGTTAGCTTTAGATAATTCATTTGAAAATATGAAGCAGGGAATCTTTATAGTACACACAAGGGTTTGTTTTTAAATATGAAGTAAAAATATGAGAAAATCTGATGAAATACATTACAATTCACTTATATTTTACTGAGAAAAATGGAGACACATGGCTTCTCTCCAGCTGATTTGATTTCTCCCAGTAGTCACACTGCTGTATACTGCCACCAGCAAGCTTTATACTTCAGAACGACCATAATAAAAGAACATATAAAGTTCTATGTAATAAATATAGGCCTGTACTTTAAGCTAATATCTTTTATATTTTCAATCCTAAGCACAGGTCTCTTTCTTATATTAACATTGAAAGGACCTACTAATAGTTCATAAATCTGAGCCCCTAAAACGGCATGCCTCCCACTGATAAGGACACTGCAGGTTTTCGAAAGCCCTCCGTGGAGCACATCCCTCAGCTCCGCAGGCCACACAAAGGCACTGACTACGACTGACCTATGCTAAGGGACAAGCAGTTCAAAGAAATCTAACTCGAAACAGTAGCGCTACACAGTTGAAAATGTAATCTAACCGACCAATACATCAGACAATTAGGAGTTTTTTCTTAAACGGGAAGCAGTAGCGTTTGGAGTCAGACTGCTACCCAAATTCAGTTCGGTTACTGAATAGTTAAGTGACCTTGGAAATGTTAGTGCCAATATATGAGAAAAGGATCGTTGTCTATAACTTACGGGGCCATTGGTACACTGAGGTGGCATATATAAATCACCTGGAACATGGCCTGGTATGTATCTGCATTACGTAATTGGATGAAATTAGTTTTAAATAATAACATTAGTTATGTTTGATCTCCTTCCTTTACCACAATTTTATTGATTTACATTAGCAAAGAAGAGCTGAATTTCTGTAATCTGACATTTCCAAGATTCCTCATGATTAATGTAATTTCCAGCAAACTGTACTGTTAATTTCTCTAGCCTTTATGATCATCTCTGATTAATGTTCCCTTAGCTAGTAATAAATGTGATAATGTTATGAGTTCTGTAACTTGAAGCATTATAAGTAGGACAAAATGAGATGATTTATGAAGTCCAAGACAAAGGTACGACAGCACACACCTGACCCTCTGGAAATACAAAATACTTTATGATAGGAGTGTAGGACTATTTATGAAAGATACATCATGCAAAGAAAAAGAAACTATACTTTTAAAAGGTAGTATGAATCTTAAGACCATTACAAAATGCATGGTCACTAATAACACGCCTTTCTAAGTCAGATACCCCTGGTGCAAGTCTTTGATGTTCTCTGTGCCCCAGTTTCTCCTTGTCTGTTAAATGCCAATAACAGTATTTATGGCATGGAAAAGGGAGGGGAGAAATCTCTCTATTTTCAACTGACCAAACCCTACAGGAAATCAGGGAGAAAGGGGGCAAAGCTGCTGAAGTCCATGGGAATCAGCCCCCCAGGGCTCCACTGAGGGCAGAGAAGTCAGAGAACGGGTCTGGGGGGATAAAAGGTTAAACAGAAACAGCCCAGCCCAAATAATAATTGAATAATTGAATGAAACCCCTTATTCCTCAGAAATAGTTAGTCTCAGCCCAGAGCCTTTATTGTGCTCAGAGCATTCCTTCCTCAGGTCCCCAGCCAGGCCAAGTCCATTTTTATTTTTAGGAGACCTAGCACGATAGCTGTGTTACATCTGATATTTTTGAGATTTTTGATCAGTGGAGTGTGAGCCTTTATTTTGAGGACATATTTCTTTTTTTACTATTCCAATTCATAGTGAAAAGGAATAAAGTTCTTGATTATTAAAAACAAATACCAAAGCCTAATAAATCTAAGTTGTCAAATTCTTCATGCAAAAGACAGAGTTGTCAAAAATCTAATGAGCTTTTTTTATTTTATTTTATTTTATTTGTATCCTTAATCTACAGTTACATGTGCAATATTATGGTTATTAAACTACCCCCTTCATCAGGTCCCCCCCACCAACCCCATTACAACCACTGTCCATAAGCATAGTGAGATGCTATAGAATCACTACTTGTCTTCTCTGAGTTGTACAGCCCTCCCCATGCCCCCCCCAACATTACATCTGCTAATCGTAATGCCCCCTTTCCCCTCTTATCCCTCCCTTCCCACCCATTTTCTCCAGTCCCTTTGCCTTTGGTAACCATTAGTCCATTCTTGGGTTCTGTGAGTCTGCTGCTGTTTTGTTCCTTCAGTATATTTTCTTTGTTCTTATACTCCACATATGAGTGAAATCATTTGATACTTGTCTTTTTCGGCTTGGCTTATTTCACTGAGCATAATACCCTCTAGCTCCATCCATGTTGTTGCAAATGGTAGGATTTGTTTTCTTCTTATGGCTGAATAATATTCCATTGTGTATATGTACCACATCTTCTTTATCCATTCATCTACTGATGGACGCTTCGGTTGCTTCCATTTCTTTCTAATGAGCTTTTTAACATTTGTAGTGACTGCTTAGCAGAGTAATGTCTTGCTTTATTTTTGGTCATTTACATATAATATCCTCTATAGGATGATTCATAATTGTAAGACTCACTTTTAGCCATAGTTTTTACATTCAGTCAGCAAACAGTCTAAACAGATCACCCGAAATCTGGATGTTTCACAAAGACTCTCCTTAATCAAACTGTAGTCAGGTGCCTCTGCATTCTCTTTTTGGCCGGGACTTGCTCTTGGGCTCTGTCCTTTGCCGATTTAGTCCTGTTATAGCAAGAATCCTGTTGGCTTAGTTGGGAGAAAATTTCGTGTCCTTGATGTCTGAAAAAGTTCCTCACCCTCCACCCTTGGAATCTGACCACTCTTGGTATCTGATGAAATTCTTTATCCTCCATCTAAAACCCTGGCCTGCCCTCAGCGGTAATCCTGTTAAGTCAGTTTAGACAGAACCCCCTTACCCCTGTCGTTTCCTCTTAGTAATTTTCCATCACTGACCTCTACCCTGCTTCTTAACTATAAACCTCCACTTGTCTGCTGTATTCATCAGAGTTGAGCCGGATCTCTCTCCCCTACTTTAAAACCTCATTATAGTAGTCTCCCTGAATAAAGTCTGCCTTAGCATTCTTTAACAAATGTCATGAGTAATTTTTTCTTTAACATACTGTAAGTCAGAATGAATTGCCACAGTTTTCATTTCATGTTAATGATTAATATTAATTAAACATGTATGTGTATGCTATATGATTTTGCTATAAACTTCTCAGTAACCTCCAAAATTAGATATTTAGGGGAAAAAAATGTGGAAGACTTTGAATCAGACCAAAAAAGATTAGTGGGATTCTTCGATGGAAAACTAAGTACTTTCTAGGATACACTCTTCCTGGTTATCTGATTCCAGTAGATTTATGCCTTTAACTGGCTTTGAGCTTTTTACAGTTTTTAAAATTGTAGATAAGTGATTGAAATGGAAAACTGTTCTTAACTGTAGACATCAAATGAATTCTTACAGCACAGAGACATTTGACCCTACCCCCAGCTCCTACCTGCCACCCACTTGTGGGAAAAGCCAACAACTGCACCTATCTGCTAATTAATTTAAACATTCCTGATTACTTATTTCTCTGTGGTATTTTGAATTCTCCCTTAACCTTGTAACATCTTTCTAGTTTCCTCAATAATTAATGAGTATATAAAACCTTTGGCTCGTGTTTATTTTATATTCATGTAAGAGTCATGATTTTACCATTTTTTAAAGAATTATTCTTTAACAGGTATTATTATGATCCCCCAATTTTACAGATGGAGAAACTGAGGCTCCGAAAAGTTTGGTAACTAGCCCACTGTGGCACCACTAATAATTGGAACTCATGATTGTTGAAGTTGTTCAAAAAGAGAAAACAGGCCCCAAATATAGTCATTTGTGCTAAGACTGCATCACCAAACCAAGACTTAATACCTAACCTAACTGCAGTTTCAGCCTCTCGCAGAAAGGTAATCGCAGCCAGTCAATCTGGATTACCTGGCCAGTTTAGAAGTAATCTGCCTGATAGACTCCCTGCTTTCCCCCAGAGGAAGGTGACCTTGCCTGAAACAATCAGCCCTTTGCTAGAATAACTTCCTTGTCCTGCCTCCTGCCTATGAAGCTTCCGTTTTATACAGCTCTTGACAGAGCTCCTTTCTGTTTGCTAGAGAGGATGCTGCCCAGGGCATGAATCGTCAAATAAAGCCAGTAAGAGCTTTCAAATTTACTTAGTTAAATTTTGTTTTACAGCAAAGTCAAAGTGCATACCTTTCCCATACACTATAATTTTATTAATGTAAACAGAATCAAATGGAATTTATGCACTAAAGCATTTAATAGAACACTGGATCATCTGCAGCATGAAAACCTAACCAACTAATGATTACTGCTGATTACATAATTAGTGACTAGAATTGCAAATTACATTTCAGCATAGTTCCTGTATGATAATAAAAACAAAATAATAGCTTAGTGAGGCATAAACAAAGTAGCATAATAGATAATGAACCATCAAATATGTCAGTAAATCATTTGAATTAGAATTTAGGAAGTCTCAGGTAAATTTTTCTTCTCTCTGCTGATTCCTAGGATTAGCAGGGACTGTTAGCTGATTTTGATTGGTTTCATACACAGAAAAGAAAAACAAAGAAAGAAAGGAATCAGAGAAGGAGGAAAAGAAAGGCCAAGAAGAAGAGGAACAACAGGCTTCAGCATGGGATAAACTAAAAATTGCATATGTATGAGTCCAGAATTCTGTTTTGCAATTCTATGACACTGGTAAAACTATTTAATCCAGGTCAGGTCCTTTATGTACAACATGTGCATAAGACTACCAGAATTAAGCTATTAAGATAATATGAGATAGTGACTATAAACCCTCTGGCACACAGGTAAGTCTTCATTACATTTTTGTACTCTGTGCTCAACCCTACCCCTGACCCAGATCATTCCATAACCCTCAAAACACAGTGAAGCAGTACACAAGGATTCAGAATACACTTTACTACTGAGTACTGACAGAGAGCAGGCATGGAACCTAATGTTCAACTAGATTTTGTTTTCAACCTATACCTGTATGATACGAATTATCAATGGCACATTTCCAAAACAAGTAATTTCAAGACTTACCTTATGAACGTAATGAAAAATGTGTTTACCTTAAAAGAAATGTTAGACAAGCAAATTCCGTATGACTCAGAAGTTCTGATGGCCATCAAAAAAGTGAAAGATTCATAGTGGTAAGTGTGACATCCTGGAGGGACAACCTCCATGCTACAGTTATCTTTCTACACAGCTAAATGACAGGCTAATAAATACATACTCCTCAAAGTATTTGAGATGATACAATGGTCTGCATCTCCTCACTCACCCACAGCTTTTTGTGGGGGAAAGGATGAAAGAGTGTGTATTTTAAATCACATTCCCAATTTAGTTCATGGGCTGTAAATGGTAAAACACTGAGAACATCAATTTTTATTTTCCTTATTTTATTTTCTTATATCTTCCTCAGTGACACCTCTAATTTCCCCTTTCCAAGACTTCCGAAATGTTTCTCCCTCATGAATCTATGAATTAATTAAAAATAGAAAGTAAATTATTAACTCTAAAGTGCAAACAACCCAAAACTATTTTCATACTCTATACAAAATATAAAACATAGTTTGTAAGATACAAAGTAAGAAAAAAATTACTGAGTGGCTAATCCATAAATTGTTAACTGTTACAAGGTAAATGGAGTTTTCCATCACATAGAGGAGAAAAGAATTGCCTTAAAGAGAATACGAAAGGCAAGATTGGACAATGAGCCATTTCCTGGATCTCTGGCAATCAACAATACATTAAAAAGCCATCATGGACATAGAGATATTAAACAGGAAGCAGTTTCTTCTGAGCAGAGGTTGATTTCAGGTTTGTTGCAATTCAACTCAGTTTGCAGACATAACCATGAGGCCACCATAGGGGAGCCGTCAGGTACATGCTGACTGCAGGGCCTTTTTAAGCATCTTTGCTCATCTGGATAGTAATATATCAACCATACAACCCAATCACTTTCAAATGCCGAGCACCAATGTCCGTCACTAATACCCTTTTCTCAGTTACTAAATTCTACAGCAAGTTCACAGGGGCACTTCAGCTGGTACCGGTTTTTCTCCTAACACTAATCATGAAATCAGTTAGTTCAGGTGAAACTATCTCTGCTGTATCCAGGCAGAGTTACTCCTGTAGACAAAACTTACCCCAGTAAATAACTGAGATCGGAGAAATACAAATTTCTGAGATTTAGAAAATAGCTCTATCTGCCAAGTGTGTTGTTATTCTTATTTAGCAAAAGATGTATCAGTGGGTAAGTTCATAATACATCATTCCCTTTGGGGTCCTGTGTTTCAATCCCAAATAGTTTGACACCAACTATGTCCACTGAAATCAACATGGCCATTGCATTTAAGAAAAAGTTCATTCAGCATCTCACTAAGGAAAATGGCCTAAGCGTTGACCATCAGTGTGTTCTGATAAACTGTTTTGTTTGAGAATGTCTTAAATACTTTATTACAATAGGGGGTGGGTGCAGGGAAAAGGTTATGTCAATCAATACATCAGAGCAGTGTCATAAAACAACAATGAATATTCTGATGCCATCTATGTGTGACAGGAAACAATGATTACGATTGCTAATTTGGTCATTAGTCTCCTAAGGGATTCTACTAGAAACACAAGAACCAAACTGGTTTATCTTCTTCTGAGCATTCCAGGCTGTGTGTTTGTTTGTTTGTTTTCTGGTCAGGGTGAGGGGTGAGGGGCAAGGGGCTGTGACAGTCTTGTGACACAGACAAGAATGTCTTTAGGGCATTTTTACAGCACAGCATAAGCTGACCTGGCTGACTTGGGGCCTCTACAGCTTGCACAGCTCTTTGCCTGTGGGACCCTCAAGAGGAACCACAAAATTTCATTTTATTTCATAACTAATATACTGAAATTCAGTTCAGGCACTATTTGGAATTAGTGTACAAACCACAGTTTAAGGGCCTCACTCCTCCAAAGATTGCCCCTACTTCAGATGCCAGCAACAAGTTCAAGTGATCCTCAGGCCATGTGCACTACTGACCAACTGACCACAGATTTGGGGGACCCCATGATTCCCCTCACATTCAATAATTTGCTAGACTAATTCACAGAACTCAGGAAAGCACTATACTCCCAATTACAGTATTATGGTGATGATGACATCTCAGGAGCAGCCTTATGAAGAGACACATAAGGGAAGGTCTGGGAGTGTCCCATACACAAAGCTTCCACATCTTCAACCCATGGAATCAAGGTGCATTCCCCTCCAGGCACACTGATGTGTTCACCAACCAGGAAGCTCCACTGAGCCTCTGTCCAGAGTCTTTATTGGAATCATATTATATCCTTGGCCACGTAACTGAAATCAATCTCTAGTTCTTGCCTCCCTGGCAGTTGGGCTGGCTCAAGGTCCCAACCACCTAATCATGTAATTGCCTTGTGACCAACCTCCTTCCTAAAGCAATCTAGGGGACCACTCTGAGTCACCTCATTAATATAAACTCAGAAATGATCCAAGGGGCTCATGAATAACAAAGATACTCTTATTACTCAGGAGATCCCAAGGACATCAAATGTCCCTCCCAGGATCCAAGGACAAAGGCCAGCCAAATTCTTTGTTATACAGTATGGGGACAATTTTAAATGTTATAACATCAAATGAACCAGAAACATAGCCTGAGTATAGAGATGATGACTAAAAATGTGTTGAGAATCATAAGTGACTGGGTTCTTCTGCACCAGAACCACAGATTACCTTCAGTATTTAATTAAAACCATTAGCTTTTTCTTAACTTATCCTGTTTTTAGAAAATAATAGGACTTGAAGCCAAAAAACTGAACCTCTCAAGGGGCACTGACACCATGCAGATGGACCCACATATTCTACAACATCGGAATTTACTTTGCAGTCTGAAAAATTCTTGATCCTCAGCCAAAGGGCTTCCTCCAGAGGTACTGACAGGCTTAAATGGTGCCATTCTCTTAGTGTATCCAATTTGAAATAGTTGATGCTCTGTAGCAACACCTCTAGGAGACAGAGCTATGAAATCTGCTACAGAAGGGTGTCAAATCATCTGATCTCTCACTGTACTTCAAGATGGACAGGATACTAATTCTTCCAAGATACAATTTGTCTCAGATGTTCTCAGTACCTGTTCTAAATCAGATAGAACACAAAACACTGGAGCTGCAATTGGCAGGACTAGAAGCTGTCAGCTCTATCACTCACTTTGAAAATTTTATTTAACCTCTCTGCACCTCACATTTGTCATCTGTAAAATGAGGATAACGACAATCTCATAATTATACAGTAATGATAAAATGTGGTAATTCATGTATAACTTTAATGTACTATGGAAGATGAAGTTGTTAAAACAAGCAGAATTCTGATTTATGCTCTAAAATCATCTTATTCAAAAAAACTATCATTGGCTTTTTTTCTGATGTAGTGTTTTTGGAGAACAATTTACAATTCACACACACTCACACACACACACTGCACACACTGATCTCTCTTGGCTCTGACTAAAGGCCACATAGAGACATAAGGTGCACTCCATAATTAAAGTCCCTTTTGCCAAAGAGGTAAGGATGGATAATAAACCTGAACATGGTTCAAAGGTCTGCCAGAAAGAAGCCAAATACTATACAGTGCCCATATCTTGCTCCTGCCCACAGCTCCTTCTTTTTGTCTTCATGTAGAGATGAGAGATTCTCCAGGATGAGTCACATATTTCAATTTGTATTCTAAAAATGATAAATTTGTCCCCCACATTCTTGAAAGCTAAAGTAAAACATTGAGAAACATCAAATACCTGTATTTAGAGCAGTCTCTGAAGATTTCAATCTAGGCTTGACAGCCACATAGTTACAATAACTGGATAAAACAATTAATATTTGATAATGATACTCAACCAGTGTGTTTTGATCTTCTTTAACTCACACCTCTTTCCATGCTTTCTCCCATAACTCCTGTGTGTTCACACTAGCCAAAGATATTCATAAAAATCTTTGCTTTCTGTCGTTTGCAAATTATAATCAATATGTATTGAATATGCTTGCTCAAACTGCACACATGATCTTCAGCCACTCTCTCACAGAAAATAGGCTATTTGCCTACACCACCTCATCTTCCACCAATTAAAATTTACCAGATTCTCTAAATTCTAACTACTTCTAAAACATATTATTTTAGCTTCTAATGAAAATACTTTCATAGTTTTGTATTTTAATATCATATTTACAATTGCTATGATTCCTGAATATATATCTTATCAAGCAAGGAACTCAGAGCTGTAAGAAAGAAAAGCTTTATTTCGGGTCTTAGGGATTGCACAGATTTAGGTAGCAACCCAAATTGCACTCCACTCTGGAACAAAGTCAAAGGTTTTATTTATTTATTTATTTGTTTATTTTAATTCAACACACATTTATTGAGAGCCCATTATGCAGAACAAACACTTCATGGAGTAAAGGTTAGATATTTCTTCTCCAGGGATGACATGGATAATGATTCCCTTGTCCCCAGCTTCATTCTTCATGATGCAACCTGAGCTATGGGCTTGACTTCCCACGTGGAGCTGACTGTTCTAGTGTCATATTTTCTCTTCACTTGACCTGAAAAAACGTGCCCTCACAAAAGAGGTTTAGATTAAAGGCAGATATAAGGGTAAAACCAACCAAACACAACAACAAAACAGAGCGAGCAGGAGTGGATTAAAGCCAGAAAGCTCCATCCAGCAGGAACGCATCATCTCCTAGCATGGTGGAATCCTAGGACAGGCGTGGCTGCCTTCGGTTTAGGGTTTCTCAAACACCCCAGATGAAGATTTTCTTGAAAAAATTTCAGACATAGTATCCTGCTCCAAAATTTTAGCCCTCTGGATGTTGGTTTGTCTATTAAGAAAGGCTAGACTCTATAAGATCCAAGAGGGCAGAGACTATATGGATCTTGTTCCTCTTGCATGTCCATTGCCTACGCTAGTGCCCTGACCCATTGTAGAACTCAACATATATTCTATTCTCTTTGCTACCTACATGTTACAGTTTGGTTTAAAAACCCCAAGTTCCATAGTGGAACCAATATCTCCTCTAGCAGCCCATTAGGATAGTGGTTCTTGGCTTTAGTTTGGAGGCATTGTATGCAGAAAGCCAAAACTATGTCTTCCCTCCTAGTATTCAGATTCCTTCACAGAATTGCCTCTCTGCTGAGGCGTAACCTTCCCCATAAACAATATTGCCTGGTTACATAGCTGACCTTCCAATGTTAGCAGATTTCTAGGGAACAGAGCTAGAGAGTTAACCCAAGATCAAATTTGTCTCTAGAGAAAGAGAAAGGACTTTATTAGCATTTCACTCATACCTTGTGCCTAGAAAAATAAAAGTTTGAGAGATTCCTGTAATTTAAGCAAATGTATTTCTTAAAGGGAGCTAATGATATATATATTCCCCTTTCAAAGACACACTCATTCAATTTCCACAATGTTAAGCAATAATAATAAAGAAAAGTTTCCTTATTCACCGTGGGAAGCCAAATTACTGGAGTGCTGGCAGGTTTGGGAGTTATTTTGAATTATCTGGGAAAAAGTCAAAGGTTTTAAAGATAAAAGGGAATGCCTGTATATGTTGTTTACAGAGAATTTTGATTGGTGTAGGAAGCAGAAAACTAGTCCTGACTAAATGTAATTGGTTGCTAAGGCTATCACTAAGCAAAGTCTCTTACTTGAGCAAGTTGCACATGTTCCAGGCCGAGTCCCTGGAATATGCAATTTGACCTAGTTCAAAAGTTCATGGCTCCACCTGTGAGAACATGCATGCATAATGCCATTTCCTTAATGTCCTCCTGGCTCCATTCTACTTATTCCCTTAGCCATGCTGACTCCATTTTGAGTTTACTTTATCACATTTCATCACCCTCATTCTAACAGTCATAATACACACTTTATGAAATATTATGGACACTTCCGGGAAGATGGCGGTGTGAGCAGGGCGGCAGAAATCTCCTCCCAACACTATATTTATCTATGAAAACACAGCAAATACATCTATTCCTAAGAGATGAGAATACACAGGAAAGTGCACAGCGTGCAGCTACACCCGAGAGCACTCGGCACACCAAGAGGCGGGTAAGATACGGAGCCGCGACCTGGCGGGACCCGAGCACTCCCCCACCCCAGTGCACCGGCGGGAGAAGAGGATTCAGAGCCGGGAGGGAGTGGAAGTACACCCCGCGAAGTAGTCAGCCCCGGGGATCTGCGTGGGGAGTGCTGATCCACATTGCGCAGTGCAGCGGAAATTGGAGAGACAGAGGGGCAGGATCTGAGCGGAAACGCGCCAGGGTGCTTGCAGCCAGCTCCCGGGAAGGAAAAAAAAAGTGCGCGCTTTCTTCAGCAATCTTAAAGAGACAGGAGCCCAAAGGAGGAGCCAGATCGCCCCGGCACACTCAGCCCAGCAGGCTGGGAGTCCTGGGGAGTTTCAGACGCCTTAGCTGGCAATTGAGGAAGCGTAGCCATACTTACACTTCTCACTGAGATCAACAGCCCCTTATTCGTTCCCACCCCAGCCAGAGCGATAAAGGGCCCTGCGGAGCGGCGCAGCCACAGCTGTGGAATAGTGGGGCAATAGCACCACCTACAGCATTCCCACAGAATCTACCTCCGGTGGGCGTTTTTTTTGTTTTATTTTTGATTTTTCTTTTCTTTCTTTTTTCTTTTTTTTTCTTTCTTTCTTTCTTCTTTTTTTCATTTTTTTTTCATTTTTTTTTCTCCTTTTAAAGTCTAAAAGAGCCCAGCTGACATACGTGGCAACTACCAGTGACCAATTCTACAGCCATGAAAAGACAGAGGAATATGGTTCAGAACAAAATCAACCAAACAACCCCAGAGAGGGAGTCTGAAGGGATGGAAATGCACAGTCTTCCTGAAAAAGAATTCAGAATAAAAGTCATAACCATGCTGATGGACCTACAGAGAAATGTGCAAGAGCTGAGGGAAGAAGTGAGGGAAGAGAGAAAAGACAATGCAGAAGTCAGACAAGCAATCGACGGGCTTAACAGCAGAATGGATGAGATGCAAGAGACTGTTAATGGAATAGAAATCAGAGAACAGGAGTAAAGAGCAGCTGAGGCAGAGAGAGATAAAAGGATTTCTAGGAATGAAAGAATATTAAGAGAACTGTGTGACCAATCCAAACGGAACAATATTCGCATTATACGAGTACCAGAGGAAGAAGAGGGAGAAAAAGGGATAGAAAGTGTCTTTGAAGAAATAATTGCTGAAAACTTTCCCTCGCTGGGGAAGGAAATAGTCTCGCAGTCCACCGAAGCTCACAGATCTCCCAACACTAGGGACCCAAGGAAGACAACACAAAGACACATAATAATTAAGATGGCAAAGATCAAAGATAAAGACAGGGTATTAAAGGCAGCTAGAGAGAGAAAAAAGATCACCTACAAAGGAAAACCCATCAGACTATCATCAGACTTCTCAACAGAAACCTTACAGGCCAGAAGAGAATGGCATGATATATTTAACGTTATGAAACAGAAGGGCCTCGAACCAAGAATATTGTATCCAGCACGATTATCATTTAAATATGATGGAGGGATTAAACAATTTCCAGACAAACGAAAGTTGAGAGAGTTTGCCTCTCATAAACCACCACTACAGGATATCTTAAATGGACTGCTCTAGATGGAAGCACACCTAAGGCTAAAAAGATGTCACCAGAGAAAATAAAATCATAGCAAAGAAAGCAGACCATCCAAATACTAACTAAAGGCAAAGAATAAAACACCTATTATAGAAAGAATGGAGGAGGAGGAATAAGAAGGGAGAGAAAGAAAGAAACATCAGACTGTGTTTACAATAACTTAACAAGAAAGTTAAGTTAGATTGTTAGATAGTAAAGAGGCAACCCTTGAACCCTTGGTAACCATGAATCTAAAGCCAGCAATGGCAATGAGTACATATTTATCAATAATCACCCTAAATGTAAATGGACTGAATGCACCAATCAAAAGACACAGAGTAACAGAATGGATAAAAAAGCAAAAACCATCTATATGCTGCCTACAAGAAACTCACCTCAAATCCAAAGATATACACAGACTAAAAGTGAAAGGATGGAAAAAGATATTTCATGCAAACAACAAAGAGAAAAAAGCAGGTGTTGCAGTACTTGTATCAGACAAAATAGACTTCAAAACGAAGAAAGTAGCAAAAGATAAAGAAGGACATTACATAATGATAAAGGGGTCAGTCCAACAAGAAGATATAACCATTATAAATATATTTGCACCCAACACAGGAGCGCCAGCATATGTGAGACAAATACTAACAGAATTAAAGGAGGAAATAGACAGCAATGCATTCATCTCAGGAGACTTCAACACACCACTCACTTCAGAGGACAGATCAACCAGACAGAAAATAAGTAAAGACACAGAGGCACTGAACAACACACTAGAACAGATGGACCTAACAGACATCTACAGAACTCTACACCCAAAAGCAACAGGATACACATTCTTCTCAAGGGCACATGGAACATTTTCCAGAATAGACCACATACTAGGCCACAAAAAGAACCTCAGTAATTTCAAAAATATTGAAATCCTACCAACCAACTTCTCAGATCACCAAGGTATAAAACTAGAAATAAATTTTAGAAAGAAATCAAAAGGCTCACAAATACATGGAGACTTAACAACACTCTCCTAATTAATCAATGGGTTAACGACCAAATCAAAACAGAAATCAAAGAATATATGGAGACTAATGACAACAACAACACAAAGCCACAACTTCTGTGGGACGCAGCAAAGGCAGTTCTAAGGGGAAAGTATATTACAATCCAGGTCTATTTAACGAAGGAAGAACATTGCCAAATGAATAGTCTAAAGACACAATTACTGAAATTGGAAAAAGAAGAACAAATGGGGCCCAAAGTCACCAGAAGGAGGGACATAATAAAGATTAGAGAAGAAATAAATAAAGTTGAGAAGAATAAAACAATAGAAAAAAATCAATGAAACCAAGAGCTGGTTCTTTGAAAAAATAAACAAAATAGATAAACCCCTAGCCAGACTCATTAAGAGAAAAAGAGAATCTACACACATAAACACAATCAGAAATGAGAAAGGAAAAATCACGACGGACCCCACAGAAATACAAAGAATCATAAAAGAATATTATGAGAATCTATATGCTAACAAGCTGGAAAACATAGAAGAAATGGACAACTTCTTAGAAAAATACAACCTTCCAAGACTGACCAAGCAAGAAACAGAAAAACTAAACAGACCAATCACCAGTGACGAAATCGAATTGGTAATCAAAAAACTACCCAAGAACAAAACCCCCGGGCCTGATGGATTCACCTCTGAATTCTACCAGAAATATAGAGAAGAAATAACACTGATTCTCCTTAAAGTTTTCCAAAAAATAGAAGAGGAGGGAACACTTCCAAACTCATTCTATGAAGCCAGCATCACTCTAATACCAAAACCGGGCAAAGACCTCACCAAAAAAGAAAATTACAGACCAATATCCCTGATGAACGTAGATGCAAAAATACTCAACAAAATATTAGCAAACCGAATTCAAAAATACATCAAGAGGATCATACACCATGATCAAGTGGGATTCATCCCAGGGATGCAAGGATGGTACAACATTCGAAAATCCATCAACATCATCCACCACATCAACAAAAAGAAGAACAAAAACCACATGATCATCTCCATAGATGCTGAAAAAGCATTTGACAAAATTCAGCATCCATTCCTGATTAAAACTCTCAACAAAATGGGTATAGACGGCAAGTACCTCAACATCATAAAGGCTATATATGACAAACCCACAGCTAACATCATACTTATCGGCGAGACGCTGAAAGCTTTTCATCTAAGATCGGGAACAAGACAGGGATGCCCACTCTCTCCACTGTTATTCAACATAGTACTGGAGGTCCTAGCCACAGCAATCAGACAAAACAAAGACATACAAGGCATCCAGATAGGTAAAGAAGAAGTCAAATTGTCACTATTTGCAGATGACATGATACTGTACATAGAAAACCCTAAAGACTCCACTCCAAAACTACTAGAACTAATATCTGAATTCAGCAAAGTTGCAGGATACAAAATTAACACACAGAAATCTGTTGCTTTCCTATACACTAATGATGAACTAACAGAAAGAGAAATCAGAAAAACAATTCCATTCACAAATGCATCAAAAAGAATAAAATGCCTAGGAATAAACCTAACCAAGGAAGTGAAAGACCTGTACTCTGAAAACTACAAGACACTCCTAAGAGAAATTAAAGAGGACACTAACAAATGGAAATGCATCCCATGCTCTTGGCTAGGAAGAATAAATATTGTCAAAATGGCTATAGTACCTAAAGCAATCTACAGATTCAATGCAATCCCTATCAAACTACCAACAGCTTTCTTCAATGAACTGGAACAAATAATTCTAAAATACATATGGAACCACAAAAGACCCCGAATAGCCAAATCAGTCCTGAGAAGGAGGAATAAAACAGGGGGAATTACACTGCCTGACTTTCAGCTCTACTACAAAGCCACAGTAATCAAGACAATTTGGTATTGGCACAAAAACAGACCCACAGACCAGTGGAACAGAATAGAAAATCCAAACATTAACCCAAACATATACAGTCAATTAATATTTGATAAAAGTGCCTTGGATATACAATGGGGAGATGACAGCCTCTTCAGCAGCTGGTGTTGGAATAATTGGACAGCTACATGTAAGAGAATGAAACTGGACTACCCACAGGACTACTGTCTAGCCCCATACACAAAGGTAAACTCAAGGTGGATCAAAGACCTGAATGTATGTCATGAAACCATAAAACTCTTAGAAAAAGCATAGGCAAAAATCTCCTGGACATAAACATGAGCTACTTCTTCATGAACATATCTCCCTGGGCAAGGGAAACAAAAGCAAAAATGAACAAGTGGGACTATATCAAGCTGAAAAGCTTCTGTACAGCAAAGGACACCATCAGTAGAACAAAAAGACATCCTACAGTATGGGAGAATATATTCATAAAAAACGTATCTGATAAAGGGTTGACATCCAAAATATATAAAGAACTCACGCACCTTAACAAACAAAAAGCAAATAATCCAATTAAGAAATGGGCAGAGGACATGAATAGACACTTCTCTAAAGAAGAAATTCAGATGGCCAGCAGGCACATGAAAAGATGCTCCACATCGCTAATCATCAGAGAAATGCAGATTAAAACCACAATGAGATATCACCTCACACCAGCGAGGATGGCCAACATCCAAAACACAAACAACAACAAATGTTGATGAGGATGTGGAGAAAAGGGAATCCTCCTACACTGCTGGTGGGACTGCAAATTAGTTCAACCATTGTGGAAAGCAGTATGGAGGTTCCTCAAAAAACTCAAAATAGAAATACCATTTGACCCAGGAATTCCACTCCTAGGAATTTACCCTAAGAATGCAGCAGCCCAATTTGAAAAGGACAGATGCACCCCTATGTTTATTGCAGCACTATTTACAATAGCCAAGAAATGGAAGCAACCTAAGTGTCCATCAGTAGATGAATGGATAAAGAAGAGGTGGTACATATACACAATGGAATATTATTCAGCCATAAGAAGAAAACAAATCCTACCATTTGCAACAACATGGATGGAGCTAGAGGGTATTATGCTCAGTGAAATAAGCCAAGCCGAAAAAGACAAGTATCAAATGATTTCACTCATATGTGCAGTATAAGAACAAAGAAATATTACTGAAGGAACAAAACAGCAGGAGACTCACAGAACCCAAGAACGGACTAATAGTTACCAAAGGGAAAGGGACTGGGGAAAATGGGCAGGAAGGGAGGGATAAGAGGGAAAAAGGGGCATTACGATTAGCAGATGTAATGTTGGGGGGGCACGGGGAGGGCAGTACAACTCAGAGAAGACAAGTAGTGATTCTATACCATCTCACTACACTGATGGACAGTGACTGTAATGGGGTTGGTGGGGGGGACCTGATGAAGGGGTAGTTTAATAACCGTAATATTGCACAAGTAATTGTAGATTAATGATAATAAAATAAGTTATATAAAAAAAATATTATGTGTGCCTGTGATTAAGCACTGTGCTACACATCAGGGCACAATGGTTATAAAGATGGACATGGTCCTTGACCTCATGAAGCACACTATCTATTAGTGAAGATACGTAATAAGAAAGAAAGCAATTGATAAAATGACTTTATCAATTTGCAAAAGGTACTACAAACAGAGCCAAGGGATAGAGAATAAGGGGACAGGATAGCTAGATGAAAGTTTCAAGGAAGGATTGTGTGAGGAGGTGAAGTTTGGGCTGAAGAACAAAGGTTGAGGAGGAGCTTACCACAGAGAACCTACCAGCAAGAAGGAACTGCATGTATGAGGTTCTCTGGATAGGAAAGAGCCTGGGATGATTGAAGGGAAAAAAGTTTCAGTGTGTCCAGGGGACAGATATTGAAAACAGAGTAACAGATATCAATTTGGAAATGTGAAAAATGACTTAAGTAGCGCCATCTTCAAAAACAGCTGTGCCAGCCGTTTCAGAGGAACTGCTTAGTACTTCCAATTTTCTAAATCTTTGACTTGAGCCAAACAGCCAATATCCCAAGTCATCAGAATGAGAAATCCTGTTTGAAAGACAGGTGTAGAGGCCAAGGGCTGGCCACCTTTGTGTCACTATGGCATGCGCATTATTTCAAACTGAATATAGTTAACGCTGAAAAGACTCAGGAAGAAACTTGGACCTTCCCTTTAAATACCTAATAGAATTTAGATGACCTGCTCCAGGAAAAGAGCTACCACCATAGACAACTGCATTATACTTGAATGGCGGTGGTAGACAGGAGGAGATTAGCAAAGTCTGTTTGTTGAAAATCCTCTCTATGTCCCATTGTTTCTGTGTGGCCCAGAAAACATTTGTTTACCATTTACTCCTTTTCATCTTCGTATGAATTGTTTTCTTTCCCTTTACAGACCCCTATCACCTTCCCCTAATTCGGGATGACATATTGCCTCATTTTCCCTGACTGTCTTTGGAATCTCAACTCTGTGTGGAGTCCTCATATGTACACAATAAAATTTGATTTTCTCCTGTTAATCTGTCTCAAGTCAATTAGATTCTTAGACTAGCTAGAAGGATTTTAGAGGGTAGAGGAATATTTTTCCCCAACACTGGTAAAAGTGAACTTTTGCCTAGTGACCACTTCTCCTGACTGTTTAATGAAGAACAAATTTAAACCTACTTGTCAGTGCCAATGAACTCTTCATAAAAACAACTTACCTAATCTTTTTCTTTCAATAAAAACTCTTTGAGTCCACTTCCTGTAATTGGGACACCATTTGGGCTACTTCCTAAATCTGTGTACTTTGAATTCCAATTCTTTGATCTCAAATAAAAGCTTTGCGTCCTGAGCTGGTTTCTTATTTTTAGGTTGACAGAAGTGACAATGAGAAATGAGGTGGATAATGAAACTATTTCCAAGCCCTGAGATATGGCAATGTGACATAGGAAATGCCTCCATGTGAGAATACTGCGAGAAATCCAGCACCCTCTAAGGATAGTCAGTTTCAGTTTAGGCAAGGAAGTCAGAAGTATGCTTTGCAGCAACATGAGGATGAAGAGAATTTGCAGGAAAGAGTTCCAGAGGCATTGTATGAGACTTTGGGTACAAAGAGGGGAGGCAGATCCACAGAGCAGTATAGGTGGTAGTGGTAATAATTCCAGGTGGTGGAGATGGAGGGAAACTTGTACTTGTGGAGATAATTGAGACAAACAGGGATGTGAGGCATGAAGGATTTGTCCTCCTAGTCCTCATGAGGAGAGAATGTTAGGCAGAAAGACAAGATATAAGCAAGTGGAGGGAGAATAAGGCCAGTGGAGCCCACTAAAAGGAACTCAGAGTTAACCAGATAAAACCAGAGAGCCAGAAGGACTCACTGAGTTAATGAGTTAATTAGTTCAAGTTTCAAAGGTCAGGAGTGGCTTGGAATATCTGGATATTCCCCAAATAAAGAAAAGCATCAGAGCACAGCCTACATCTCCATTGTACCAATTAGGTCATGCCATTGGAAAGTCTACTTAGCTTGTGAAAAAGGCCCAGCTTATTCTTTAACTTAATCTATACGCCATTCTTCCTTTTCTTCCAGCCCTTTAATCGAGTGACTTGTAACCAGGGCAGGAGATAGACGTCCAAAGTGTAAATAAACCTATGTGGATAAAGAATGCTGAGATCCAGACCAACAGTCACCTAAATAACCCTATTCTTAGGACAAAACTTCAAAGGAACAATGAACCACTTGTATATATCACGCCTCATGCTGACTCCTACCCCAAAAGCCCTATAAAACCCCAAACCCTAAACCCTAAGTTTGCCTCCTCTCTGAGCTTGCCCACACACCCCTTTCTTCGAGTGTGCACATTTTTGCCTTAAATAAAGACTTCTTAGTGCTTAACTTATTATGTTTTTGTCTGCAATCTTCCAATGGTAAGTGTCTTTGTTACTTTGCTATTTCATTCTATTCTCCAGACTTAGCCACAGTCTTCACTTTGTCTCTGTCCTACTTAAGATAAGTACAGAGGAGCTGCTTAGAGCTCTGATCTGGGCTTGCAAATTCCCATGGCCTGGGTGACTCAGAAGGAACTGCAGCTGTATGATCGTGCTCTTTAGCAGCCTGACCAAAAATCTCCATTCTTTGCTTTAGGAAGTCCTCAGAACATAATCTGACTCCGTCCAGTCTTCTGTGTCTCCTCCAAATCCTGGGTTCACAGGGACTTAGCTCCCATGCCACACAGATTCAAGCAGATACTAGAGGCCAGGTGACACCTGGCACTAGGAGTTGACAAAGGATCTGCCCTTTGCTAAGCAGGAGTACAATGAACATCCCTTTCCTGCCTCTGTTCTTTGCTCTCCACTGCCTAAAAGTCACCTGCCATTCCCTGCTACTATTCATTCTTGCTTTAATGAATTCCTTCCTCACCTTGTACTCATTTGACTTCCCTGCGTTTCCAAACCGAATTCTTTCCCAACAACAGGACAATCAATAATTTCACTTAGCTCCATAAGGAGCCTCCAGGGAGGCTCCCATGAGACCCTGGACTGCTTCAGTGTGATGGAGTTTGGGAGCTGCAGTTGGCTTCTGGAAGCTCATACTGTTAGGAATGTTAGGTAGAAAGATAGACATGAGCAGCTGGAAAAGAGAAGATAAGGTTCAAAGAAAAAGCTGCTCAGATAAGTTCAAGGAAAGAGCCACCCAAATTCTGCCCAGTAGGGGTCCCATGTGAAAACAAAGGCTTTGCAGGCAGATGACTTCTTTCCCAACCAGATCCCAACAGGGGCACAATTGAATGTAACTGAGAACTGCCCAAGTCACACCTCATCATGGGGAAAAGACATGCTCACTGAGAGGGATGACTATACAGATGCACCTGTATATCAAATAACCCTACCTGGTCCATCAAAGAGGTGCCTCCTAACCAGAATGCAATATATAGGCCTCCCACCTGATGGTTCAAGGCCTTTGTCTACCTTGACTCTGGCCTGCTTCTCCCTGGGAGTGCATTCAAATAAAACTTTTGCTCTGCTTTGCTACTGTGTCTCTGGTTTTCAATTCTTTGTTACTCTGGGAACAAGAACCAAGGAGAACAAACTCAACCCATAAAAATACCATGCAAGTGGAAGAGCTCATCCTAGCAGCAGCTCCCAAAAAAGTATAAAAACCCTCAAGGTTGTGGAGATGCAGGAGGCAAAAGATTGGGGAGAGTTGGTCAATGCAATGGTGCTCATGACCAAAGGCTCATATTTCATGTATCATCCTTTTAATGCAGACCAGCTTTTAAAATTATTCCTGAATTTGATGGTGTAACTCTGCAGGGGGAAATCCTGGAACAAAATACTTTTGAAACCAAAATCAGTCAAAGAGAGAAATAAAGTGGGAAAAATCCATTTATTGCCTACAAGAAGTCATCCACTTCTGCTCTCCTGTATCTCTCGTGACCTGACTACAGATAAAGGGACCCCACCCAACCTCTCCTGTACAGATATGCCCTCGCTTGCCCTTGTAATTACCTATTGATATGGAGATGTGCTACTTCTCTCCACCTCTTGGAAACACCTATTGATATGGAGATGCACTAAAGCCAAGCAAGAGATTCTGGAAATATTGTAATTTTACCCACAGATGGTATCAGCAATACATACGATAAAAAAATGTAAAAATTTTTGAAATAACACAGAATTCTACCTGCATGCTTTCCTCTTAGGGATCAAAAAAACCTTAATAAATTCAGTGGGTTGGAAGGATTTATCACCTAAGACCAGTGTCAGTGGTCAATTAAAAGGTTGAGAAATAGTTAAGAAATATATTCATAGCTGCAAACCTCCCCATAGGAACAAAGAAAACATTCTGTAGTTAATGGCAAAAGATATAGCCTGAAACCATCAGAGTTGAGGGAGATGATGAGGCTGCAGTTCTGGAAATTGCCACCTCTATTAGAATGTTTAACAGCACATATATCATTCAACAGTTACACTATATAGATCTCCTGAAAAAAGCATTCTGTTCCAATCCCCCAGCACTTGTTTCAACACATGTTTCACACACCAGGTCTCTACCCATGATCAACTCTCATCATCAGTTTTCCAAAACTAAAATATATATATATGATAATATGTGTACTTCCAGGTAGAAGTGGATGCCCAGCTCCAGGCAAGTTCCCTATGGATTCAATGAGACTGAGTAAGAACAATGGAATGTTGGGGATAAAAAGGGCTCATACCAAGCTTTATTCTCATTGTGGTCCATCAGCTGTCTACAAGTGGCAAGCCTGTCTCTGTCTCTACCCCAGGCTCAGCCTCTGCTCCCTTCTCTAGTGTTTCCCTCTGTCCCTACTATGGGGCAGAATTCTTAAAGTAATACCAGCCATAACAGCTTCTTGCCAACAGGTATACAAGCAAGTGCCTGTGCAGTAGGCTAAGTATGACCTCATCATACATATGCAATGGAGGAGATTAGGATCAGGTGAGAAAACTAGCCATGGAATTTCCATTTTCCCTAAAACATGTTTCATCCTTTAATTTTGTATTTTTCAACTTAAGGAAACATCTGTGGCTTTATGTTTGTATGGAAGTGGAGTGTAGCTAGGCCGCTAACTCATAAAACAAATCACAGCATCATGTATAATTCTTTTATAGGCATCGTGTTTGGTGTTAAAAGAGATCTTTTACTTATTTATTTTTAAATTAAAGTATCGCTGATATACAATCTTATGAAGGTTTCACATGAACAACCATGTGGTTTCAGCATTCACCTACATTTCAATACCTCATCCCCCTCATTGCAGTCACTACTATCAGCATAGTAAGATGCTATAGAGTCATAATTTGTCTTCTCAGTGCTATACTGCCTTCCCTGTCATCTACCTATATTGTGATTGCAAATTATATTACCCCTTAATCCCTTTCTCTTTCCCTCCCACTTGGCATCCCAACCACTTCCATTTGGTAACCTCTAGTCCCTTCTTGGAGTCTTGGAGTCTGCTGCTGTTTTGTTCCTTCAGCTTTGCTTCATTGTTATACTCCACAAATGAGTGAAATAATTTGGTACTTGTCTTTCTCCTCCTGGCTTATGTCACTGAGCAGAATACACTCTAGCTCCATCCAAGTTGTTGCAAATGGGTTTTTTTCTTATGGCTGAATAATATTCCATTGTGTATATGTACCACCTCTTCTTTATCCATTAATTTAATGATGGATACTTAGATTGTTTCCAGATCTTGGCTCATTTATGAATATATTCTCCCATATTGTAGGATGCCGTTTTGTTCTGCTGATGGTATCTTTTGCTCTACAGAAGGTTTTTAGTTTGATGTAGTCCCATTTGTTCATATTTGCTTTGTTTCCCTTCCCTGAGGAGATGTGTTCAGGAAGTTACTCATGTTTATATTCAAGAGATTTTGGCCTATGTTTTCTTCTATGAGTTTTAGGGTTTCATGACTTACATTTAGGCCTTTCTCCATTTCAAGTTTACTTTTGTGCATGGAATTAGACAATATTCCAGTTTCATTCTCTTACATATAGTTGTCCAGTTTTGCCAACACCAGTTGTTGAAGAGGCTGTCTTTTCCCCATTGTATAACCACCACTTAGTTATCATACATTAATTGGCCATATATGAGTGGGTTTATATCTCGGCTCTCTATTATGTTCCATTGATCTATGGGTCTGTTTCTGTGCCAGTACCAAACTGTCTTAATTACTGTGGCTTTGTAGTAGACCTTGATGTTGGGGAGCGTAATCACTCCAGCTTTCTTATTCCTTCTTAGGATTGCTTTGTATATTTGGGGTCTTTTGTAGTTTCATGTGAATTTTAGAACTACTCTAGTACACTGAAGAATGATGTTGGTATTTTGATAGGGATTTCATTGAATCTGTACATTGCTTTACACAGGGTGGCTATTTTGACAATATTAATTCTTCCTATACTTGAGCACAGGTGTATTTCCATTTATAGATGTCTTCCCTGATTCCTCTCATGAGCATCTTGTATTTTTCAGGGTACAGGTCTTTCACCTCCTTGGTTAGGTTTACTCCTAGGTATTTTATCCTTTTTGATGCAACTGTAAATGGGATTGTTTTCCTGATTTCTCTTTCTGCTCATTCATTGTTAGTATATAAGAATGCAACAGATTTCTGTGTATTAATTTTGCACCCTGCAACTTTGCTGAATTATTACTTCTAGAAGTTTTGGGGTGGATTCTTCAGGGTTTTCTATGTACAATACCATGTCATCTGCAAACAGTGACAGTTTTACTCCTTCCTTATCAGTTAGGATGCTTTTTACTTCTTAGTGTTGTCTGATTGCCATGGCTTAGACGTCCAGTACTATGCTGAAAAAAAGTGGGGAGAGTGGACATCTTTGTCTTCTTCCTGATCACACAGGTACAGATTTCAGATTTTTGCTGATAAGTATGATGTCTGTGTGTTTGTCATACATGGCTTTCATTATGTTGATGTACTTGCCCTCTAGACCCATTTGTTGAGAGTTTTTATCATGAATGGATGTTGAATTTTATCTAATGCTTTTCAGCATCTGTCAAGATGATCATGTGATTTTTGTCCTTTTTGTTGATGTGGTGTATGACATTGATGGATTTTTGAATATTGTACCATCCTTGCATCCCTGGAATAAATCCCACAATGTCATGATGGATGATCTTTTTGATGTATTTTTGTATTCAGATTGCTAATATTTTGTTGAGGATTTTTGCACCTATGTTCATGGGGATATTGGTCTGTAATTTTCTTTTTTTGTGGTCTTTGTCTGGTTTTGGTATTAGACTGATGCTGGGTTCATAGAATGAGTTTGGAAGTATTCCCTCCTCTGCTACTTTATGGAAAACCTTAAGGATGATGGGTATTAGCTCTTCCTTAAATGTTTGATAAAATTCAGCAGTGAAGCCATTTAGTCCAGCGTTTTTTGTAGTTTTTTGATTAGCAATTGAATTTCACTGCTGGTAATTGATTTGTTCTGGTTTCTCTTTCTTCTGGGGTCAGTCTTGGAAGGTTGTATTTTTCTAGAAAGTTGTCCATTTCTTCTAGGTTATCCAATTGGTTAGCATATAATTTTTCATAGTATTCTCTAATAATTCTTTATATTTCTGTGGTGTCCATAGTGATTTTTCCTTTCTCATTTTGGATTCTGTTTGTGTGTAGACTCTTTTTTTCTTGATAAGTCCGGCTAGGGGTTTGTCTATTTTGTTTATTTTCTGGAAGAACCAGCTCCTGCCTTCATTGATTCTTTCTTTCATTTTATTCTCAAATTTATTTATTTCTGCTCTGCTCTTTATTGTGTCCCTCCTACTGACTTTGGGCCTCATTTCTTCTTCTTTTTCTAGTTTCATTAATTGTGAGTTTAGACTGTTCATGTGGGATTGTTCTTCTTTCTTGAGGTAGGCCTGTAGTGCAGTATACTTTCCTCTTAGAATGGCCATTGCTGCATCCCACCGGTTTTGGTTTGTTGTGTGGTTGTTTTCATCTGTCTCCATATATTGCTTGATCTCTGTTTCTATTTGGCCATTGATCCATTAATTATTTAGGAGCATGTTTTTAAGCTTCCAGCATTTTTGTTACAGAGAAATTTGTGGGACAAATTACTGGAATCTGACTGCAATGGAAAAGAGAGGAGGGGCTTGCAATAACCAGCAAAGGGATCTTGGCAGACCAAGTTCATACCTGCAGTGTCCAGGGAGTAATTCCAACTAACAGCTTTGCTCATCAGCAGAATCAAGTTGTGGGTGTATTCTGATCATGAAACTCAGTGGGGCACAAACCTGCCTGACTTGGATCCTCAAGCAGTTTTGCTGGCCCTAACACCTGGTTTGCTCATACCCAGGCAGGTAACTGAATCATAGTCCCTTCCACTGTGGAGTGTGTCTTCCAGCCCCATATGACCAAAAGGGCTGGTGACAAAGTCCTGAAACAATGTAGTTCTGTGGATCTTGAGCTGAAAGGCAGGTGAGCAGACCTGATTGTCCCCGGAGAAAAGCAAGTACCTGGTGTGGGGGGTTCCTGTGTTATGCACACAAGAGGTATCAAATTACAGGCAAGGCAGAAGGTAGCTGTCACTCTTCTTGACCTGAGAGCCTATTTGGGAGATTGAGAGTAGCTTGGAACAGCCCCTCGTCCTTCTACCCAGGCAAGGGAGCTCAGACATAGCCCCTCTCACTGGGGAGAGTGTCTTGCAGCCCCATCTGATCAGGCCAATATTTCTGATGAATATAGATGCAAAAATTCTCCATAAAATACTAGCAAACTGAATTCAGTAACACATTAAAGAAGTCATTCACAATGATTAAGCGGGATTATCCCAGGGATGCAAGGCTGGTTCAATATATGTCAATCAATCAATGTGACACAGCACATTTATAGAATAAAATAATCATATGATCCCCTCTCAATACAGGCAGAAAAAGCATTTGACAAAATTCAACACTATTCATGATAAAAATTCTTAACAAATTAGATATAGAAGGAAAAACATCTGAACATAATAAAGTACACATAAGACAAGCTCACAGCTAACGTTGTACATACTCAATGGTGAAAGGTTGAAGGCTTTTCCTCTAAGATTAGGAACAAGACAGGGATGTCCACTCTCACCACTCCTACTCAACATAGTACTAGGAGTCCTAGATAGAGCAATCAGGCAAGAAAAAGAAATAAAAAGTATCCAAATTGGAAAATGAAGAAGCAAAAATTGTCTCTACTTACAGATGAGATGATTTTATATATTAAAAAATCCTAAACAGTCAACTAAAAAACTGTTAGGTCTAATCAATGAATTCAGTAAAGTTAGAGAATACAAATTTAACATACAAAAAGCAGTAGCATTTATATATACTTTTAACAAATTTTCTGGAAAAAATATTTGATTCTTATTACAACAGCATCAAAAAAACCCACTTGGGAATAAATTTAACTAAGGAGGTAAAAAATCTCTACTCTGAAAACTAAAAGTTAGTGAAGAAATAAATCAAAGAAAATATAAATAAATGGAAAGGCATCCCATGTTCATGGATGGAGTGGATAATTAATATCATTAAAATGTTAATGATACCAAAAGCTATCCATAGATTGAATGCAATCCCAAGCAATATTCCAGTGGCATTTCTTACACAAGTAGAGCACTTCTAAAAGTTATATGGGACCACAAAAGATCCCAAATAGCCAAAGAAATTCTGAGAAAGAAGAACAAAGCAGAAGGCATCACACTTCCTGATTTCAAGCTATATGATAAACTATAGTAAATTAAACAGCATAGTACTGGTAGAAAAACAGACAAATAGACAATGGAACAGAATTGAAACCCCATAAATAAACCCAAGCATACGCAGTCAACTAATATTTGATAGGGGAGCCAAGAATAGTTGGTGGAGAAAATACAGTCTTGGCAATAAATGATGTTAGGATAATTGGATAGTCACATGTAAAAGAATGAAGTCTTTCCTACACCTCTCAGAAAAATTAACTTAAAATGGACTAAAGACTTAATGTAAGACCTGAAACCATGAAACTCCTCAAGAAAACATAAGAATAAAACTCCTTGACATGAGTCTTAGTAATGATTTTTGGATATGACACCTAAAGCACAACCAATAAAATCTAAAACAAACAAGTGATACTACATCAAACTAAAAAGCTTCTCCACAGCAAAAGAGAACCTACAGAATGGGAAAAAATATTCCCAAACCATGTATCTGATAAGGGGTTATATCCAAACTATATAAAGAACCCATACAGCTCAATAGTAAAACAAACAAACCGATTAAAACATGTGCAAAGGACCTGAATATATATTTCTCCAAAGAAGATACACAAAAGACTAATAGGTACATGAAAAGATGATCAACATGACTAAGTCATTAGGGAAATACAAATTAAACCATAATGAGATATCACCTCATGCCTATTAGAGCAGTCTTCATGAAAAAGACAAGAGATAACAAATGTCGGCATGTATATAGAGAAAAGGACTGTAAGTTGGTACAGCCACTGTGGAAAGCAATACGGTGGAGCCTTAAAAAATTAAAAACAGGACTACCATATGATCCAGCAGTTCCACTTCTGGAAATATATCCAAAGTAAACAGAAACACTAACTCAAAAAGATATCTGCATCCCCATGCTCATAGCAGCATTATTTACAATAGTTAAGAAATGGAAACAACCTAAGTGTATGTCAGTTGATGAATACATAAAGAAGTTGTGGTCTAAACAAACAATGGAATATTTTTCAGCCATAAAAAAGGAGGAAATCCTACCATTTGTAACAACATGGATGGACTTTAAAGGCATTATGCTAAGTGAAGTAAGCCAGACAAAGAAGGATAAATACTGTATGATCTAACTTATATGTGCAATATAAAAACAAAAGAAAACAAAAACCACACACATACAACCAAACTCATAGAAAAAGAGATCAGAATTGTGGTTACCAGAGGTGGAGAGAAGGGGAAGGAGGAATTGGAGAAAGGTAGTCAAAAGGCACAAACTTCCATTTATAAGATAAATAAGTACTAGGGATATAATGTACAAGATGATGACTATAGCTAACACTGCTGTATGAGATAAAGGAAAGTTGTTAGAGTAAATTCTAAGAGTTCTTATCACAAGGAAAATTTTTTCCTCTTTCTTTTTTTCTTTCTTTTCTTTTTCTTTTACCTACCTGAGAAGATGGATGTTAGCTGAACATATTGTAGTAATCATTTCACAATATATGTAAAGCAAAGCATCATGCTGTATACCTTAAACTTATATGGTGATATATGTCATTAATTTCTTAATAAAACTAGAAAAAATCAGAAACAAGCTATGAATGCTATTAGTTTTATTACTTATCATTGTTTTAAAAGTTCTAGGACATTTAAATCAAAAAATGAAATAATTAGTATAAAAACTGGAAAAAAGATGTAATTTTCTGATAATTTGATTGTTTACATAGAAAATTCTCCTCTTTCCAAAAAAAAAAAAAGGGTTAAGTGATGACATAATAAATACCCCCCCTCCCAAAAAAATCATAGCTTGTATCTGTACTGGCACTGCCAGCTAATATAGGCAGAAACGAGAGAAAATATACCATTCACAGCTGAAACAAAAACTATTTTGGAAGTTTATACAAACACATGGTACAAAATTTCAAAGATACAAAAGGGAACATTAGTGGAAAGATTTAACGCATGTTTCCCTGCCACTGACTCACCCTCCAGAGAACAAGATGCTATACCAACAAGTAAATATGATATTTTTATGTACATATCTTACGTCCAAACACACTAAAAAAATAGTATACTATAGTGTAATGCCACTTGAATTATTCATTAAACAATTTCTTATGAAGAAATTCCAGTAAATAAATAGCTGATTATTATTCTTAATGTATCCACTAATCAGTTATGCGTTGATGGACAGGTCGCCTCCAATCTTTTGTTATTACAAATACTTATGTAATGAATATCCTTATATATATGAATCATTAATTTGAACCACTATAACTGTTACATATTTTTCTAGAAGTGGAATTGCTAGTTCAATGGTAAGTGTATTTATTTAATAGCTTGATTGAGCTATAACTTTTTTGAGCTATAAATTTTGCAGAATAAACTGCAAAAATTAAAGTACACAGCTTGGTATATTTTGATATATGTGTATAATGTTATATCATCCTTGAAATCAAGATAATGTATCACCCCCAAAGATTCCTGATGAACTTTAGTAATTTCTCTCTCCAGTCATTCTATCTTTCCTCCCCATGTCCTCAGGCAACCATTGATCTATTTGTTGTCACTCTACATTAGTTTGCATTTTCTATAATTTAACATAAATGGAATAATACAGTATGTACTTTTTTCTGGATTCTCTTGGTATAATTATTTTGAAATGTATCCATATTGTAGTGTATATCATGCTTTCTTATTTATGACTGTTGGTTCATTGTGTGTATGTCTGTCTGTGTGTACACCACAGATTATTCCTTTTTCTATTAAGTGGAAATGAATTTTTTCCATATTTTGGATATTACAAAAGAAGCTCCTTTGAACATTCATGTACAAATCTTTATATGGACTTATGGTTTCATTTCTTTATTGCTCTCAGAGGAGAAAGCCTAGATCATATGGGTGTTGAATGTATATTTCAAGAAACTCCTGAATTCTTTCTAAAGTGATTGTTCCATTTTCCATGTGCACAAGTGATGCTTGAGAGTTCCAGTTGCTCCACATCCTCACCAGCACTTGATATGATCAGAATTTTTAACTATTCTAATAGGTGTGTAATGATACCATATTGTGATTTTAATTTGCACTTCCCTAATGATGAAGTTGAAGATATTTCCATGAATTTGTTTGCTATCTACATATCATTTTTGGTGAGGCATCTGTTCAGATAGTTTGCCTATTTTTTTATTGAGTTGTTGGTTTACTTATTGAGATTGGAGAGTTCTTTACATACTGTAGATGAGTCCTTTATAAAACTTTTATTTGCAAAATTTTTCTCTCCATGTGGCCTCTCTTTTTACTTTCTTTAGAGTGTATTTTGAAGAGTAGAAGTTTAATGTTTATTCAGTCTAATTTATTAGTGTATTTCTACATGTATTCTGTTTTTGTTCTGATATCCAAGAAATCTTTGGTTAACCCTAGGTCACAATGTTTTTGTCCTATGTTGTCCTCTAGAAGTATTATAGTTTTAAGTTTTACATTTAGGGGTATGATCCTTTTTAAGTTGTTTCTGTATTGGTGTGAGATATGAGTCAATGTCAAATTTTTTTCATGTGGATGTCCAATTGTTCTAGCACAATTTTTGAAAAAACTACCTTCACCCATTGAAATGTCTTTGCAACTTTGTTGAAAATCAGTTGTCAATATATGTGTGGATCTACTTCTCAATTTCATTCTGATTGCTAAACACCCATGAGTTTAATTGTAATCCAGAAATGTATGGCTTCAATTTTTGAAAGTGCAATGATAGTGCAAAAAGTTGTCAGGAAAAGATTACTTTTGAGGTAATTTTCTTTTCCTAAAGAAAGTGGGTGCTATGGACTGAAATGTGTCCCCCCAAATTGACATTGAAGCTTTAACTCTTGTTGTGCTAGTTTTTGGAGACAAAGTCTTTAGAGAGGTAATGAAGTGAGATGAATTCACAAAGGTGAAGCCCTAATCCAATGGGATGGGTATCCTTATAAGAAGGGGAAGAGTTCTCAGAGGAGTCTGTATCTCAGACTCTATCTTAGAGTCTCTACCCTCACGTTGGAAAGTCCATGTGAGGATAAAGCAAGAAGGTGGCCTCCGCAAGCCAGGAAGAGAGCTCTCACCAGAAACAACCCTGACAGCACCTTGATTTTGACTTCTAGCCTTCAGAATTGTAAGAAAATAAATTTCTGTTGTTTAAGCTGCCCAATCTATTTTGTTATGGCAACCAAGCAGACAAATACAGTGGGATTTGAGAAACTCTTGAGAAAACTGAAATTAAAAAACTTGAGCCCCCCACTGAACATGCTGGTGAGTAAAACACTGTGATAAAGAGGAGAAACAGTCTCACGCTAGATGCTTTTAATGATAACAGTTTCATTGTCTCATATATCTGACAGCATTTAACTGATCCAGATCAGTCCTTCAGGAATAAAATATAGAGGTATGCTTTGATATGTTGTTTTCTAGAGAAACTTAACCTGATTAATATAATACATTATTATTACTAGAGAGGAAATGTGCACAGCTTAATGACAGCAGATTAGTAGAATCATCTCTGTAAGTAATGAAAATAATTTTTGAGATTGTAGCACCAAAAGGAGGAAATAGACTGACCTGGAAATAATACACAAGAGACAGTGAAAAACTATTAGTTGTTTTAAAAATGACTATCTAAGGTTGTTGAGAGCTTATAATGTAAAAAAAATAGTACAAAAGAAATTTCATATTAGACCATTGTAAATAATATAAGAATGAACTGCTGATGAGAAAAATTAACTTGCTTTGGGGCTATGAATAAGATTCTTAAAAAGGATGGATGGAATTTGACCTGGTCTTGAAAAGTAGCACTTGAGAACCCAGATTTGGTGGGCGGCATCACAAGCCAAGGAGAGAGCTGGGGCTACGAAAAGGTAGAAAACAAATGTGCTGAGCTTGAGGAGACTGTGGTGGCTAGAGAAATGAGGTGTTGGAGAACAAGAGGGGTGGTCAAGAGAAAACACTACAGAGCCTTTGATATCTGTAGACAAAACATGAAAAGTACATGAAGCAATAGGGAATCAATTTTTTAACACCTTTCTCCCAAATAGAAGCATTTTCCATAAAGCTCTACATTTGTCTTTAAGATGTCTTTTCCTATGTATTTTTGTATGTTGTGCCTATGACCCACCTGGGTTAAAAGCCCCCTACACTTCAAGAGCTCAGTTTTAATGATGGGAAGTAGATGAATAAGGAGACAATTATAATTCAGTGTATGATTTATTAATGGCAAAAACTACCTTTAGGTGACACTAGTCAAACAGGAAGAAGCCATTAAGCTATTTGTATCCAAATCACACATTAAACTAAAAGAATACCAATCCAAATAAAAGTCTGAGTTACTATAATTTAAAAACAGAATCACAAATTAAGAACATGGGCTCTGCACAGGGCTCTCAGAGTGTTATAAGAGGGGCTGGCTTAAATGTTCTTTCACCAGTCTTGAAACTCTTAATAATTTTATCTGAATTTTGAGTTTTGTTGGTGAAATCCAAGGGGCAAATGGAAAATAAGGTCTTAGTTTCAGGTCATATGGTGTCCTGTCTCCCACAACCCCCCAGTTTGGTTCTTGGGCTTCCCACTTCCGGGTCTTTGCCCAGAAACTACTGTCATCTTATTCCAGGCAGGACACGCGGCTCTCTCTAAGTCCCGCGGCAGGAGTCCCAGGCACATGTGAGGGTCTACACTAGCCCCATTAGTATTCCTGTGCTTGTGGAGCTCCAGATTAAATGCCAAATAAAAACACATGACACATCAAGACACCACAGAAAAAAGAAGACATTTTTCCTACTTTTTGAATGAGGGTTCCTGTATTTTCATTTTGCACTGGGCCTCACCGACTATGTAACCAGCCCTGGAGTCAGTCCTGCAGCAGTGATCGGCGCCAGCTGGGTGGACAACTCTGGCTAAATAAAATACTTGGCTCCTGCGAAGTCCGTTTCCACATCTGTAAAATCATACTAGTTCCTACCTCACTGGATTCCATGAATATTTTGGAGATAATTCATGCAAAGTGATTGCCCCGGCGCGTGACCCATTTCAACACTCACTTAAACCATATGTTAACTATTAATATGTTTTCTAATTCAGATTCACTTCCTCATGCCTCCTCTCCCGCAGGCTAATACTTCAAAACAGACATTTCCACAGGCAGCAGTAAATGTGCATCCGGGTTTTTCTTTAAGCATTTACTATCTGAATTTAAGTCTTACAGTGTGCAGAAGAACATTTCCGAAGCTGAACTCTAATGTAAGCCTCGACAATAAGGCATGGTTGTTAGAAGTGCAGGAATCATCACAAACACTAGATAAAAATTCGGTACAAAAATTGGTCATTCAATTAATCCTTTTATCAAAGCTCTTTCACCCATATTGGGACACCAAGCCAATGTCCTTACAAAACCAGGCCACGCCTACAAACGAGTATAATAAAAAAGCATCTTGAAAACGTTCAGAACGCAGGAACTGCTTGCTCAGCTCCCTCTGGGGCGCGGGCCGGAGCCCAGTTTCCATAGGAGCGCGCAGTTCCGGCGCTTAGCGCTCTGCTCCGGAAGTTGTTCCCCTCAGTACCGGTCTTCGTGTCAGAGCTGGTCTCACTTTTCCTCAGGCGTCGGCTGAAGCCGACTGTAGATGAATTTTGGACGGAAGGGGCTGCCGTTGGGGGCGTGGCCACGCAGCCGCCGTCTGTCCGAGGCAGTCCACGTTCCGGCATGGTTTCGGTTGGCCTTTCTAGACCTCTGGTGGCTCGGCCGGGGACTCCGAACCTCAATAACGAGGTAAGTGCCGCGGTCTGGGAGCCTGTGGGGCTCCTTTTCGGGCCTCAGAACGGCTCCTCTGCGTCTCTCCGACGGGCGCGTGGTCTGGCGGGGAGCGAGGGTAGGAAGCGCGGCTGCAAGAGCCTCTTGAAGGGTTTGGGCGGGTTTCTCGGAACCCGCATGATGGCAGCAGGCACTCCCTTTTCGGTCTCTAGGTGACTGAAGCAAGTGACGTGTTTCTCTGGCCTGAGGCCCCATGACTTTTTATGTGTGGGACTTTGGGAAGATTATTTAGTCTCTGTATTCAGTGTCTTTGCTTGTAAACGAAGCTCAAGATACTTTCCTTCTAAGGTTGTGAGAACTATGTTAACTGGAGTATGTAAAGTGCACAGTGCCGAACAATTAATAAATTCATTCCGCGTTACCTGCCTTTTATTGACTGCCGGAAGTGAAGGGCGGAATTGAGACCTGTAGGTTATTCCTAATACATGGTTGATCTTGAATGAGACTGTATCGTTTTTAACTATGTGTGTTCATTACTGCATGTCTTTTTCCATTTACAGCGAAATTTTAAGAAAAAGCTCTTTATACGTGCTATATCCAATTCTCTTTCTCATTCGTAAATCCAGCCTTAAATCGCATTTGCTCTCATCACCTCCACCATAACGTGGCAATATCAGTAGGCTACCATTCTGCCCCTATCGTCTTTCCAGTTTCCGCTTCTATTCAAGGGAGTCATAAGTCATCTGAAGACCTAAAGCAATCTGGGAAAGCAAGGATCAAATTAGGATCTCACAGCTACAGCAAAGGAAGTTTTTTGTTATCTTTATTCAGTGGGTATGAAAGTGTCTGCCCGTAAGTCACTGTTCATACTTTATGTAGTTGTGTATGGCACAATTTCAGTAGTCTGGCAAGCCACACACAGATAGGAAAGGGTAAGAAACATCCACCTGTGATATAGAATAATGCCCAGAGCAAAATGAAGTGAGTGAGATTTGTTTTTGGTTTTTAAAGATCTTATACAGGAATCGCAGTTGGTGATTAGGGAAGGGGAAGAGGGCATTCCAGGCAGAGGGACTGGAATAAGCAGGGAAGAGGTGCAGTAGGAAGCCTCTTGGAAGGTATAGGGATAGATAACTCTCCATTGATGGGAATTTGTTGGTAGCTCTGTTGGTTTTGGTGAAGAGCAGTCTAAATAAGGCCAGTCTTTCCCCTTCTGTAATACCACATCCTCCTCAGTCTCTGTACTTCAGCTGCACTGGCCTTCCTCCACTATGTAGCACAGCACCCTATAGATCCTTTGCACATGGTGTTCCTTTTACCTGAAGCTCTTTTTCCTCTCATTATTACATTTCATACTTCTACTTTACTTTTCACTTTTTCAGGGAAACAAACCTTTCTTGACTTTCATTTACCCCTTTTTAAGCTCTTTTTGCACCATTTATTTAGCACTTCCAGTCATTGCTGTGTGTGTGTGTGTGAGAGAGAGAGAGAGTGAGGGAGATTTGGTATGCCCTCTGCCTGTCCGTAAATTTTTGCTTAGCGATCATATCCTCCGTGCCTATCTGTTGAATGAAAACTTGAGGCATCATTTTTATGATCCTTAATAACTTAAATTAGCTCTGCTTAACTGAGATTCAGGAATGTATTTCAGGGATCCTGTAACTGCCTGAAATTATGTGTAAATTGGTGTTTGTATGTCTGTCTCTGGAGGGAAAAGAGTCCATAGGTTTCGGAAGATTCACAAACATTTATAAATCTCTGGTAATACCTTTGGGATGGTGATAACTCATATCTGTGTGAAATTATTAATTATAGCATTTTCTTTTAAGAAGTTATGTGGCTATCTAATTATAGGCTATTTAATTTCCCAAAAGGTCTTTTGTGAAAATAAAAGCTTGCCTGCAGAGACACCCTCATAGATTATACTTTCAGTGACTTCTACCCTTAATAATTATATGTTGTAAAAAAATTTACAAGGGTAAAAGCAAGACATTACAGAACACTTCCTGATTCTGTATTCTCAAAATAACGTTTCTTCTTTACTTTGAAGTAAAATAAAATTTACCTTTACTTTTTAAAAATAAACTATGACATTTTACTTTATCCTGATTATTTTTTGAATGGTTTACCCTCATCAGTTCTTTATATAGACTTTGAAGTGAGACTATTTAACTGCCTTTTTAAATTAAACTATTATTGATATATACTCTAATGAATGTTGCATATGAAAAACAATGTGGTTACTACATTCATTGGTATTATCAAGTCCCCACCCATACCCCATTGCAGTCACTGTCCGTCAGTGTAGTAAAATGCCACAGATCCACTATTTGCCCTCTCTGTGCTACACTGCCTTCCCCATGGCCGGCCACACCATGTGTATTAAACATAATACCCCTCAATCCCCTTCGCCTTCCCACACCCCTCCCTTTGGTAACTGCTAGTCCCTTCTTGGAGTCTGTGAGTCTGTTGCTGTTTTGTTCCTTCAGTTTTCTTTGTTGTTATACTCCACAAATGAGGGAAATCATTTGGCACTTGTCTTTCTCTGCCTGGCTTATTTCATTGAGCATAATATCCCCAGCTCCATCCATATTGTTGCAAGTGGTAGGATTTCTTACTTTCTTATGGCTGAATAGTATTCCATTGTGTCTATGTACCACATCTTCTTTATCCATTCATCTACTGAGGGACACTTAGGTTGCTTCCCTATCTTGGCTATTGTAAAAAGTGCTGTGATAAACATAGGGGTGCATATGTGTTTTTGAATCTGAGAACTTGTGTTCTTTGTGTAAATTTCTAGGAGTGGGAATCCCGGGTCAAATCTATTTCTATTTTTAGTTTTTTGAGGAACCTCCATATTGTTCTCCACAATGGTTGAACTAGCTTACATTGCCACCAGCAGTGTAGGAGGGTTCCCCTTTCTCCGCATCCTTGCCAGGATTTGTTGTTTTTAGTCTTTTTGATGCTGGCCATCCTAACTGGTGTGAGTTGATATCTCATTGTAGTTTTAATTTGCAATTCCCTGATGATTAGTGATGTGGAGCATCTTTTCATGCATCAGAATTTCTTCTTTGGAGAATTGTCTCTTCCTATCCTCTGCCCATTTTTTAATTGGGTTATTTGCTCTTTGAGTGTTGAGGCGTGTGAGTATATATTTTGGATGTTAACCCCTTGTCAGATATGTCGTTTACAAATACATTCTCCCATACTGTAGGATGCCTTTTTGTTCTGTTGATGGTGTCCTTTGCCATGCAGAAGCTTTTTAGTTTGATGCAGTCGCATGTGTTCATTTTTGTTTTTGTTTCCCTTGCTCAAGGAAATGCGTTCAGGAAGAATTTGCTCATGTTTATATTCAGGAAAATTTTGCCTATGTTGTCTTCTAAGAGTCTTATGGTTTCATGACTTACATTCAGGTCTTTGATCCATATCGAGTTTACTTTTGTGTATGAGGTTAAACAATAATCCAGTTTCATTCTCTTGCATGTAGCTGTCCAGTTTTGCCAACACCAGTTGTTGAGGAGGCTGTCATTTCCCTATTGTATGTCCATAGCTCCTTTATTGTATATTAATTGACCATATATGGTTGGGTTTATATCTGGGCTCTCTAGTCTGTTCCATTGGTCTATTCTTCTGTTCTTGTGCCAATACCAAATTGTATTGATCACTGTGGCTTTGTAGTAGAGCTTGAAGTTGGGGAGCGTAATGCCCCCAGCTTTATTCTTCCTTCTCAGGATTGCTTAGCTATTGGGGGTCTTTTGTGGTTCCATACGAATTTTAGAACTATTTGCTCCAGTTCACTGAAGAATGCTGTTGGTGTTTTGATAGGAATTGCATTGAATCTAGATTGTATTAGGCAGGATGGCCATATTAATAATATTATTCTTCCTGTCCATGAGCACAGGATGTGTTTCCATTTATTGGTATCTTCATTAATTACTCTCATGAGTATCTTGTAGTCTTCAGAGTATAGGTCTTTCACTTCCTTTGTTAGGTTTATTCCTAGGTATTCATTTTGATGCAATTCTGAATGGAATTGTTTTTTTCCGATTTCTCTTTCTGCTAGTTCATTGTTAGTGTATAGGAATGCAACAGATTTCTGTGTATTAATTTTGTATCCTGCAACTCAGATATTAGATCTAGTAGTTTTGGAATGGATTCTTAAGTGTTTTTTATGTACATTATCATGTCATCTGCAAATAGTGACAGTCTAACTTCCTCCTACCAATCTGGATGCCTTCTATTTCTTTGTGTTGTCTAATTGCTGTGGTGAGGACCTTCAGAAGTATATTGAATAAAAGTGGAGAGAGTGGGCATCCTTGTCTTATTCCCGATCTTGGAGGAAAAGCTTTCAGTTCTTGCTGTTAAGTATAATGTTGGCTGTGGTTTTGTCATACGTGGCCTTTATTGTGTTGAGGTACTTGCCTTCTATACCCATTTTCTTGAGAGTATTTATCATGAATGGATGTTTAATTTTATCAAATGCTTTTTCTGCATCTGTGGAGATGATCATGTGGTTTTGTCCCTTTTGTTGATGTGATGGATGATGTTGATGGATTTTCTAATATTGTATCATCCTTGCATCCCTGGAATAAATCCTACTTGATCATGGTGGATGATCTTCTTGATATATTTTTGAATTAGGCTTGCTAATATTTTGTTGAGTATTTTTTCATCTATGTTCATCAGGGATATTGGTCTGTACTTTTCTTTTTTTGTGGTGTCTTTGCCTGGTTTTGGTAGTAGAGTGATGCTGGCCTCATAGAATGAGTTTGGTAGTATTCCCTCTTCTACTTTTTATAAAACTTTTAGGAGGATGGGTACTAGGTCTTCACTAAATGTTTGATAAAAATCAGCGGTGAAGCCATCTGGTCCTGTGTTTTTGTTCTTAGGTAGTTTTTTGATTGCTACATCAATCTTGTTGTTGGTCTGTTCAAATTTTCTGTTTTTTTCTGGGTCTGCCTTGGAAGGTTGTATTTTTCTAGAAAGTTGTCCATTTCTTCTAGATTATGCAGTTTGTTAGCATATAATTTTTCATAGTATTCTCTAATAATTCTTTGTATTTCTGTAGTGTCTTGTGATTTTTCCTTTCTCATTTCTGATTGTGTGTAGATTTTTTTTCTTGATAAGTCTGGCTAGGGGTTTATCTATTTTGTTTATTTTCTCGAAGAACCAGCTCTTGCTTTCATTGATTTTATTGTTTTATTCTTCTCAATTTTATTTATTTCTACTCTAATCTTTATTATGTCCCCCCTTCTACTGACTTTGGGCCTCATTTGTTCTTCTTTTTCTTGTTTCATAATTGTTAGACTGTTCATATGGGATTGTTCTTCTTTCCTGAGGTAGGCCTGTATTGCAATATACTTCCCTCTTAGCACGGCCTTTTCTGTGTCCCACGGATTTTGTGGTGTTGAGTTGTTGTCATTTGTCTCCCTAGATCTCTGGGTTTTTTTTGGCCATTGATCCATTGGTTATTTAGGAGCATGTTGTGAAGCCTCCATGTGTTTGTGGGATTTTTCATTTTCTTTGCTGAATTTATTTTTAGTTTCAAACCTTTGTTTTCTGAGAAGCTGGTTGGTACAATTTCAGTCTTTTTGAAATTACTGAGGCTCTTTTTGTGTCCTAGTATGTGAGCCATTCTTGAAAATGTTCCATGTTCACTTGAGAAGAATGTGTATTCCCTAATAATTCTTTTGGGTGTAGAGTTCTGTAGATTTCTATTAGGTCAGTCTGTTCTAATGTGTTGTTCAGTGCCTCTGTGTCCTTACTTATTTTCTGTCTGGTTGATATGTCCTTTGGAGTGAGTAGAATGTTGAAGTTACCTAGAATAAATGCATTGCATTCTGTTTCTCCTTTTAATTCTGTTAGTATTTGTTTCACATATGTAGGTGCTCCTATGTTGTGTGCATAGATATTTATAATGGTTTTATCTTCTTGTTGGATTGACCCCTTTATCATTATGTAATGTCCTTCTTTGTCTCTTGTGACTTTCTTTGTTTTGAAGTCTATTTTGTCTGATACAAGTATTGCAACACCTGCTTTTTTCTCCCTCTTAGTTGCACGAAATACCTTTTTCTGTCTCTTCACATTTAGTCTGTGTATGTCTTTGGGTTTAAAGTGAGTCTCTTGAAGGCAGCATATAGATGGGTCTTGTTTTGTTTTACATTCAGTGATTCTTGTCTTTTGATTGGTGTATTCAGACCATTTTCATTCAGGGTGATTATCGATAAGTATGTACTTACTGCCATTGAAGACTTTAGATTTGTGGTGACCAAAGGTTCAAGGTTAACTTTCTTACTTTCTAAGAGTTTAACTTAACCAACTTAGTATGCTATTACAAACACAATCTAAAGGTTCTTTTTTTTTTTCCTTCCTCCTTTTTCTTCCTCCTCTGTTCTTTATATATCAGGTATCATATTCTGTACTGTCTATCCCTTCACTGACTTTGGAAGTAGTTGATTTAATTTTGTATTTGCATAGTAATGAACTGTTCTATTTTCTTTACTGTGGTTTTATTAACTCTGGTGACAGCTATTAGACTTTAGGAACACATCCGTCATAGCAGTCCCTCCAAATACACTATGTAGAGACTGTTTGTGGGAGGTAAATTCTCTCAGCTTTTGCTTATCTGGAAATTGTTTAATCCCTCCTTCAAATTTAAAAGTTAATCTTGCTGGATAAAGTATTCTTGGTTTGAGGCCCTTCTGCTTCATTGCCTTAAAGATATCATGCCACTCCATCTGGCCTGTAAGGTTTCTGCTGAGAAGTCTGATGATAGCCTGATGGGCTTTCCTTTTTCTGTGATCTTATTTCTCTCTCTGGCCCCTTTTAATAGTCTGTCTTTATCCTTGATCTTTGCCATTTTAATTCTTGTATGTTATTGTTTTGTCTTCTTTTGGTCCCTTGTGTTGGGAGATCTGTGCACCTCCATGGCCTGAGAGACCATCTCCTTCCCCAGATTGGGGAAGTGATCATCAGGTACCTCCTCAGAGACACTTTCTATCCCTTTTTCTCTCTCTTCTTCTTCTTCTGGTACCCCTCTAATACATGTATTGTTCCGTTTGGATTCGTCACACAGTTCTCTTAATATTCTTTCATGCTTAGACGTCCTTTTATCTCTCTGGACCTCAGCTTCTTTGTATTCCTCTTCTCTAATTTTTATTTCATTTATCGTCTCCTCTGCTGTATCTAATCTGCTTTTAAAACCTTCCACTGTATGTTTCATTTCTGATAACTGTGTTCCATAATGATTGGATCTCTGACTGCAATTCATTCCTGAGTTCTTGAATATGTTTCTGTACCTCCATGAACATGTTTATGATTTTCATTTTGAAATCTCTTTCTGGAAGATCTATAAGATTGGTTTCATTTGACTCTTTGTCTGGTGTATTTATGATTCTGCTTTGAACCAGGTTCCTTTGACGTTTCACATTTGTATGTGACTCTCTCTCGTGCCAAGAAGCTCTACTCTCAGGAGCTGCTCAGCCCCTGGAGCAATGTCGATAGTTGCAGGGGAGTGGTTTTGGTGTCTGGGGGGAGGAAAGAGCTGTTTCCTGCTTCTGGCTCTATGCCCTATCTCCACTGTCAGAACCAGTGAGCCGAGCACACAGGTATAAGCCTCTGTGCTTTGGTTTGTAGCTGTGTAGGCGGGGCTTCCCTCTGGCTGGCCTCACACCAGGGCAGGGGCTGCCTGTTTGTGAGCCAGGTGTGGGCTGGCCAGGAGGAAGGTGCAGGAGGCTGTGTATCATGGTTGGGGGCCTTTTAGCTGCGTAGTCAGCCGGGGAACTGGAGCGTCTGACGATCGTAAATGTTCCCATCCTGCTGGGCAGAGTGCACCCGGACAATTTTGTCTACCTTTCCTTTCTACTGAGTAGTAAGCTCTGTGCAATCCTTGCTCCTTTTTAGCAGCCCTTTCGCTGTTAGGACGTCTCTCAGACTGCCTGCCTTTCTTTTGTTCCAGAGCAGCCGGACATGGATCCCTGTTTTCCACAAGCAGCTGGAATCTCTGTCTCTCTAGGTATTCTGCCTGTCTTAGTTTTCCGAGCCCCCTAATCACCAGAGCACCATGCAATGAATGTTTGTGCTCCTAGAGCAGATCTCCAGAGCTAGGTGTTCAGCAGTTCCAGGCCTTCACTCCCTCCCTGCTCCATTTCTCTTCCTCCCGCCAATGAGCTGGGATGGTGCAATGGCCTGGGTCCTGCTAGGTCATGCATTTGGTACGTTACCCTGTTCCATGGGTCTGTTCTTTTATCCAGGTGTATGCAGTCTGGTGCATCCTTCTTTCCTGTTGCTCTTTTAGGATTAGTTGTATTACTTATATTTTCATATTATATGCAGTTTTAGGAGGAGGCCTCTGTCTCACCTCTCACGCCGCCATCTTTCTCCACTTACTGGTCAACACTTTCAACTTTTTAATGTTGATTTCCCTGACATGATTCTACAGCCTCCAGAAAACACTTTTTGCTCAGCTATGAGCATTTCCTGTTTCCTTCTTGCTTCCCTTTCTGCCCTCTCAGTTCTTCTTCAGCACGGCCTTTAACATCTTTAATTCTTTTTTGATTCTGGCCTCACCCCACTCTGATTGCAGCACAGAGAAGCTGTCTCCCTCACGGGACATACAGATATTTGCTCGGGATGAGCTACCCACAGGAAGCTTGAAAGAGAACTGTCGGGAAAGTTTCCAGCTGCTGGGTGCCGTTCCCCAACCCCACGGCCGCGCACCAGGTTGCGGCCAACTCGGCGCTCAGCAGCAGCCTCTCCTCCAGCTCCTTTAACTGATTTTTTAGAGCAGCTTCTCTAACCTGTACCAGTGTATCTTGTCTACAGGTAAGAATAATTAAATATTTGTTGGACACATGAAAGCTTGGATAACTCAGCTTGAGTCACCTAATGTTCCAATGAGGGGTACAGCTCTTCTAAATATAATTTTTTTCTGTTAAAACTAGAAAAGGATGCACAGTCAGAAACAAAAGTGTGACAGTATTCAGTGAGTAAAGAATTTGCGAAACTAGAATTGGGTTTGCTCCAGTCGTCTGTATCTGCAGGTAGTAATGTTAACGTGAAATCAGAATTAGGAGGTGAACAAATTTGATCAGGTAATTTAATTCTGTAGTAGGGCAAAAGGTTTTTTATAAAACTGGGATTATTTTATTTCTGATAGCAAATTACCATTAAGTGCATTGGAAAATTAACTGTCATCTCATATAAGATGAAGGCAAAACTAAAGTGCCAGACAACAGAGTGATTTGCCTCCACATGTTGTAAAAGATAAGTGTCAAAAACTGGCTTTGTTCGTGCTTTTGAAATTGCAAAGCTTCTATTCATTCCTGAGTGTGTAAAACTTTTCTATACTTTTTGCTGAAATAGTAAGTCAGGGAGCATCCAGAAGAAGAGAACCATTTTTTGTTTGCTTGTTTAACTATTCTGGGAAGTTTTCCTACATGGCAGTATATGCTCAGTAATGATTAAATTGTAGATAATCACCAAGCTTTCTAGAATTTTTTTTTTTGGTATCATTAATATATAGTTATATGAGCAACATTGTGGTTACTAGATTCCCGCCATTATGAAGTCCCCACCACATATCCCATTATAGTCAGTGTCCATCAGTGTAGTAAGATGCTATAGAGTCACTAATTGTCTTCTCTGTGCTATACTGCCTTCCCCGTGCCCTACCCCCCAACATTATGTGTGCTAATCATAATACCCCTTATTCTCCTTATCCCTCTGTTCCCACTCGTCCTCCTCAGTCCCTTTCCCTTTGGTAACCATTAGTGCATTCTTGTGTTCTGTGAGACTGCTGCTGTTTTGTTCCTTCAGTTTTTGCTTTGTTCTTATACTCTAGAGATGAGTGAAATCATTTGGTACTTGCCTTTCTCTGCCTGGATTATTTCACTGAGCATGATACCCTCTAGCTCCATCTATGTTGTTGCAAGTGGTAGGGCTTCTTTTCTTTTTATGGCTGAATAATATTACATTGTGTATATATACCAGATCTTCTTTATCCATTCATCTACTGATGGACACTTAGGTTGCTTCCATTGCTTGGCTGTTGTAAATAGTGCTACGATAAACTTAGGAGTGCATGTGTCTTTTTGAAATTGGGCTCCTGCATTCTTAGTGTAAATTCCTATTAGTGGAATTCCTGGGTCAAATGGTATTTCTATTTTTAGTTTTTTGAGGAACATCCATACTGCTGTCCACAATGGTTGAACTAATTTACATTCCCACCAGCAGTGTAGAAGGGTTCCCCTCTCTCCACATCCTCGCCAACATTTGTTGTTGTTTGTCTTTTGGATGTTGGCCATCCTGGTTCGTGAGAGGTGGTATCTCATTGTGGTTTTAATTTTCATTTCTCTGATGATTAGCAATGTGGAGCATCTTTTCATGTGCCTGTTGGCCATCTGAATTTCTTCTTTGGAGAAGTATCTGTTCAGATCCTCTGCCCATTTTTTACCTGGATTATTTGCTTTTTGTTTGTTGAGGATTGTGAGCTCTTTATATATTTTGGATGTCAACTCCTTATCGGATATGTCACTTATGAATATATTCTCCCATACTGTAGTATGCCTTTTTGTTCTACTGATGGTTTCCTTGGCTGTGCAGAAGCTTTTTAGTTTGATACAGTCCCTTGCCGGGGGAGATATGTTCATGAATAAGTTGTTCATGTTTATATTCCAGAGAGGTTTGCCCATGTTTCCTTCTAAGAGTTCTTTTGGTTTCATGACTTACATCCAGGTCTTTGATCCATTTCAAGTTTACTTTTGTCTATGGGGTTAGACAGTACTCCAGTTTCATTCTCTTACATATAGCTATCCAGTTTTGCCAACACCAGCTGTTAAAGAGGCTGTCATTCCTCACTGTATATCCATGACTTCCGTTATCATATACTAATTGACCACATATGCTTGGATTAATATTAGAACTCTGTTCTGTTCCACTGGTTAGTGGGTCTGTTCTTGTGCCAGTACCAAATTGTCTTGATTACTGTGGCTTTGTAGTAGAGCTTGAAGTCAGGGAGCGTAATCCTCCCTGTTTTATTCTTCCTTTTCAGGATTGCTTTGGCTACTCGGGGTGTTCTGTGGTTCCATATGAATTTTAGAACTATTTGTTCCAGTTTGTTAAAGAATGCTGTCGGTATTTTGATAGGGATTGCATTGAGTTTGTAGATTGCTTTAGGCAGGATGGCCATTTTGACAATATTAATTCTTCCTACCCAAGAGCATGGGATGCATTTCCATTTATTAGTGTCCTCCTTAATTTCTCTTGAGTGTCTTGTAGTTTTCAGGCTATAGGTCTTTTACTTCCTTGGTTAGGTTTATTCCTAGGTATTGTACTCTTTTTGAATGAATTGTGAATGGAATTGTTCTCCTGATTTCTCTTTCTGCTAGTTCATCATTAGTATATAGGAATGCAACAAATCTCTGTATTAATTTTATATCCTGCAACTTTGTTGAATTCAGATATTAGTTCTACTAGTTTTGGAGTGGTTCTTTAGGGTTTTTTATGTACAATATCATGTCATCTGCCAACAGTGATAGTTTGACTTCTTCCTTACTAAGTTAGATGCCTTTTATTTCTTTGTGTTGTCTGATTGCCATGGCTGGGACCTCCAGTACTATGTTGAATAAAAGCGGGGTGAGTGAGCATTCTTGTTTTGTTCCTGATCTTGGAGGAACAGCTTTCAGCCTCTCACTGTTAAGTATGATACTGGCTGTGGGTTTGTCATATATGGCCTTTCTTATGTTGAGGTACTTGTCCATGAGCACAGGATGTGTTTCCATTTATTGGTATCTTCTTTAATTTCTCTCATGAGTGTCTTATAGTTTTCAGAGTATAGGCCGTTCACTTCCTTTGTTAGGTTTATTCTTAGGTATTTTATTCTTTTTGGTGCAATTGTAAATGGAATTCTTTTCCTGATCTCTTTCTGCTAGTTCTTCGTTACTGTATAGAAATGCCACAGATTTCTGTGTATTAATATGGTATCCCGCAACTTAGCTGAACTCAGATATTAGATCTAGTAGTTTTGGAGTGTATTCTTTAGCATTTTTTATGTACAATATCATATCATCTGCAAACAGTGACAGTTTGGCTTCTTCCTTACCAATCTGGATGCCTTTTATTTCTTTGTGTTGTCTGATTGCTGTGGCTAAGACCTCCAGTACTATGTTGAATAACAGTGGGGAGAGTGGGCATCCTTGTCTTGTTCCTGATATTAAAGGAAAAGCTTTCAGCTTTTCACTGTTAAGTATAATGTTGGCTGTAGGTTTGTCATATATGGCCTTTACTATGTTGAGGTACTTGTCCTCTATACCTATTTTGTTGAGAGATTTTATCAGGAATGAATGTTGAATTTTGTCGAATGCTTTTTCAGCATCTATGGAGATGATCATGTGGATTTTGTCCTTCTTTTTGTAGATATGGTGGATGATGGTGATAGATTTTCGAATGTTGTACCATCCTTGCATCCCTGGGATGAATCCCACTTGATCATGGTGTATGATCCTCTTGATGTATTTTTGAATTTGGTTCCCTGATGTTTTGTTGAGCATTTTTGCATCTATGTTCATCAGGGATATTGGTCTGTAGTTTTCTTTTTTTGTGGGTCTTTGCCTGGTTTTGGTGTTAGAATGATGCTGGCTTCATACAGTGAGTTTGGAAGTATTCCCTCCTCTTCTGTTTTTTGAAAAACTAGAGAATTGGTATTATGTCTTCTCTGAATGTGTGATAAAATTCAGGGTGAATCCATCTGTTCTGGGGGTTTTATTCTTGGGTAGTTTTGATTACTGATTCAATTTCGTTGCTGGTAATTGATCTGTTTAGATTTTCTGTGTCTTCCTGGGTCAATCTTGGAAGATTGTATTTTTCTAGAAAGGTGTCCCTTTCTTCTAGTTTATCCAGTTTGTTAGCATATAGTTTTTCATAGTATTCTCTAATAGTTCTTTGTATTTCTGGGGTTTCCATAGTGATTTTTCCATTTTCATTTCTGATTCTGTTTATATGTGTAGATTCTCTTTTTCTCTTAATAAGTCTGGCTAGGGGTTTATGTTTTTTTTATTTTGTCAAAGAACCAGCTCCTGGTTTCCTTAATTTTTTCTACTGTTTTAGTCTTCTCAGTTTTATTTATTTCTTCTCTGATCTTAATATGTCTCTCCTTTAACTGATGTAGGGCCTCATTTGTTTTTCCAGGTTCATTAATTGTGAATTTAGACTATTCATTTGGGATTGTTCTTCCTTCTTTAAATAGGCCAGATTGCTATATACTTTCCTCTTAGGACTGCCTTCACTGTGACCCACAGAAGTGGCATTGTGCTGTTGTTTTCATTTGTCTCCATATATTGCTTGATCTCAGTTTTAGTTTGGTCATTGATCCATTGATTATTTAGGAGCATATTGATAAGCCTCCATGTTTTTGTGGCCCTTTTTGTTTTCTTTGTACAATATGTTTCTAGTTTTATACCTTTGTGATCTGAGTTGTTGGTTGGTGCAATGTCAGTCTTTTTGTGGCCTTACGTGGTCCATTCTGGGAAATGTTCCATGTGCACTTGCGAAGAATGTATATCCTGCTGCTCTTCGGTGGAATGTTCTGTAGATATCTGTTAGGTCCGTCTGTTCTAATGTGTTGTTCAGTGCCTCTGTGTCCTTACTTCTTTTCTATCTGGTTGATCTGTCCTTTGGAGTGAGTGGTGTGTTGAAGTCTCCTAAAATGAATGCATTGCATTCTATTTCCTCCTTTAATTCTGTTAATATTTGTTTCACATATGTAGGTGCTCCTGTGTTGGATGCATACATGTTTATAATGGTTATATCCTCTGGCTGAACTGACCCCTTTATCATTATGTAGCGCCCTTCTTTGTCACTTGTTACTTTCTTTGTTTTGAAGTCTATTTTGTCTGATACAAGTACTGCAACTCCTGCTTTTTTCTCCCTGTAAGTTGCATGAAATATCTTTTTCCATCCCTTCACTTTTAGTCTGTGTATGTCTTTTGAGTTTGAAGTGAGTCTCTTGTTGGCAGCATATAGATGGGTCTTGCATTTTTATTCATTCTGTAACTCTGTGTCTTTTGATTGGTGCATTCAGTCCATTTACATTTAGGGTGATTATTGATAGGTATGTACTTATTGCCATTGCAGGCTTTGGATTCGTGGTTACCAAAGGTTCAAGGGCAGCTTCTTTACTGTCTAACTGTCTAACTTAACTCACTTATTATGCTATTATGAACACAGTCTGATGATTCTTTATTTCTCTCCCTTCTTTTTCTTCCTCCTCCACTTTTTATGTTAGCTCTTTTATTCTGTACTCCTTGTGTTTCCCTTGACTAACTTTGTGGATAGCTGATTTTATTTTTTAATTGGTTAGTGTTTAGTTGGTCTAATTCCTTTGCTGTGGTTTTATTTTCCTGGGTGACAGCTATTTGGCCTAAGGCATACTTTCATCTAGAGCAGTCCCTTTAAAATACACTGTAGAAATGGTTTGTGGGAGATAAATTCCCTCAACTTTTGCTTATCGGAAAATTATTTAATCCCTCCTTCAAATTTAAATGATCATCATGCTGGATGGAGTATTCTTCATTCAAGGACCTTCTGTTTTATTGTGTTGAATATATCATGCCATTCCCTTCTGGCCTGTAAGGAGTCTGCTGAGAAGTCTGATGATAGCCTAATGGGTTTTCCTTTGTAGGTGATCTTTTTTCTCTCTCTGGCTGCTTTTAATAGTCTGTCCTTATCCTTGATCTTTGCCATTTTAATTACTACATGTCTTGATGTTGTCCTCCTTGGGTCCCTTGTGTTGGGAGATCTGTGGACTTCCATTGCCTGAGAGACTATTTCCTTCCCCAGATTGGGGAAGTCTTCAGCAATTATTTCTTCAAAGACACTTTCTATACCTTTTTCTCTCTTCTTCTTCTTCTGGTACGCCTATAATGCGAATATTGTTCCGTTTGGATTGGTCACACAGTTCTCTTAATATTCTTTCATTCCTAGAGGTCCTTTTTTCTCTTTCTGCCTCAGCTTCTCTGTATTCCCGTTCTCTGATTTCTATTCCATTAACAGTGTCTTCCACCTCATCCAGTCTGCTCTTATATCCTTCCTTTGTTTGTTTCATTTCTGTTATCTCCCTCCAGAATTCAGCCCTTAGCTCTTGAATATTTTTCTATAGCTCCATCAGCATGCTTGTGACTTTTATTTTGAATTCTTTTCCAGGAAGATTGGTGATTTCACTTTCGCCAAGCCCTCTTTCTGGTGTTTGAGGGATTTTAGATTGAACAAGGTTCTTCTGCCTTTTCATGGCAATGGGAGTGGTTGCTGGTGAGTGGTGTGCATGTCAGCTGGGAGAACAATGTCCCTTCCTGCTTGCTGGTCGCCTTGCCTGTCTCTGCTGTCTGTGCCGGTTAACCGTGCACAGGGGCCTGCCTCTGGGTTAATGCTCTACACTGCTGTGGGCAGGGCGGCCCTTGGGATGTCCTAGGGCAATGGTAGGCATCACAGACCAGCACCATGCGCTCTGCTGCAAGAGCAAAGCCCCTTTGTGATTCCTGGTCTCTGCTCCCGTCTCCTCTGTGCCAGTCAACTGTGTTCAGGGCTCAGCTCCTGGGTAGTCCTGTAAGGTGCCTTTGGCGGGGCGGCCCTCGGGATTGCCTAGGCTGTTGGCGGGTGTCGCTGCTGAGCAGCACATGTTCTGACGTGAGAATAGAGTCCCTTCATGACTCCCTGACTCTGTGCCCGTGTCCACTGTCTGTGCCAGTCAGCCGCGTGCAGGGAGAGTCCCCTGTGTGGTTGCTGTAAGCAGGGCTGCTCTTCAGCTGGTCCGCAGCAATGGCGGGGCTTGCGTGCAGGTGCTGGTGCGGAAGAAGGAACAGCAGACTGTTTATTGCTATGAGGGGCCACAGAGCTGCGTTGCCACCCAGTGGGATAGTGCACATGAAGTTCCTTATAGTTCCCACCCTGCTGGGCTGAGTGTGCTGGACGAATACTCAGAAATTTTAATGTATCTAAGAAACACAGATATACTCATTTTTCTTTGTACTGCAGGCTTCCCTAGAATAGTACTAGCTCCTGGAATAATTGTTTTCTAAGAACCCTGGGGTTTTGTTGCAAGTTAATTAAAATGCATGGCAGAGTCACAGCATTACCAAAAGAGGCTGGCTAGTTGACTGGCTAGCAGATAGCCAACTAAGAGTCAATTCAAAGTAGACTTTACCTTTATGTTTGCTCACAGCTTTGTAGATCAGAAACTTGTTACCATTGTTACCCACAAGTATAGGTCATTCTCTCAAAAGCAAATTCACATTAACCGTAAGCTTATAGAAGTCTGTGTACATGAGAAAGCTGGTTTATTAAGAAATATATCTAATGTAGATAGTAGTGTTCAACTTGTAAAACACATTATTTTCCTTTCCTTTGACCTACATTAGCTGCTTAGAATGTAGAACCACAGAAAGGGTTTTGTTTTAGTGGCATGATTCAGTGTTTAGTTATGACACATCTGTCCCCATTATTGAGTTATTCCAGTACAAACTGGATTTCTTCAGTCTCTGAGCAGGGGAACTCTTCTTGGAATCTCCTTGAGTTGGACACTGCCAGCTTTTGCTCTTTGTGGTTCCCTTTTTGTGTCATTGTCTACTGAAGAGGTGATGCAGGTTACATTACCAGGTTAACTGAGGGCATCTGCATGGCTGGGTTCTAGGTGACGCCTCCCTTTCAGCACCTGTGTTGTGTGCTCCTGTGTGTAAGTCTTCACTCCTCCTCCGGCTCTCATAGATTATATGAAATGCGTTCTTTTGCTGTTTGGAAGCACTCAGCTTGGGCTTGTCAGTCATAGGGATGACCTGCAAATTTGTCCTTCAATTTCTGTCTTCATATTTTTTCCTGTTGTTTCTCTTTCATTCTGTTTCTTCTCTGTCAGCACATATGATTTCCATTTTTATGCCACTGTTAAATCCCACTCACCTTATTTCTCTTCCATAAAAATCATACTTTTTCACACTTCTAACAGTGATAGTTCTATGTGCTTTTGGTTGAAGAATCAAGAAAAAAAAACATTGGCCATCAAACAGTGCATGGCCTTCTGATGATATTGGGTGTTTTAGGCCTGTTTGTTGACTTTTGGGCTATCTGTCCACCAGCTTCATAATTAATAGGTGCAAATGCATTGTCTACCTTTAAAATCCTAACTAAAAGGCTGTTGGTAGCTAGCTAGCTAGCTGTCAGTGTTACAAAAATGTAAATGCTCAGAGGAAACGTAAGTGCTTGAGGTGAGTAGTTGTGAGAAAAAACTGTAACTCCATTTTTACATAAAGTGAATATGCTTACGTTTTTTAATATACTGAGCTTATCAAATTTTCTTACTGCCTACACACTGGTACTGAAAAAGTCACTAAAGTCAGTATACATACTGAAAAAAAAAAGGCTAGGAAAGCACTTCTTGGCATCGGCATGAAACGAAGTGCATGAAACATTCCCTTTGCTTTTAAGAATTCCCTGATGCAGTACTGGCAACCATAGAACTTCTTAAATTGGAATTTTTAAATTGGAGTCTAGCTTTCCCATAATTGGAATACAATGCAACTGAGGATCAACTCTGCAATTTATTCGTTAAGTTTGGTTTACAGCGGTTAGCAAATGGTATATAGTTACCTCATGTACCAGCAGGGTATAGCACTTAGAAATATTTGTTAATAAATTTTAACACATAATTTATCACTTGTTATTAATTATTTTATGAATGACTTAATTTTCAAAAAATGTGTCATAAATCCCAATTATGTTGCTTATAAAATGTAGCAATTCTTTTTTACTTAAACCTAGTCTAAGTGACTTTTCATTGATGCATGTATTTTATTAATTGAGATACCTACAATAAAATTCACAAATCTTAGTGTACAAGCTTGAGGAATTTTGACATGTGTATACATTCATGTCACTGTCACTGAGATCAAGATATCAAACATTCTAACATTCATTTCCCCTTTCGTCTATTTCACCCATCCCCCTATCTCCTTCCCTATGGCAACCATCAGTCTGTTCTCTGTGTTTATGGATCTGTTTCTATTTTGTTTCTTTGTTCATTTGTTTTGTTTTAAGGTTCCACATACAGTATTTGTCTTTGTTTTATTTCCCTTAGCTTAATACCCTCTAGGCCCATCTATGTTGCACATGGTGAGGTTTCATTCACTTTTATGACTAATACTCCATTATATACATATGTACCTCCATATTCCTTACCCATTTTTCTGGTGATGGACACTTACATTGCTTTCATATTTTGGCTATTGTAAATGATACTGCAATGAACATAGGTGTGCATATATCTTTTTGAATTAGTGATTTTGTTTTCTTCAGGTTAAATTCCCCGAAGTGGAATTACTAGGTTGTATGGTATTTTTCATTTTCTGAGAAACCTCCATACTGCTTTCCATAGTGGCTGCACTAACTTACATTCTCATCAACAATTTAGGAGAGTTCTCTTTCTCCACATCCTCTCCAATTCTTGTTATTTCTTCTCTTCTTGATGTTAGTAGCCAGTGTGACTGGTGTGAAGTATCTCATTGTGAGTTTGATTTGCATTTTCTTGATGGTTAGTGACGTTGAGTATCTTTTCATGTCTGTTGGCCATCTATATGCCTTCTTAGGAAAAACGTCTATTTGGGTACTATGCACACTTTTTAATTGGATTACTTTTTTTTTTCCTGGAGTTGAGTTGTATGAGTTTTTTATATATTTTGTTTATTAGCCCCATATTGGATATATAATTTGCAGATATATCCTCCCATACAGTAGGTTGCCTTTGCATTTTGTTGGTGGTTTCCTTTGCCGTGCAGAAGCTTTTTAGTTTGATGTAGTCCCACTTGTTTATTTTTGCTTTTGGTTCCCTTGCCTGGGGAGACACGTTCCCCCCCAAAATTACTAATGTGAATGTTCAAGAGTTTACTGCCTATGTTTTCTTCTAGTTTTATAAAAACTGTGTTTTAAAGTTTCAGATTTTATATTTAGGTGTTTAATCCATTTTGAGTTTATTTTTGGGTGTGGTGTAAGACAGTGGTCTGGTTTCATCCTTTTGCATATAGCTATCCAATTTTCCCAACAACATTTGCTGAATAGAGTCTTTTCAGTGTGATTTTTTTCTAAATGGATCTAACTTTGAAACAAATTTTAAAGAGGTTAACATAGCTAGTGGGAAAGAAACCTGATTACTCTGCATTCTGTTAGTATATACTCTGCATTTGAAACAGTGAATGAACAAGTGAATATTGCAAACTTTCTGGTTGTTTATTTAACAGATATTTATTGAACAATTACTATATGTCATCCACTATGTTAGGTGGTAAGATTCAGTGTTGAGTAAAACCAGGTACTTGACCTTCATGAAATTTATAACCTACTGGAAGGAAGACACATTAAACATAATTAGATTAAAAGTAAAATATTGAACTAAAACTAACAGTCATGACAAGTTCTAGCAGCACTCCAAGTGCTCATAAATGGAATGATTTACCTTCTCTGGGAGGCCAGAAAATATTTCACTGAGAAGTGACAGTTGAGCCAACATCAGAGGGATAAGATGTTTACTAGCTAACTTGGGGAGAAAGAGCATTCGTACCAGAGGATATTGCAAGTGTAAAGACTTGGAGGTAGATGTGATCTTGGTGAGTATGAAGGAATAAAAAAGGCCCATGTGACCATCCTAAGATCAATTGGAAACCACTGGGAAGAGTTAAGTAAAGGTGGGACATCAGATCTGCATGTTAAATAATGTATTATTTCTGAATTGTGGATAACTGGGGAGGGACAAGTGTGAGTTGGAAATAATTTTAAACACACTCAAGAGGAAATGCCAGGTAGGCAGTTGTATATTTAGATCTGGACCTAAAAGAGAGATCTCAGACAAAGGTAGAAATTTTTGAGTCATCTTTGGTTAGGTGGCAACTTAAAACAACATATACATGTACGACCACTTAGGGTTCAAAAGTATATTGTGAAAAGAAGAGTTGGCCTTGAACTCATGACTGATTAGACGTCTGTGAGCCTTAAAAAACCAAGAGAGAGTGTGTAGAGAGGAAGGAGGAAAACCAGGGGAGCAATCTGTCCTGGAAACCAAGGACAAAGTGTTTCAAGAAGGGGGAAGCAATCAACAGTGTCAAATGCTGCTGAGATGTCAAGTAAACGAAGTCTGAAAAATTCCTGTTGAATTTTGTGATAGCTTTAAGTGGACCATTGGGAAAGGAAACTAGAATTATATGGAATACATGAAATAGTTTAAACTCTTTAAAAGCTTAGCTCTGAGGCAGTTGAAGAGAGAGGGTGCTCCTAGTAAACTTTGTAGTGGATATATTGTCTTTAGTGAAAATGATCCTGGCATGATTAAAAATCACTGGGAAACATCCATTTAAGAGATTGACAATGCTAGAGGAAAGGAATAGTCTATAGAAAGGGTTCTAGGAAAGCAGAAAAGGATGGGCTCCCAAAACACAATTAGGAGACTAACCTGACATATGTGTAGGGGTATTTCTTAATAACTTTATTAATAGAGGATGAGGATGCAAGTAAATTTGTATTTGTGGTAATCAAAGATGATGGTTCCCATCTGATATTTATTTTCTCCATGAAGTTGAAAAAAAGAGGAAGAAGGTCAGATGTTTTAGGAAAGCACAGGAAGGTTAAAAATAGTCGTAGAGTGTATTGACCAAAAAATACAGTAGGGTTGCTAGGAAGTGTAGAGGCCCAGTCAAGGTTAGCCATGGGGGATTTATAAGTAGAATCTCAAGTATTTCCTGCCTCCTGGGGTGCTGTGAAAAAGACTCTGAATGTTGCTTTCATCCAGGATTAACTAGAGGGAGTTTAAGGTATTGTCAAGTGTTGATCATGTGCCCAAACTGGATAAAAGAAGGAAAATTAAAAGGCCTAACTGTTTGAGAGAAGGTGAAAGGGGTCAGTGAACTGGTGGTTTCAGTGAAGTCACAGACCATGTGGTGGATTAAGTTGAATAAGCAAGCTGATGGAAGTTGTGATCTCATTGTGTGGAGTATTTGAATTCATGATTTTAGAAATGGAATAGTTATTAGTGATGACAAGGGCTACAGTGTGACTGTGGAATTGGGTGGCTGAGATGGAAAAGATTAGGTGATTAGAAAAGAAGTCAAGAAGTGAGGATATAATATCAGATGGGTTACTCAAGTGGATATCTACCTCACCCAGAATGATGGAAAAACTTAGGATGGAGAGAAATTGTAAATTGGTTGCCAATATCTTCAGTGGATAAGGGATGAATGATGCTAATAGAGGGTAAGAGAAGGTGTTAAGGCTAAATCCAAGAGCCTTGAAGAAACAGGATGAGGTTGATAATGTTATTTTGGTGAGAAGAATTTGAGGGATTGTGTATGCCAGGCACTCTTGCAAGGCACAAAAAACACTGTAAATATTGCAAGGCCCTGTCCTCTGAGAGGAGCTCAGACTATAGAACAAGACAGCCACATGTACAGTTAGTGACAAGTACATTGAGATTCTACCTACAAAGTATAGTGGGAACCTCAAGGAAGAACAGGTTATGTTTAGCTGAAGAAATCATTGAAGGTTTCACAGGAGAGATTATATCTGAACTAAAAGTTTATGTAGTTCCTCAAGTGGAGGAGAAGGACATTACAGAAAGAATTATAAGATGTACGGTTCCTAACAATGACAGGTGAACATAAAGTCAAAATGATAGCATTCCTTCTTGTAGTAAGCACTGTCGTAATATGGAGTTCTTTATCATTATAATATCTCCGTCTCTTTGCCAATAGTTCAATTTTTTGTTCTAGAGTTCAACATTGTTCTCTAATAGGATGATTGAAAGCATGTATCTGGTGTGTGTATGTCCTTGTGTTTTTGGTGTTTCTTTTAAAGTTATGCTTGAAATAACATATTACCAAAAATAAATGCAGAGGTGCTCTATAAATAAATAAAATACAATTCTTTGACATATTTGCTATTGTTACAAACACTCCTTGAGGAAATTAAATGTCTACCATTATGGGTGAAGTTCTGTTTTAAACCACAAAGATACGAAGATGAACATGATGGTCTCTGATCTCAGGGAACTCATAGTTTATTATGATCCAGGAACAAGATGTAAGGGTAATACCAATATACTAACCACAGGGAATGCTATGACCTTTTTAAAAATCACAACTTACTTCTCTTAAATCCTCAGACATGTTTTTAGAATGTTGATTTATTCCTTTGCTGTTTATGGAAGAGGTTTGATTTCATCAAACTGAATATAGTTAAACAAAAATTTGGTTAAATTGGTAGAGTAATCTATAATAAGACTCAAAGTATGTTTCTTCTTGAATTAAGAGCCTTCCTAATTTTGGCTTTATTCCTCAAAGGTTGTGAAGATGAGAAAAGAAGTGAAGAGAATCCGAGTTTTGGTATCCGAAAACTTGTCAGGAGTGTGAGCAGACTGAAGTCAAAAACGTTAGTCACTTAAACTAATGGCCCTGGGACTAATAAAATGTCAAAAGTTGTTTTTATTCAGTATTTACAAAAGTGAAGGGTGGGACCTAGAGGAATAATTAAATATCTTACTCATGCAGCACTTTGTTTTATATGTGGAAAGGATGTGAGATAAAATGTGCTGTGTCAGCATGTCATTATATGGTTTGGACCTTATTTACTTTAAAATATGTGATGAATTCTTCTGATTTTTTCCAAAACTCTCCTTTTGGCCATTTTGGAATGAAAGCGCTTTGGGGTTGTTTATGTGTTTTATGTTATTGGAAGTTACTTTAAGATGTTGTTATAGTTTAACAAATGTACTAATACCTTGGATCAGTTATAAAGATTTTATATCACCTTATTCCTTGAATTGGTAATTAATTTGAAATTCGAAGTGTCTTTCGAAGTGCCTATGAAAACAGTGTGTTCAACCTAATTTTTTTTTTTAATAAACTTTGTAATTTTAGTCTCACTAGTATTAGAGGAAAAATATGCTGTTTATAGTTTCTTTGCTTTAAGATGTGTTTTATTCTAATGAATATTTCAGAATATAGCCTTCCTTTCCAATATAATCAGATTTTTAACTTAAATAGTCCATTAATTCCAGAGAACAAGTTTTCATTCAATAAAATTTAATTCAACCTTTAATTATAGCTTATGAAATTTGTATAGTACATTAAAGCAATGTATTATTTATCTATTAGTTAAAAAATATTATTTGGCCATCCTATGAAGGAATAAAAGGCAAACTAAACTGTTAATGTTAATAGTCATTAATATAATGCTAGGACAGTGCTTATCTTTGCCAAAAACTTGAGTTTGTTGATGGAATTGGGGTATGTAGTGGGCAAGGGGAGGACAGTACAGGATGACAGAGTGTTTGCTTATTTAGAGACTTATTAGGCCTTTTTAAAAGAAATGATTTGATAGGAGCCTAAGATAAATGCTTTTCTTTGCTACATATTGTATTTTCTGCAGAGGTACTGAAGATACACTGTTAAAAAAACAGCGACAGGCACAACGATTGCTTGAAGAAATCCATGCCATGAAGGTAAGGACTTACATGGGTTTGTACATATGTGTGTCTCCATGTCTCCTGTCAGCCTGCACTTTGTGGGTGTGCAGGGGGTAGAGGTAAATGGTGTTATTTACTTGAATATTAGTTCGAGTTGACTAAGACATATTTATATGGGTCTGTTTGGTGCAGAATGTAGCACATTTAGAAAATTGTAATGTTTGAGCTTGCATTTTTCCATGTTTTTTTATGGAATTTGTTAAAGTACTAGACTAATTTGAGCCCAACCATGCCAAACTAAAGTCATCTATGTTTAGTGATACCTCATGGTAATGTGGATGGTGATATTGGAGGCTGACATCATGCTTTGCCTTTGGCCAACTCAATTTTTGTGTGGTGGTGTCAGCATTTTATTCAGCTCTGTAGTGACTTGAAATAAAATTAGTGTTGGATCAAAATGATCCATATTTTTGTTTCTTTCAGCCAGACTCTTCACTAGCATAATTTTTAGGTCTTCACACTGCTGTTACTTTGTGGAAACTTTCATTTACCAAATGACATACTATTAAATGTCTGGGAGACTGTTTTATTGCAGAACTTAAAAACAACATTTGGTACCAACAGTTATCTAAATTGTAGGGTCATTTTGTATGTATATTTGACTGTTATGTTTTGGTATTACTTCTAAGTTTTGAGATAGATAAGAAAGCAAGACAGTTCTCCAGTAATATTTTGAGTTAGATTATCAAAACTTCTCACCATGTTTTCCTTTTGAAGAGATGATTAAGTGTTTTATAGGACAAAATTACCACAGTTAATCTGAGTAGAAGTTGTATGACATGGTTTTTCTTTGGTGTGAGGTATGTTTTTTGTGAGGTATTTTCATTTGTTTTATTTTCACAATACTGTAAAATTCGTGGAATCCATTACATCATTCTCAAAGCTCCAGTCCCCTTTTTATCTAGTCATTCAGTAAAAATACCCTATATTTGACTTCTGATTATCATTTGTGTCAATTTGGGTTACACATTATTTAGGCTTTTTTGTATACTGTTTTTTTCCCTATGAAATTCCTATAGAAATAAAATCTTTAGAGATTTTTGTTCTGAGGATGACACTAAGATGGGAAATTATGATTTATGCTTTTGCCTCTTTCACTTTCTCTTAACCAAGGTCCTTACTAAATTTTTCCATATAATTTCTTCTGAATAGTTTATAATTATAGTCCTAAAATATCCAGAGGCTTTGAACTACTATACAGTTGCTGATTTTATTTTATCATGTAAGGATGCATTATGTATAATAAGGCTATGTGCAGTGTGTGAAGAGTTTGAGAACAGAAGATTCATTAATCTTAAGAATACTTTCCTTCTGTAACTCTCAATAGTTGCTTTAGTTTAATTAATTAAAAAAGAAAATCCTATTTGATCTATGTGTGGAAGTTGCTTTTTCTTATCCTTAAATTTCATCAGCAGTAAAAGATCAGGCTCAGTCATAGAGTTCATAGGTTTATAAGACCTTTATGGAATTGTTGCCTCATTGAAAAGCTAAAATTCATAGCCTGTGTGTTCCTTGCATTCGTAAACTTAGTAGTGTATATATTCTTTGAATTCGTGGTAGTGGTTAGGGTAGTCTAGATTGGTTGCTGTGACTTCAACACTTTTTGTAATGTTATTTGAAAATTGGATTAAGTTTAAATGTAGAAACCAGAATAAAAACAATACGAGGAAGGCTGTGTTTGCTTTCGTTACATGTCAAATTTCATTTCTCAGTCATGGTTCTTTTACAGAGTTGGTCTTCCTTTCTAAAAGAGGCAAATAGAGCATTTAAAAAAATTGAAAGGTCATTCATAATTTCTTAAGGAAGTGTTTATCATGTACATTGGAATATCAAAGAAATGGTCACAAGACAGAAAACTCACAGTTTCAATTAAATTTGGAGAAAAACCTCTACTTACTCGTTTTTTCCAAATGGATTTTTTTCCTTGGCTCATATACCACTACGTTTTTATAGCCTTGTTCATGGCATACTGTCTTATACTTCCTTTCTATGATAATAGGGTGTTTTGTTGCAAGATGACTTCCTTGAAGAAAACCTGAGATATTTTTAGAAATGAGAGTTTGTGTTTTCTGGCCAAGAAAAAAAATGGCCTGATCTTTATGATGCTATAAAGTCATAGGTTCTAATTTTTTAGACTACAATGGATGAATACCAAGTCTTTGTTCATGCTTATGTTCAAGCAACTTTTACCTATGTTTTCTTCTAAGAGTTTTATGGTTTCATGTCTTTGATCTGTTTTGAGTTTACTTTGTGTATGGAGTAGGCAGTAGTCTAGTTTCATTCTTTCACATGTAGCTGTCCAGTTTTCCGAACACCAGTTGTTGAAGAGGCAGTCTTTTCCCCATTGTATATCCATGGCTACTTTATCATATATTAATTGACCATATATGCATGGGTTTATATCTGGGCTTAATCCTGTTCCATTGATCTATGGGTCTGTTCTTGTGCCAGTACCATACTGTTTCTGATTACTGTAACTTTAGAGTATAGTTTGAAGTGAGGGGGTGTAATACCCCCTCTGTTGCTTTTTTCTAATAGTGTTCATACTGAAAACTTCAGTATTAGTATAAATACTGGCTTCTGAAATAGTTCCATGTTTTTCTTCGGAAATTAATTTGTCAACTTTCACAGATCCTTAAGTTAATTAGCTGAAGAAGAAGATGGTAAAGTTAAGGCATAAAATCAATCAGTCAATCAAAATGTACAGGAAATACCTTTCTCCATAGTAAATGCAGTAACTAGCTTTTACTGAGCATTTACTATGTGCCTGGTACTATATTGTATGTTTGATATTCATTGTCGCATGAGGTAGAGATCATTATTATCCCTATCTTATAGACTAAGAAACAGAGACTTAGAGAAGTTAAGCAATTTTCCCAGGGTCAGATAGTTGTTAGGTGGTGGACTTCACAACTGATTATATAAAGCTAATGGTGTTAACTGCCAGATTGTACTGCTAACACAGGAACTTCCTGAAATATATTTGGATGCTACTCTTCCTAGAGGTTAAATGAGATAATATAGTAAATATTGATACTTGCCCTCTCAGTGTGAAAAAAGGCCCAAAGATGTGCAATATTTTTTTTTTCAGATTCTTTCATGCCTCACAGCTAAATATATGCAGTTACCTCCGTCTGCATTTTTTTTCCTTCTTGTTCTCTAGGCCATTACTTTTCCCTATGCTGATTATTCTTATGCACTGAGAACTTGCATATTCTTCTGTGAGACCTTGCTCAGACTGCTACCCCTTTCTTCTCTGTTTTTTTTAATATAATTTATTTTATTATCATTAATTTATAATTACATGTGCAATATTACGATTATTAAACAACCCCTTCATCAGGTCCCCCCCACCAACCCCATTACAGTCACTGTCCATCAGCGTAGTGAGATGCTATAGAATCACTACTTGTCTTCTCTGAGTTGTACTGCCCTCCCCGTGCCCCCCCAACATTACATCTGCTAATCGTAATGCCCCTTTTTCCCTCTTATCCCTCCCTTCCCGCCCATTTTCCCCAGTCCCTTTCCCTTTGGTAACTATTAGTCCGTTCTTGGGTTCTGTGAGTCTGCTGCTGTTTTGTTCCTTCAGTATTTTTCTTTGTTCTTATACTCCACATATGAGTGAAATCATTTGATACTTGTCTTTTTCGGCTTGGCTTATTTCACTGAGCATAATACCCTCTAGCTCCATCCATGTTGTTGCAAATGGTAGGATTTGTTTTCTTCTTATGGCTGAATAATATTCCATTGTGTATATGTACCACATCTTCTTTATCCATTCATCTACTGATGGACACTTAGGTTGCTTCCATTTCTTGGCTATTGTAAATAGTGCTGCAATAAACATAGGGGTGCATCTGTCCTTTTCAAATTGGGCTGCTGCATTCTTAGGGTAAATTCCTAGGAGTGGAATTCCTGGGTCAAATGGTATTTCTATTTTGAGTTTTTTGAGGAACCTCCATACTGCTTTCCACAATGGTTGAACTAATTTGCAGTACAACCAGCAGTGTAGGAGGGTTCCCTTTTGTCCACATCCTTTTCTTCTCTGTTTTAAAACTCTTTCTCCCTCTGTTTCATTCTTTTCCTGATTTTTACATGCCCAAGTCTCTATTATTAAAGACATGGCTTGAGCTTGCATCAGATGTTGGGATTGCTGTGCCTCGTGCTCCTTTGGAGCCTGTTTCTAAGTGGTTGTCGTTGGTGGACCACAAATAGGAAAAACGATGTAGATTATGATAATAATATATCATATCATTTGAACTTTACCACAACCCTGTAAATTAGGCAGAATCTTATTTCTGGACGTGCTTGCAAGTGTTCTATACTGCACACATCTGTTGGATTTCAGGCTTATCATCATATATATTCATATAGTAGAATTTTGGAATACTTCTGTTTATGCATGCTTTTAAAAAGTTGATTGAGATTTCTCTCTGTAATTTCACATACTGTGATTTTGTGAGTTTTTTTCTTATGAATGCTTAAAAATAATGCCTTACCCTGTAAGTATACTATATTAATTGTGTCAAATGAACATTCAGCTTGCTTGTTCTCCTAAAATAATACATAACTTAATCTAAGTATAATTATTTTTAACAGTTTGACCTTTTATTTGTAAGCCAATACAAAGAATCAAGTCAGACTCACATATTAGATAGAGATCTTACCTAAAATCGAGGTTTACTAATAGTTTCAAGGAAACATGCAATCAGAAAGCCCAAGTGAAGTAAGGAATGATCTGGGATTCTGTGTGGTTCCACATGGCCTGCCTTTCTACACCAGACATACACTTTTCTAGCCCAGAGTGGACGAGATCTTGAAATGAGGCAGTCTAGTTGTTAGCTCATAGCAGAGAGCATTTAGATTTTGAAACTTCTCCACATGGTACCCCAGGGTTGTAAATATAACTTACATGATATTCCCCAGTGTGCCATGTCTCAAATCCATGGATTCTGGGTTTATTTACTATAAGCATCATTAACAAGGAACATCCTGCAAAGAACATTCTTCAGGTAAGGACTTTCCTCCTAACAAAAATCTTTAGCCTGTTTCCAGGAGGACCAGTTATCAGTATATTGACACATAGATTAAACTCCGTTACCTACTTTTCCCTGAATTTCCTCCTGGTAAAGATTTGAATGGATCCCAGGACAGCTGCTTTAATTCTCTCTGCGATTTTTAATAGCTTCCCTTTAGCTTTGTTTGTGTTTTCCTCCAACATTTTGGACATACTTCAAACCTACAGAAAAATTGTAATAGCACAATATGATGATGATGATGATAATAATAATAATACATTGTATCACATCCCTGTTTGTACTTTTGCTGGTGATGCTGAGTTCCATTCATTTGGTTTAGATGTTGTCTGCTGGATTTTGCCATTTTAAAGGCATGGTTTTTTAATAGTTATTAAGTATTTTATGAGATGGTAGGTTTGAGACTGACTTTCATACTAGTCTTCATTGCTCTAGTCTTTCATTCAGTGATGTTCTACAACAGAATCAATTAAACACTTTTATCGTTTCTATTTCTCTGCTGGGATTTTTTATTTCTCTGGTAAGATTGCAACTCATTGAGAGGAATTTTTTTTCCCTCTTATATCATTGAGGATAGTGATAACAGCCATTTTTGCCTGAAGAGAGGAAAAATGTTTATTTCTTGGTTCTTTGTATGCTGGGTACTTTCGTATCTTAACCTGGATATTACGAAGATTGAGTAGTAGAGATTCTGGGTTTGCTTCCTTTTTTTGCAAAGAGTGGTTGTTGTATGGTTTGGCTTTGACTTCAAACTGTTTTTTTGGATAGCAGCTCCAGCCTCAGTTTAAATCTTTTGTGGTGAACTACTTTGAACCTGTTCCTTGCATGAGAGGTTCAGGGCTAGGGATCTCTTACGTGGTTCCTCTCTTTGTGGGTTTCCCTTGCCCTCTCAGTGGATAAGCTCTCCTGACTTTACTCTTCCACAAAGTGGTTCCTTTGCCACTGCTCCTGACCATGCAGACTGCAGGTAGCCTCAGGCGAAACTCCGAAGAGATGCTGACTTTGTATAGCTTCGTATATTTACTCCCAGGAGGCTTGGACTTGCCATCAGAGTCTGTCTGCTTCCATGCGCCCTTCATTACCTTCAGGCAGGACATTTTGTTGTATGTCCAGGTTTTATGGTCATTATGGGGGGAGGTGGGAGAGAAGGGGGTTAGTCACATCATCTGTTAGTATCTTAGCCTCTCATAACCAGAAATGGGAGTAACCAAAGTTGGAAGTAGTTGTAAATAGCTAAGGAAAGAGGCCTGTGCACCTCAAGACACTGTAAATGTGAATAAGTAAGAGACTGAAGAAGAAAGAGAACCAAGACAGTATGTCTAGGACACCAAGAGAAGAGACTATTTCAAGAAGGGAGTGATCACTTAGGGGTTTTTTTGGATGTTGTTGTTGTTTTTGAAGTTAGCAATATTATTTTCAAAGCAGAAACTCATATATTTGATCATGATTGATGAGTTTATCAAGTTGTGGTTCCTCTGTGCTCTAGCCTACTTAGCAGGACTGTGCTGATAGAATCAAAATGGCTTTTATTGTTATTCATGTGATCTAAGCATATCTTCCCCCCTCTCCTCTTCTCCCATCCTGTTACTTATGTGTAAAAAGATGTCTAACTAACTCTAAATTCTGAATTGTTTCAGTAGCTGTATTTTATTCCTTCAGGTCTGAAACCTAGAAGGGAGAAGTGCAATGTTTCTTTCTCATTGACTTCCCTTACACCGTAAGCCTACCCATATACCCAGATAGGGTCTCTTATGGCCACATGATCTGCAACAGTCAGTACTGTAACCTATGAATCCCTTGCATAAATCTGTACTTTATAAGATTATTTTTCTTAAATGCATTAAAGAAACCAAATAATAAATAATTTCTTGACATCTTTAGTTCACCTTACAGATCTCCGGTAAAAACTTTCAACTTGTCATAATATTTTTACCAAGAGGAAGCATTTATACAGGGCAGGTATCAATGAGAATGGTTCCATCTGTATGACTGTTACCTTTATGTCTACTTATCCGGGCACATTTTCTCTTCTTTTTTCTTTGTTTGCCTATCTCTTATGTTATTGGTAATCTCTTTTGGTGGTCACTTGATTAAATAGATAACTAATGTAATAGGTAAATCTGTAGGCTGAACAATGTAAAATTTAATGGCTGTTGTACTAAGGTGAATCCAAAAAAATAGCTGTTACTGGAGAGGATGTCACTACACGGACAGGCTATTCACTGTTGGAGGGCATAAAAACTCGTGTACCCTTTTGAAACAGACATTTGGCAACGTGTTAAAATTGTTGACTAAGCATTTCCACTTTTAAGAATATATTCTACAAAAATACTTCTAGATACACAAGGCTAGAGGGGAATATTCATAAAAACATTGTAATACTGAAAAGTACTGTGCTTAGCATAATTTTAAGAAAAATTTTGAAATCACTAAATTACAAATTTATGTAGATTTATATGTAAATTATAAATCAACAGATTCTAAAATTAAATGGGGAGTGAATAAAATAAGACGGGGAAAAATATCTACCCTAATGAGTTGTTTCATTTTATACATAATACATGTATATTTAATGTTTTTACATACAGATACATTGCTCTTATACAGTAGATTTTTATTTAGACTTTAAAAAAGTATAAAGCAATATGAATCGAAAAACTTCCTTCTTAAAAAATATTCATTGTACAGCAAAAATTTATAGAAAGCAGAGGTTTATTATATTGGCATCATAGGGGTGGGTGTGTGCACGTGTGCATATGAGTGAGCAGTGCGTTTTTATATCGTAAAAGTTTGAAAGTTTTAATGTGTTGCTATTTAATTTTTACAGTGATTTGTTCTAAACTGATTTTTTTTTAAAGCAGAACTTTTATTGCTTGTAAAGGCAGAGCAAGGTGCCCTCATTTAAAGTCCTTCTGTACTACTCAACTTGTGACATTTGAAATGATAAACAGGAAGCCATACTGGTATTTCAAAAGCTCGGTTATATACCGCTCTCCTCACACTCATGCAACAGAATTTAGAAACAGATCATTACATTGGAATTTCAGTTTGCTTCCTGGCATATGGTTTCTACAACTTAAGGTAGTATTTTGAATAGGTCATATTCCTGAAACCCTTTGCAGTGCTGCATTAATATATAGGGGTCATGATTTTCATTTGAAGTTTTATTGATACAAAGATGTTAAGTCTACGGTGGCCTTAAAATATTTTTACCTTTCAGTAAGAGCAATTGCGGCAAATAAAAGTGGTATCCACCCTCTGTTTTTGAACATGCTTGCTTCTAGTTGAAAACAAAGAAAAAGTTAGAGGTCCTTGTTGGCAAAGTGATGAAGGTGCTATTAGCATTTACTGAGTCACGATATATAACTTATTTTAAAATAAACTGACTTTGGAATTGCCTCAGTCCGGATAAGCCTAGTTCATAGGCTATTGAATGTGTAAACTGGGTTTAGGGGTTGTAAGAAAGAAAGAAGTATCACAACACTTTAAAAAAAAACATTTTTTATTTCCTTTTGTATTGTATTGATTTTTTTTATTTGGTATCATTAATATACAATCACATGAACGACATTGTGGTTACTAGATTCCCCTCATTATCAAGTCCCCACCACATACCCCATTACAGTCACTGTCCATCAGCATAGTAAGATGCTATAGAGTCACTACTTGTCTTCTCTGTGCTATACTGTCTTCCCCATGCCCCGCTCCCCACCCCATGTTATGTGTGCTATTCGTAATGCCCCTTATTCCCCTTCTCACTTTTTTTTTTAAAGTATTGTAGTTCTGGAAATTTGAACTTACAACCTTGGCAGAACATTTCTACTAACTGAAGGTATTGATACCTAAGCCATTTTAATTATCTAATTTAAAAAGTTTGGACAACTAATACTACTATCATCCCACTATGAAATAGTTGTGATTGAGAGAAGAGGCAAATATTTCAACATATTTTATTGGTAAAACACAGTGGGAGACAGGGCTCTAGGGAAAAGCAGTAGTAACAGTAATTAGTAGTCTTACAAAACAGAATTTTGTTTTTTATATAACTGGAATGTCACCTGAATTTTGGGTTAAATGGAGACAAGTTATTTTCAAACATTTTAATTCATTAACTTGACCACATATATTACTAGATTTCTGTTGTAATGGAAATCATGTATGCATTTTGTTTTTTTCTTATATGTTAGAATAACCAATATTGGTGATTTGGCTACTCAAAGAATTAATATTTTGTGGTAACAGGAAACTCAATCATGGTTTTTTTTCTTGAATGTGAAGAATTTTATTCCATTTTCTCTACCTACTACTGTATTATGTAAGCTGTGCAGTCTCCTATGAAATAAAAATAACCCCATGGGAATTACTGTTCCAATTAAAAATGCTTTTTTAAGAAATTTACAATGAAAATGTATAGTTCACTTTTATTCTCTCATTTCTTCTGTAAAAAGTAACCAGGGTATATATATTTTATATATAGGAGGTAGGGAGAGAAAGTCTCACTTTTTAAATTCTTTATTCTTGATGAAACTCAGTGTAGTAAAATAAAGCTTATTATACCTAATAAAATAAAACTCAGTATAGTAGAATAAAACCTCTTTTGTTCATCACAGTCTAAAATAGCATTCCAGTTTATTAATGAGCATATATCTTCTTAAGACATACAACATTTGCAACCAGAAAAGAAAAACAAAAAGTACAAATGAAAAAAAGATTAGGAATTTCTGGAACAGCTATTATAAGCTCCATATTATGTGCTCAGGTTAAATACATTTTAATTTAGAACCTACTATCTATGTAGATAAATAGATTTCTACTGCCAGAGAACATACTGTTCTGTGGGACACAACCAACAAACATGAATCTGTGTATGATATATGCTATATCAGTGTTAAAATCAAAGAGTTGTAGGGACCTAGAGAAGGGATTGATTAATTTAATTACTTACAGGACTTAGGGAAGACTATTGAACATGAGGGGTGGGGGGCACTGAGTTGCAACTTGAAGAATAAGTATGATTTTACTTAGGAAAAGGCAGTCTAGCTAAATAGAGCATTCCAAGAACAAAGCATTAGGTCTGAAAGTGCCATGTTCACTATTCTGCTCCTATTACAGGGTTTAGTACATTGAACTTATCCCTTTATATGTTTCCTTTTTATGAAAAGAGGATATCGTCTATCGCCAGTGCTAATGCACTAATTGGCATAATACAGACGTTCAACAAGTATTTCTTTGGTGAATTAACATCCTGTCTGGAATATGGAATGAATGGAAGAACATATGGTTGAAGATAGTGCTAAAATGGTAGATGAGATTAGTGCTCAAAGCCTTTTAGGAAATGTGGATGATCAAAAAATTTTGAATATTCATATGTTATTTTATAGAAAGATAAATCTGGAGGAGCGTGGAGGCAAGATAACCAGATAGGAAGTAATGACTGACCTTTTTCTTGCATTAAGGAGACATTTATTAAACCTATCTTTTTGGAAGGTAATACACCATGTGATTCATTGTTTTTCCTCTGCAGAAATCTTGCACTGTTAGAGAAAGGAGCTGCTACTCAAAAATTTTAAAGACGGGTAAATTATGATAGGTGCTTTGAAATTTGAAAAGAGCAAGAACTTGCCTCTAGTAAGTAATCAGGGAAGATTTATTGGAAAAAGTGACAATTTAATTAAAATAATTAATATTACTGTTTTACCAAATTGATATGATTTTCATGATTTTACTTAATTGAATCTCAATTAGTTAGCAAAGATACTGTTTTATACAACTTCACATCCCAGGCTTAAATGTTTATAACACTAAGAAGCTCGATTTCCAATGTAAGAAATTGCTGCTCATAAATAATAATTTTATTAATTATTGAGCACATATTCTGTGCCACACCCTTTACTACAGCCTGTGTGTGTGTGTGTGTGTGTGTGTGTGTGTGTGCATGTGCATGCGCACACACATGCATATATATACAGCTGTTTATATATACATATAGTAGCTCTGCAAGGTTCTGGTTTAGCCCCAATTTACTGATGTGGAAAGGGGACAGAAGGGATAATTACTGTGCCTAAAGTTACACTTCTAGAGCTTGGCAAAGCCAGAATTCAATCCAAATCTATTTGAATCTATAGCCAATATTCTTAATACTATACTAACCTAATTTACTAAGTATTAAGTGGACAATTTTATCAAGAATAAGTATTATAAAGAAATGTGCTGCTGCATTGTAATTTTAATGATCACTATAGTATATCATATTGCCTCTTGGGGGGAAAAAAAACAGGATTTCTTTATAACTTTGACCTAATTAGAATGGTTGGGCCTTCTAAAGATAGAGACTGCCCCAATATCCCTAAAGGTGCATAAAGGTGCATTTAACATTTAGAATCATAATGCAGTTTTAAGCTTTAGTAATTTCAGGAGGGTAAAAGCTACACATTGTAAAGAACATCATTTGGAAGTTGAACCATTTTCATTACCCTCTGTTACATAGTTCTGTGAATTGTCAATAATACTTTTTAAATATTCTTTTTGTTTCTGTCCTTCTCATTGAAGGTGGGAGAGTGACAAAGAAAAGTTGAAATCTTTGAACATGTACAAATAAAAACACGAGTAAATGGCATGCAAATAATTAAACATGCAAATTGTATTTTTCAAAAGTTGGTAGCATTTACACTTCTAAAATTATTGTTTAAACTGCATTACGACTTTTGGGGCACCTGTATGCTTGATATATTACATGTTCGATCCTTCCGAATATGATTATGTAACAAGTGTTTGTGTTATGCACCTACATGGGTGAAAATTCAGAGAATCCGGGGATGGGTTTTAGTTGCTACCAGATTCATCCATGCAGTGCCTTTTCCTCTCTCAATAAGAATGTCTGTCCTCTAGCCAAGTAACTGTGCACATAGTATATTAGAGACAGGTGGGAAGAGGTATAATATTCCTTTAAAGAAAAGGATAAGCAAAATTTATATAAAAATGTTCACGAAGAACACTTTGAGGGAAACGCCTGGGGGTGAGTGCAGGGGAGAGCAGGATGACAGTCTGGATGCTTTCCACTTGCAGCGTTCACACTCTTTGTCCCCAAGCATGAGTTCAGGGCTGTGATGTGTGGGAGAGGGAACCACACTTGGAGGGAGGGAGGGAGGGCCAGAATCTGGGCTGGAGGTTGAGACTATGACCCAGGTGTTCAAGCCCAGAATAAATGGAAGAGACTGGAGAACACAGAAGCAGAGCTCAAAGTGGGAAAAGGATTAAAAAAAATTTTTTTATTAAGGTATTATTGACATACACTCTTATGAAGGTTTCACATGAAAAAACAATGTGGTTACTACATTTACCCATATTATCAAGTCCACACCCATACCCCAATGCAGTCACTGTCCATCAGTGTAGTAAGATGCCATAGATTCACTGTTTGCCTTCCCTGTGCTACACTGTTTTCCCCTTGATTCCCCACACCATGTGTACTAAACATAATACCCCACAATCCCCTTCTCCTACCCTCCCACACCCCTCCCCTTTGGTAACCACTAGTTCCTTCTTGGAGTCTCTGAGTCTGCTACTGCTTTGTTCCTTCAGTTTTGCTTTGTTGTTATATTCCACAAATGAGGGAAATCATTTGGCACTTGTCTTTCTTCGCCTGGCTTATTTCATTGAGCATAATATCCTCCAGCTCCATCCATGTTGTTGCAAATGGCAGGATTTGTTTCCTTCTTATGGCTGAATAGTATTCCATTGTGTATATGTACCACCTCTTCTTCATCCATTCATCTACTGATGGACACTTAGGTTGCTTCCATATCTTGGCTATTGTAAAAAGTGCTGCAATAAACATAGGGGTGCATACGTCTTTTTGAATCTGAGAAGTTGTATTCTTTGGGTAAATTCCAAGGAGTGGGATTCCCGGGTCAAATGGTATTTGTATTTTTAGTTTTTTGACGGATCTCCATATTGCTTTCCCCAATGGTTGAACTAGCTTACATTCCCACCAGCAATGTAGGAGGGTTCCCCTTTTTCCGCATCCTTGCCAGGATTTATTCTTCTTAGTCTTTTGGATGGTGGCCATCCTTACTGGTGTGAGGTGGTATCTCATTGTGGTTTTAATTTGCATTTCCCTGATGACTAGTGATGTGGAGCATCTTTTCATGTGTCTGTTGGCCATATGAATTTCTTCTTTGGAGAACTATCCCTTCATACCCTCTGCCCATTTTTGAATCGGGTTATTTGCTTTTTGGGTGTAGAGGCGTGTAAGTTCTTTATATATTTTGGATGTTAACCCCTTACCGGATGTCATTTACAAATATATTCTCCCGTACTCTAGGATGCCTTTTTGTTCTGTTGATGGTGTCCTTTGCCGCACAGAAACTTTTTAGTTTGATGTAGTCCCATGAGTTCATTTTTGCTTTTGTTTCCCTTGCTCGAGGAGATGCGTTCAGGAAGAAGTCGCTCATGCTTATATTCAGGAGATTTTTGCCTATGTTGTCTCAAAGAGTTTTATGGTTTCATGACTTACATTCAGGTCCTTGATCCATTTCGAGTTTACTTTTGTGTATGGGGTTAAACGGTAATCCAGTTTCATTCTCTTGCATGTAACTGCCCAGTTTTGCCAACAGCAGTTGTTGAAGATGCTGTCATTTCCCCACTGTATGTCCATGGCTCCTTTATCATATATTAATTGACCATATATGGTTGGGCTTATATCAGGGCTCTCTAGTCTGTTCCATTGGTCTATGGGTCTGTTCTTGTGCCAGTACCAAATTGTCTTGAGTACTGTGGCTTTGTAGTAAAGCTTGAAGTTGGGGAGCATAATCCCCCCAGCTTTATTCTTCCTTCTCAGGATTGCTTTGGCTATTCGGGGTCTTTTTTGGTTCCATATGAATTTTAGAATGATTTTCTCTAGTTCATTGGAAAATGCGTTGGTATTTTGATAGGAGTTGCACTGAATCTGTAGATTGCTTTAGGCAGGATGGCCATTTTGACAATATTAATTCTTCCTATCCATGAGCATGGGATGTGTTTCCATTTATTGGTATCTTCTTTAATTCCTCTCATGAGTGTCTTGTAGTTTTCAGAGTATAGGTCTTTCACTTCCTTGGTTAGGTTTACTCCTAGGTATTTTCTTCTTTTTTATGCAACTGTGAATGGAATTGTTTTCCTGATTTCTCTCTCTGCTAGGTCATTGTTAGTGTATAGGAATGCCATAGATTTCTGCGCATCTGTCCTTATCCTTGATCTTTGCCATTTTAATTATTGCATGTCTTGATGTTGTCTTCCTTGGGTCCCTTCTGTTGGGTGATCTGTGCACCTCCATGGCCTGAGAGACTATCTCCTTCCCCAGATTGGGGAAGTTTTCAGCAATCGCCTCCTCAAGACACTTTCTATCCCTTTATTCTCTCTTCTTCTTCTGGTACCCCTATAATGCGAATATTGTTCTGTTTGGATTGGTCACACAGTTCTCTCAATATTCTTTCATTCTTAGAGATCCTTTTTTCCTCTGTGCCTCAGCTTCTTTGTATTCCTCTTCTCTAGTTTCTATTTGAATCGTCTCCTCCACCGTATCCAGTCTGCTTTTAATACTGTCCATTGTGCTCTTCAATGACTGGATCTCCGACCGTAATTGATTCCTGAGTTCTTGAATATCTTTCCGTACCTCCATGAGCATGTTAATGATTTTTACTTTGAACTCCCTTGCAGGGAGAGTCATGAGGTCAATATCATTTAAATCTTTCTCAGGAGTTGTATTAGTAATTTTACTCTGGACCAGCTTCCTTTAGCGCCTCATATTTGTGTATGGCGCCCTCTAGTGCCCAGAAGCTCTACTCTCTGGAGCTGCTTAGCCCCTGAAGCAACGTCGGGGATTGCAGGGGAGTGGTATTGGTGCCTCGGGGGAGGAAAGAGCTGTTTCCTGCTTCCCGGCTGCTATGCCTGTCTCCACTGCCTGAACCAGTGGGCCGAGCACACAGGTATAAGCGTCTGTGCTGTAGACAGATCTTCCCTCTGGCTGGGCTAACGCCAGGGTAGGGTTTCCCAGTTTGCAAGCCTGGTGGGGCTGGCCAGGGGAAAGGCGCAGTAGTCTACCTGTCACAGAAGGGGTTCTTGGAGCTGTGTAGGCAGCCAGGGAGCTGGAGCACCTGAAGATCATGAAAGCTCCCAATCTGCTGGGCAGAGTGCACCCGGACAATTTTGTCTACCTGTCCTTTCTCCTGAGGAGTAAGCTCTGTGCCTTCCTTGCCCCTTTAGCAGCCCTCTTGCTAAGGGCTTCTTTGTTAGGAAGTCTCTCAGGCTGCCCACCTTTCTTTTGTCCCAGAGCAGCTGGATATGGATCCCTGCTTTCCACAAGCAGCTGGAATCTTAGTCTCTCCAGGAATTCTGCCTGTCTTAGCTTTCCAACCCCCTAATTACGAGAGTATCATGCAAGCACCATAAAATGTAGGTTTGTGCTCGCAGAGAAGATCTCCAGAGTTAGTATTCAGCAGTCTCAGATCTCCAGTCCCTCCCTGCTCCATTCCTCCTCCTCCTGTTGGTGAGCTGGAGTGGGCGAAGGGCTTGGATCCCACAGGACCACAGCTTTAGTACGTTACCCTTCTCCGTGAGGTCTGCTCTTGTCTCCAGGTGTATGCAAGTTTGTTGCAGTCCTCTTTCCTGTTGCTCTTTCAAGAATAGTTGTATTAGTTATATTTTCATATTATATGCGGTTTTAGGAAGAAGCCTCTGTCTCACCTCTCACGCCGCCATCTGTAATCCTCTCTCCGGGAAAAGAAATTTAAAGATCCTTTTGAACCCTCTGTCATTTGAGCGACCTGCTCCCCTAAATTCCTGCCAAGTCGCCATCAATCTTTTGCCTCACTGCTGATACTAGGGATGGGATATGCTTCTGACAGCACCGCCGTCTCTCCACCTGTACTGTCCTCTCTGCACGGCAATCATGCAGGGGTTTTCAGTGGCCCCTGCCTCCCTGAGAGGGACGAGCCGGAGCAGGAACTTCTTTCCACAGGTGTCCTGCATATGTAGCATTCCCAGCATTCCGCGGGCTCTGCTGGCCACCACATGTTCCCAGGGCAACAGGGAACAGCTCCAGAGGCTCAGGCCCATCTGCCTTCAGGCCAGCCCTGCCTGTGGCTGTGGTGTTCATGAGAATTACTGCGGCCTCGTCAGACTGCGGGGCACTGTCAGATGCCATCATTTGAAATCTTCAGGCCAGTAGGTCTACGTTGCTCTGAAGAGACCAGAACAGAGAAGGGGGTCCATTCAATGAGAAAGGCAGCTCTTATTTCAGTGACAGGCATTCAGCCACTCTCAGGATTTCCTGCATGATTTAGAAAGCTGGGGACCATTTCCAGGTTCCATTCTAACTCTGGCTTTTGGAACATGGAGGAGAAGCCCTTCATTTGTCCCACTAACTAAAAAGACACAGTCTCCTTATTGGCTTTACAATGTCTCTTCAGCTTTGTCTATATTTAACTCCTCTGCTGGCCACTGAGAGAGCAAGACACTCAATGCTGCAATAGTAAGAATAAGATGTGAGGACAGTGAACCATCATAAGAGCATATGGTGGTCCCTCCAGGAAGCAGCATGTTAAACTGAGAAATGGTCCATGGCAAAAAGCATCACCTTTTCCTCCCTCCATCCCCAGTCACACTTGACACTTTAAGGAACCAGCGAGAACTACATCCTGGTATATACCTAGGGATATTTTTCCCAGGGGAAAAAAAAAGAAAGGATTACATGGTTTGTTTCTTTCAAGTGCTTGCAACTGCTAAGCAGTCTCCTCTCAGGTATTGGAATCACATGATGGAGTTTGAGATCCCACTCCCACCCAGGAAAAGGGTAGAACCAACCCTTCAAGGACAGAAGGCCTAGCTCTGCCGCGTCCTGAGCCTTGTGAATCCCCTGGCCTTTGATACTGAATTCCAAGTATCCTTGAGATGCGCTCTTACCCCTGGGGCCCTCACCTCTTCTGCAGCTGGCCCACAGCAGTTTCCCCTTCCAGTGAGTTCCCTGTTCTCAGCCGTAGTGGTAGAGATGCTAGACTGGTGTTCTTGTTTTTTGGTTTGCATGAGGACGTCTTGGTCTTCTGCATGGTGTGATCTGCCTTCTTGTCCCCCCTCTTCAGAAGAGCAGTGGAGACTATTAAAAGGGGGCGCTGTGCACCTGTTTCTGCGTGGTGGGAGGGAAGGTGGTGGATACATTTAAACAAAGTGGGTATCATGGCTGCTAAGAGATGAAGGCCCTCAATAGAGTCTGGCCTGCTTCATTTCCCCTTTTCTAGGGCCTGAAAAAGTCTGCATACTCAGAGGAGGTTGTCTTCCTGTCAAAGTGCTTTTTGGTCTACATCTAAATGGTCTTGTCTTGATCCTTCTCCCCCTCCACCTCTACCTCCTCCTCCACATCCCCTCACCTCCTCCTCACCTCCTCCTCCTCCATATCCTCCTCCTCTACCTCCCCTCTCCTCCTCACCTCCTCCTCCTCCTCCTCCTCCTCCTCTACCTCCCCTCTCCTCCTCACCTCCTCCTCCTCCTCCTCCATATCCTCCTCTTCCTCATTCTTGATCTTCATCCAAGTAAAGACACGATGGAAAACCTGGCAGCTGAAGCCCTCACTGGGCGCATGCTCCACGTGTTCCTGCAGGACCTCCAAGCTGGGGAAAACCCGGCAGCAGCCCAGGCACCTGAAGCTGCTGTCCGGGGCCACCAGCCACTCAGGCGTCTTGGCCCTGGAGCACTCCTCCTGGGCTGGAGGCTCCACTGCACCACCAGCCTGCTCCGTCCCCTGTGGGGCTTTGCTGTCCAAGCTGGACTCCCTGTCAGTCAGGAGTTCCTGTGTAGACAAGGGGCTGAATGTTTTTTGGGCCTCTTCAGAAAAAGCAAATTCTTCTATGGTCTTTGAGTGGGGCTCCAAGACTTCCGGCCTATATCCCGTGAGACAGCCACAACTCTTTTCATCTGGACAACCCTGTAGTTAATTTTCACCTCCTCCTCCCCCTCCACCCCACCTCCTTCTCCCCCTCCGCCCCACCTCCTCCTCACCTTCTCCTCCTCCTCTTCCCTCTCGTCCTCTTCTTCCGTATTGCTGCTGTTCACCCAAGAAAAAACACGATAGAAACGCTGGCAGTTGAAGCCCTCACTGTACCCATGCTCCACGTGGTCCCGCAGGACCTCCAAGCTGCAGAAAACCCGGGAGCAGCCCAGGCACCTGAGGCCGCTGTCCAGGGCCACCAGCCCCTCAGGCGTCTCGGCCCTGGAGCACTCCTCCTGGGCTGGAGGCTCCACTGCACTGCCCGCCTCCTCCCTCCCCTGCGGGAGGAGTTCCCCTGTAGACAAGGTGCCGAATGTTTGGGCCTCTTCAGAAAAATCAAGTTCTTCCATTTTGGTTTTCTTTGAGGCAGGCTCCAAGACTTCCTCCCTATCCCATGACACAGCCACACCTCTTTTCATCTGGACACGCCTGTAGTAAATTTTCTTGACTCTTGCTGTTCCCATGGGTTCTGAAGACAGAGAGGATTTACTCTGCTGAATCACACAGACTGGGAAGGAGTCATGGGTAGAGGGGGGAGGAAGCTTCCCATTCCTGCAAGACCTGGGGTTGAGTCATCTCAAGAGGCCCAATACAAAGAATATACTGGTGCACCTGAGGGATTCCTCCTCCTCCTCCAGCCCCTCCCTATCCAACGTCTCCCCCCTCCTCCTCCTCCTCTACCTACACCTCTTCTTCCTCCCCCTCCTCCTCCTCCCCCTGAGAAAGGAAATTTCAGACATGAGAAAACTAGGATAAGTGTGTGAGGTCTGTAGGACTTGAGATGGTCATGAGACTATCCCTATGTGGGCACATGGCCTGGAAGTACATACATATATGAAATCACAGAATGCCATGAGACGTACATTTTATCTGAGGTATGTGTGTGGTGTGATTATGTGGGATTGAGGGTGTGGAGGTCTATATATGTTCTGGGACATACCTGGTGAGTGTTTCTGACATTGGTAAGGGGGTGGTGAATGACGGTGTGAATGCGACAATACACATGAACAGGGGTGGTACATGTTCTTATTGTGAAACAGTTCAAGATGGAGCGTGTTGGAGGAAGTGTGCTTGAGCTTCCCGGAAGTGCAGCTCTCTGAAGGGCTGAAAGCTTTGGGCTGGTGTGTGGAATAGAAAGACTGTGTGTGAAAGTGCATTGTATTGAGGGCATATGAGTTTTTGAGTGCTTAGGCTAGCTCTAATGAGGGAGCCAGAGCAAGCTGTCTGTGTGAAAGGGCGCACATTGCTTATGGGTTAGTGTGTAGGCAGCAGAGTCTGAGAATGACTGCATGAGGAGGGAAGGTGGAAGTGTGTATCTGTGTAATGCTCGTAGAGAATGGGAAAGACGCATCTGGAATGAAGGCATGTGTGTATGAGAGAAAAAGTGAAAGGAAGGAATAATAGGGCTATATCTGGTGTGAAGGAAATAGGGTGTGTGTGTATGAGTTTGTGCTGATCTGAGGGAAGATGTCATTGAATTCCCACACTATTATCAGCACAGCCCACTATCTCACCCACAGCTGTCCCAGTGTTCACATGGGGACCTGTGCTATCCTTGAAAGCACACCCCCAATTTGTTCCCTTTGCAGAGGCTTCATTCTTAGATCCTCTGTCCTGAAGCCCTTCAATGAAACAAGTAGGAATTGGGCTGAGCCAGCTCAGCTGTTCATCCTGTCCATCCTTTGTGATCTTCCTTACCATCCTCAGCAGCAGCCTGAAGCTTTCCTGGAGAGGATACACAGGAGAAATACTCAGAGGACTGTTCCCCTGGTGTCTGACGACTGCACCCTGGGACCACCACACGTGCCTCCGGCTGAGGAGAATCCTGGAATTCTGAGGAGTGGAATACAAAAAAAGAGATGTTGCATTTTCTGGGATCTATGTCCATTCAAAAGACGTGTTGAGTGGATAATCATGTTAGGCACTGACCACCCCACAGCTCTCATGAAATTAAGCATATGAAACTTCACTTGCTCCAAAATACAAGGAAAAAAAAATGAAAATTGTGTGTAGTAGATGTCAGTGATATTGGGTATCTTGTATGTGACATTTCTAAAGATGTATACAAAATATCAAAAACTAGTGACTAAAATTGGATCCTCCTCCCCCTCCCCCTCTTCCTTCCTCTTCCTCCTCCTTCGAAAGGAAATTTCAGACATGAGAAAATGAGAATAAGTGTGTGAGGTCTCTAGGAGTTGAGATGGTGATGAGAATATCCCTATGTGGGCACACAGCCTGGAAGTACATACATATGTGAAATCACAGAATGCCATGTGACGTACATTTTGTCTGAGGTATGTGTGTGGTGTGATTATGTGTGATTGAGGGTGTGGGTGGGGTCTGTATATGTTCTGGGACATACCTGGTGAGTGTTTCTGACATTGGTAACGGGGTGGTGAATGACGGTGTACATGTGTGTGTTGTGACAATACACGTGAGCAGGGCTGGTACATGTTCTTATTTTGAAACAGAGATGGAGCATGTTGGAGGAAGTGTGCTTGAGCTTCCCAGAAGTGCAGCTCTCTAAAGGGCTGAAAGCCTTGGGCTGAAGTGGTGTGTGGAATAGAAAGACTGTGTGAAAGTGCATTCATTTGAGGGCATGAGTTTTTGAGTGCTTAGGCTAGCTCTAATGAGGGAGCCAGAACAAGCTGTCTGTGTGAAAGGGCGTACATTGCTTACGGGTCAGTGTGTAGTCAGCAGAGTCTGAGAAGTGTGTATCTGTGTAATGCTCGTAGAGAATGAGAAAGACGCATCTGGAATGAAGGCATGTGTGTATGAGAGAAAAAGTGAAAGGGAGGAATAATAGGGCTATATCTGGTGTGAAGGAAATAGGGTGTGTGTGTATGAGTTTGTGCTGATCTGAGGGAAGACGTTGTCATTGATTTCCCACACTATTATCAGCACAGCCCACTATTTCACTCACAGTTGTCCCAGAGTTCACATGGGGACCTGTGCTCTCCTTGAAAGCACACCACTAAATTAGTCCCCTTTGCAGAGGCTTCAGTCTTAGATCCTCTGCCCTGAAGCCCTTTCCTGTTTTTGAAGGCAAAGTGAAATGAGTAGGGATTGGGCTGAGCCAGCTCAGCTGTTCATCCTGTCCATCCTTTGTGATCTTCCTTACCATCCTCAGCAGCAGCCTGAAGCTTTCCTGGAGGGGGCACACAGGAGAAATACTCAGAGGACTGTTCCCCTGGTGTCTGAGTGCAAACTGGGACCACCACACGTGCCTCCGGCTGAGGAGAATCCTGGAATTCTGAGGAGTGGAATACAAAAAAAGAGATGTGGCATTTTCTGGGATCTATGTCCATTCAAAAAAGACATTTTGAGTGGATAATCATGTTAGGCATTGAAATCCCCACCACATGAAATTAAGCATTTGAAACTTCATTTGCTCCAAAATACAAGGAAACAATTATGAGAATTGTGTGTAGTAGATGTTAGTGATATTGGTTATCCTGTATGTGATATTTCTAAAGATGTATACAGAATATCAAAAGCTAGTGACTAAAATTGGATATTAGCTCCTTATTCCTCATGTGAAATTACATAATTACAGGACATGGGGGTACAAGTTTTAAAATAATTCTGCATATCTGTCTGCCTGCCTATCTATCTAGATTGGTATCTATATTGATATATATAAAGATAGAGATGTCAATATAAATATAGAGAAGGGTACAGATACAGCATTTTCGCAGGGAATTTCTGGGCAGTAGCCATGGTGCTGGAGATGTTCAAACGAAGACTTTACAGACTTGCCCCAGACTCCTCTTCTGGGAATGTATTTCTGTATTTCTCCAAGACTCTCACCCTCCCTATTCAGATCTTTTTAAAACGTCTTTCATAGGAGGCTTAAACACACCTGCATGATACATTTTTGCCCGTGTATTGGAAACGGACACCCTGGGCAGTTCTTGGACAAGGGGTCATTTATGGCCCCTACTGAGGGAAGAGATGCAGTTCTAAGCCTGGGCCATTGCATTGCCCCCCTCTCCCCGCCGGGCTCTGCCTCAGCCCCTTCTCGCTTGCAGCCCACACCATGGTGAGTAAGACTGTTTACAGAAGAGGTGGGGAAGTAGTGTTTGTGCCAGGCTGGAGAACATGAGCCTCCAGTGACTGTAAAGAAGAAAAGCCTTTCTCCCAACGTGCCCTTTTCCTGGACTTATCTCCATTTCACAGGTGTCAGAGGGGACTCGGCTCTGGGCCGGGAACAACCTTCCCCTGGGAGCTACAGTAGTTCTGACTGTGTGACTAAGTTATCTGCAGTGAGAAATGAGTGGCAAGGACACGTGCCCCAAGCAAGCATAGGCATGAAATCCTCCTCTGTGCCCCGCCGTGTTCTTCCTTTTTCTAGCTAACTGGGATGTTGATATCCTGGTGTCTATTTGAAAGCTGAGTGTTAATGATAAAAAGTTTCTATCAGCAGGGAGACTAGTCCTACTCCTTCACATACACTAATTGTTACATAAGAAATAGATTCCTTTGTGTATTAGTTACTAAGGCCTGATCTACTCCAACTAATGAATCTACTCTGTTAGTGATATAATGAGTTTTGATTTGTACTGAAGCTGAATTGAAGACAGACTCACTTTCCAAGCCTCCCTCCAAGGCCCCACTGGGATATGCTGAAATCCCAAACATTGTTGGAAATGTCACGTTCTCTTCATGAGCCCCCACTGGGACCCTCGGTTTTGGTCCTGATCTGTCCCCTCCCACTACTGAGCATTGGCTCTTCCTCGTAGGACTTGTTTACTTTGTAAACCTCACAGTCACCAGAACTATCTCAGTTTCCCGTCTTTCCCGAAAGAGCCAAACTTTTTCAATTCAACCATTGTGGTTAAGTGGTATTGTGTGTACATGTGGGTGCAAGTGTGTGTGTGTGTGTGTATAGCCTGCTGGTTTTTTCCTTACATTTCATAAAGGAGCCTCACATTTACATCTCTATGCTTTGAGACAATGAAAGAAAGGTCTCAATGTCTGAGACAATCTAAGAAATCAATTCATTTTCTGTATGACTTCACACTCTCATCCCTGCCCCTCCAATTTTAGGTACTCAAACTTTTTTCCTAATTTTTCATTTACCTCTTCGAGTCACACTTTCTTCATTTACTGAAAAAAGTATTATTGGAAAACTTGGAACAGTGTAAAAAAGGAAATAAAGGGACATACATTATATAAGAAAAATTATACTAATCTATCACTACATCTGTGATACAGTAACCTAGAGCAGCATGATGTGGGGAACACAGGTCCTATGCCACAGAGACAAGGACCTAGTCACAGGAACTTCCTCTTGACCCTCAGATTATCTGATCCCTTAGAAAGACCGGCACACCCACACCTTTTCCTCCCTCCCGCCTTCCTGGCCTTTCTCTCCCATAAGTAGGAATCCTCGTTCCTTTTTTCTTTAGACGATGGTTTCTAGATCCCCAATGCTCAGAGAATATCACTGACACACACCTCCTGACATCCTGGCAGCTTTGGAGGAACGTGTGGTTTCAAGATGTTTCCTTTTTCGTTTGCACTTCATGGCCCGACACTTCAGAGAATGACTAAAATCAGGTGCCTTCCTCCCTGGAACTCTGCTGCTAGAGGTTCAAGTGATGACTGCCAAGAATCAGTATATTCAAGAGCAACAAACAACTGGAGAGGCTCTCTCCTCACTCACTCCCTCACTCTCTCTCTCACTCACTCACTCACTCACTGGCCTGGCTGGTGCTTAAATACCAGTAGGGCCATTATGATGCAAGTCAGACAGGGTTCCCTAGCATTCTGACACGTGCATCACATCAGAGCAAACCACTGACAGGGGGCATCCCTTTTACCCAACACAGACTCTACCATCTACTTCAATTTTTATCTTGCACTTCATATTAAAACTTGAGAACCAATGATGTGGATTAAAACAAAAGACAGTTACTTTATGTATCTAGGGTAACCACATTACTAAATCTCACCAAGGGTAAGGATAAGGCATTGAGAGAACCAGGCTTAGACCCATGCCTGCCCCATAGAACATGGTAACTGCTGTATCTTTAGCAGTACCATATAACTTATGTACACACATAAGTTATATGTGAGGCGTATGTGTATAGTGGGTTTGCAAACACCTTGTGATTCCGTACAACTCCAACATTTATTGAATTTTCCCCACTGTAGGGAACAGGCTTATGTATTTCGACAACCCATTGTCTCTTTTGCAGCTCTTTTCCCCGTCACTTCCCTAGAGCCTTTAGGGAAAGAGGAAGCCCCTGGCTTTACATTCCATGGCTCTTCATCATGAATCCTGTACTTTTGAAGCATGAAGTCTTCATTCCCTGGCTTCTGTTCTAGGCCCCAGTTTCCTGGAAACAAGTGCGCTCTGTACAGGGTTTGAACTCTGTATAGCTCCATTCTACTTCCAACTTCCCAGTGTCTGTCTCCTCCCTGAGGAGCAATATGTATTTCCTTCAAACTGAGCAGTTGCTCTAGAGCCAGGCCATGATCCAGCCGGCTTCAGCCTTCTTTACCTCCAGTAGGTCCTGCCTTACGCTGTTCCCCCCACATGGGCTCGGCCTCTTGCAGCCAGTAAATAGTAGGCACATTTCCCAAGATATTCTCAGCCTTGTCAGCTATTGGAAAAACCCCAACCAAAAATTAGAATAGTTTTACACATACCAAGTTGGTAAAAATTCGATCAACCTATACAAATCATTGTAAGGATATGGGTTAAAAAAAAAAAAAGAACCTTCATGATATAAAATGAACAATTAGCCAACATTTAACTAAATTAAATAAGTATATAACCTATGAGCTATGATGGGGCCATGGGATGTAAATTCAGGGAATTCCTCTTTCCCTAAAGGCTCTGCGGAAGTGACGGGGAAAAGAGTTGACAAAGAGACAATGGGTTGTTGAAATACATGAGCCTGTTCCCTACAGTGGGGAAAATTCAATAAATGTTGGATCTGTATGGAATCACAAGGTGTTCTCAAACCCACTATACACATACACCTCACATATAACTTTTACATTTGTATGTATTATATGGTATTGCTAAGATACGACAGTTACCATGTTGTATGGGCCAGGAAGGTTGTAAGCCTGATTCAGGTAATGCCTTATCCTCAGCCTTGGTGAGATTTTGTAATTGGTTACCCTAAATACATAAAGTAAACTGTCTTTTGTTTAATCTACATCATTGTTTCTCAAGTTTTGATATGAAGTGCAAGATTCAAACTGAAGTTGATAGTAGAGTTTGTGTTGGGTAAAAGGGATCCCCCCATCAGTGGTTTGCTGTGATGTGATGCATGTGTCAGAATTCTAGGGAACCCTGTCTGACTTACATCATAATGGCCCTACTGGTGTACTTAAGCACACCCAGGACAGTGAGTGAGGAGAGAGCCTCTCCAGTTGTTTATTGCTCTTGAATGTACTGACTTGATTCTTGGCTGTCATCACTTGAACCTCTGGCAGCAGAGTTCCAGGGAGGAAGGCACCTGATTTTAGTCATTCTCTGAAGTGTCGGGCCATGAAGTGCAAAGGGAAAAGGAAACATCTTGAAACCACACGGTCCCTCAAAGCTGCCAGGATGTTAGGAGGTGTGTGTCTGTGATATTCTCTGAGTATTGTGGATCTAGAAACCATCGTCTAATGAAAAAAGGAACGAGGATTCCTACCTATGGGAGGGAAAGGCCATGAAGGTGGGAGGGAGGAAAAGGTGTGGGTGCGCAGGTCTTTCTAAGGGATCAGATAATCTGAGGGTCAAGAGGAGGTTCCTGTGACTAGGTCCTTGTCTCTGTGGCGTAGGACCTGTGTTCCCTACATCATGACGCTCTGGGTTACTGTATCACAGATGTAGTGATCGATTAGTATAATTTTTCTTATATAATGCATTTCCCTTTATTTCTTTGTTTACAAAACTGAGGTCATTTGTTAAGTAAATGGATATTGTTACAAGGTTTCCAATATTTTTTCCAGTTAATGAAGAAAGTGTGGCTTCAAGGGGTACGTGAAAAATTAGGAAAAAAGTTTGAGTACCTAAAATTGGAGGTGCAGGGATGAGAGTGTGAAGTCATACAGAAAATGGCTTGATTTCTTAGATTGTCTCCAACATGAAGACCTTTCTTTCATTGTCTCAGAGCATAGAGATGTAAATGTGAGGCTCTTTTATGAAATGTAAGAAAAAACCCATCAAGATACACATATACGCACACATGCACTTGCACACACATGTACACACAATACCATTTAACCACAATGGTTGAATTGAGAAAGTTTGGCCCTTTCTGGAAAGACAGGAAACTGAAATAATTCTGGTGCTGGTGAGGTTTAAAAGTAAACCCGTCCTATGAGGAAGAGCCAATGCTCAGTAGTGGGAGGGGACAGATCAGGACCAAAACCGAGGGTCCCAGTGGCAGCTCATGAAGAGAACGTGCCACTTGGATTTCAGGATACCCCAGTGGGGCCTTGGAGAGAGGCTTGGAAAGTGAGTCTGTCTTCAATTGAGCTTCAATACAAATACTGCCTGTTCAGATATATTTTTTAGTGTAAACTATGAGACATGTAAAACACATTCACACCAATGCACATGTACACACATATACTGCATAAATAAGCCAAGGGGACGACACAGAGTAATTTCTTATATAATGGCTTTTTTAATACGTACCTCGTCAATTATTTGCTTCTCTAAACTCATTATATCCCTAACGGAGTAGATTCATTAGTTGGAGTAGATTAGGCCTTAGTAACTAATACACGAAGGAACCAATCTATTTCATATTAACAATTAGTGTAAGTGAAGGAATAGGGCAAGTCTCCCTGCTGATAGAAACTTTTTATCATTGACACACAGCTTTCAAATAGACTCCAGATTATCAACATCCCAGTTAGGTAGAAAAGGGAAGAACATGGCAGAGCACAGAGAAGGATTTCATGCCTATGCCTGGTTGTGGCATGTGTCCTTGTCACTCATTTACCACTGCAGAAAACTTAGTCACATGGTCAGAACTACTGTAGCTCCCGGAGGTAGGGCGTTCCAGGCCCAGGGGTGAGTCCCCCTATGAAACCAGTGAAATAAAGACAAGTTCTGGAGAAGGGCAGGTTGGGAGAAAGGCTTTTCTTTGCAGTCACTGGTGGCTCATGCTCTCGAGCCTGGCACACATTCCACTGCCCCACCTCTGCTGGAGACAGGCTTAGTCACCATAGTGTGGGCTGCGAGCGAGAAGGGGCTGAGGCAGAGCCAGGCGTGGAGAGGGGGGCAACGAGATAGCCCAGGCTCAGAACTGAGTCCCTTCCCTCAGTAGGGGCCATAAATGACCCCTTGTCCAAGAACTGCCCAGGGTGTCCGTTTCTAATACACAGGCAGAAGTGTATCATACGGGTGTGTTTAAGCCTCCTATGAAAGAGGTTTTTAAAAGATCTGAATAGGGAGGCTGAGAGTCTTGGAGAAATACAGAAATACATTCCCAGAAGAGGAGTGTGGGGCAATTTTGTAAAGTCTTCATTTGAACATCTCCAGCACCATGGCTACTGCCCAAGAATTCCCTGCAAAAATGTATCTGTACACCTCTCTATATTTATATTGACATCCCTGTCTTTACATCTATATCAATATAGATACCAATCTACATAGATAGGTAGGCAGACAGACATGCAGAAGTCTTTTAAAATGTGTACCCCCATGTCCTCTAATTACAGGACCTAATATCCAATTTTGTCACTAGTTTTTGATATTTTGTATACATCTTTAGAAATATCACATACAACATACCCAATATCAGTGATATCTACTACACACAGTTTTCATAATTGTTTCCTTGTATTTTGGAGCAAGTGAAGTTTCAAATGCTTAATTTCCTGGGGGCGGGGGTTTCAGTGCCTAACATGATTATCCACTCAACATGTCTTTTGAAGGGATATAGATCCCACAAAATGCCACAATTGTTTTTTTGTATTCCACTCCTCAGGATTCGCGAATTCTCCTCAGCTGGAGGCACCTGTCTGTGTGTATGTGTGCTGATCTGATGAGGGAAGAGGCAATTGAATTACTACACTATTATTAGCACACCCAACTACCTCACTCACAGCTGTCCCAGTGTTCATATGGGGAACTGTCAGTCAGACGCCAGGCGAACAGTCCTCTGAGCATTTCTCCTGTGTACCCCCTCCAGGAAAGCTTCATGCTGCTGCTGAGGATGGTAAGGAAGATCACAAAGGATGGACAGGATGAACAGCTGAGCTGGCTCAGCCCAATCCCTACTCATTTCACTTTCCCTTCAAAAACACGAAAGGCTTCAGGGCAGAGGAACTAAGACTGAAGCCTCTGCAAGGGGACAAATTGTGGGTGTGCTTTCAAGGATAGGACAGTTCTCCATATGAACACTGGGACAGCTGTGAGTGAGGTAGTTGGGTGTGCTGATAATAGTGTGGGAATTCAATTGCCTCTTCCCTCATCAGATCAGCACACATACACACAGACACATACCAGACATAGCCCCATTCCTTCCTTTCACTTTTTCTCTCATATACACATGCCTTCATTCCAGATGCATCTTTCCCATTCTCTCCGAGTGTTACAGTTACGCACTTCCAATTTCCCTCCTCACACAATCATTCTCAGACTCTGCTGTCTACACACTAACCCATATATAGTGTACACACCCTTTCACACAGATAGCTTGTTCTGGCTCCCTCATTAGAGCTAGCCTAAGCACTCAAAAACTCATATGCCCTGAAATGAATGCACTTTCATACACAGTCTTTCTATTCCACACACCACTTCAGCCCAAAGCTTTCGGCCTTTCAGAGAGCTGCACTTCTGGGAAGCTCAAGCACACTTCCTCCAGCACTCTCCATCTTTAACTGTTTCACAATAAGAACATCTACCACTGCTGTCACTCACCACCCCCTTACCAATGTCAGAAACACTCACTCACCAGGTATTTCCCAGAACCTATGTAGACCTCCACACCCTCAATCCCACATAATCACAACACACACATACCTCAGATAAAATGTACATCTCACGGCATTCTGTGATTTCACATATGTATGTACTTCCAGGCCATGTGACCACATAGGAATATTCTCATGACCGTCTCAACTCCTACAGACGTCACACATTTATTCTAGTTTTTTCATGTCTGAAATTTCCTTTCCCAGGATGAGGTGGAGGAGGGGAAGGAAGAGGAGGTGGAGGAGGAATCCCTCAGGTGCACCAGTATATTCTTTGTATTGGGCCTCTTGAGATGACTCTCCCCCAGCTCTCCGAGGAATGTGAACCTTCCTCTCCCTCTACCCATGACTCCTTTCCACTCTGTGTGATTCAGCAGAGTAAATCCTCTCTGTCTTCAGAACCCATGGGAACAGCAAGCGTCAAGAAAATTTACTACAGGCGTGTCCAGATGAAAAGAGGTGTGGCTGTGTCATGGGATAGGGAGGAAGTCTTGGAGCCTGCCTCATAGAAGATCAAAATGGAAGAATTTGCTTTTTCTGAAGAGCCCCAAAAAACATTCAGCCTCTTTTCTACACAGGAACTCCTGACTGACAGGGAGTCCAGCTTGGACAGCAAAGCCCCGCAGGGGAGGGAGCAGGCTGGCGGTGCAGTGGAGCCTCCAGCCCAGGAAGAGTGCTCCAGGGCCAAGACGCCTGAGTGGCTGGTGGCCCCGGACAGCGGCTTCAGGTGCCTGGGCTGCTGCCTGGTTTTCCCCAGCTTGGAGGTCCTGCAGGAACATGTGGAGCATGCGCCCAGTGAGGGCTTCAGCTGCCAGGTTTTCCATCGTGTCTTTTCTTGGCTGAAGAGCAAAAATGAATAAGAGGATAAGACGGAAGAGAAAGAGGAGGAGGAGATGCAGGAGCAGTTGGAGGTGGAGGATGAAGTGTAGGAGGTGAGGGGAAGGTGGAGGTGGAGGAGGCGGTGGAAGATGAGGTGGTGGTGGAAGATGTGGTGGAGTTGGAGGAGGAGGAGGAGGATCAAGACAAGACCATTTTGATGGTAGATCAAAAAACACTGGCAGGAAGACATCCTCCTGCGAGTACGCAGACTTTTTCAGGCCCTAGAAAAGTCAAAGTGAAGCAGGCCAGACTCTACTGAGGGCCTTCATCTCTTAGCAGCCATGATACCCACTTTGTTTAAATGTATCCACCACCTTCCCTGCCACCAGCAGGAACAGGGGCAGAGTGCTCCCTTTTAATAGTCTCCACTGCTCTCCTGAAGAGGAGGGACAAGAAGGCAGATCACACCATGCAGAAGACCAAGACGTCCTCATGCAAACCAAAGAACAAGAACACCAGTCTAGCATCTCTACCACTACGGCTGAGAACAGGGAACTCACTGGAAGCGGAAACTGCAATGGGCCAGCTGCAGAAGAGGTGAGGGCCCCAGGGGTAAGAGCGCATCTCAAGGATACTTGGAATTCAGTATCAAAGGCCAGGGGATTCACAAGGCTCAGGACGCGGCAGAGCTAGGCCTTCTGTCCTTGAAGGGTTGGTTCTACCCTTTTCCTGGGTGGGAGTGGGATCTCAAACTCCATCATGTGATTCCAATACCTGAGAGGAGACTGCTTAGCAGTTGCAAGCACTTGAAAGAAACAAACCATGTAATCCTTTCTTTTTTTTCCCCCTGGGAAAAATATCCCTAGGTATATACCAGGATGTAGTTCTCGCTGGTTCCTTAAAGTGTCAAGTGTGACTGGGGATGGAGGGAGGAAAAGGTGATGCTTTTTGCCATGGACCATTTCTCAGTTTAACATGCTGCTTCCTGGAGGGACCACCATATGCTCTTATGATGGTTCACTGTCCTCACATCTTATTCTTACTATTGCAGCATTGAGTGTCTTGTTCTCTCAGCGGCCAGCAGAGGAGTTAAATATAGACAAAGCTGAAGAGACATTGTAAAGCCAATAAAGAGAGTGTGTCTTTTTAGTTAGTTGGACAAATGAAGGGCTTCTTCTCCATGTTCCAAAAGTCACACTTAGAACAGGACCTGGAAATGGTCTTCAGCTTTCTAAATCATGCAAGAAGTCCTGAGAGTGGCTAAACACTTTTCCCTAAAATAAGAGCTGCCTTTCTCATTGAATGGATCCCCTTCTCTGTTTTGGTTTCTTCAGAGCAACATAGACCGACAGGCCTGAAGATATCAAATGATGGCGTCTGACACTCCTCTGTGGTCTGTTGAGAGCGCAGTAATTCTCATAGAGCACGATAGCAACAGGTAGGGCTGGCCTGAAGGCAGATGGGCCTGAGCCTCTGGAGCTGTTCCCTGTTGCCCCAGGAACATGTGGTGGCCAGCTCTGGAGGAAACAGCCACAGCAGCCATGCGGAGCCCACGGAATGCTGGGAATGCTGCACATGCAGGAGTCCTGTGGAAAGAAGTTCCTGTTCCTGCTCTTCCCATGTGAATGGATAAACAGATTTTGTCACATAAATACAGCAGAGTTCTATTCAGGTATGAAAAGTAGTAAGTTGCTTATATACCCAACGCATGGATGAAATGTATAGACATTGTTCTGAGCAAAAAAAAAAAAAAGCCATTCAAAAAGTGTACACACTATATAATTCCATTTTTATAAAACTTTGTATTGTCTATCTGAAATTTTAATGTATAGTGACAGAAAGTAGATCACTGGTTCCTTGAAGCCAAGAAGAGGAAATTGCTCAGGAACAGGACAAGGGCCTTGGAGATGATACAGCTGTTCTATGTTTCATTTATGGAGATGGTTACAGGAATGTATATATTTGTCAAACTCATCAGACTGTTCATTTAAAATGTATGTCTTTATTTATGCAAATTATACTCTAAGAAAGTTGATTTTAAAGAGAGAGAGTTCATTTGTGCTGAAATTGAGAGGATGACCATGCCAATACAATCAGGATCCTACCAGAAGCTTCATGTACCCCTACTGTCAAGGATAGAAGCTACTTCTAAGGCATTCAGTTATTAAAAAGTGGGGGTGGGGGAAGACTGATAGAGACAAGCAGATATTATGTGCCTACTGAGGAAAGTACCCTATATCCTTGCCAATAAATATATACATGTATATATACATAAAATTCCATCTGATCAAGTCTGTAGATCTAATTAGCAATTAGCAGAAAAATGCAATGGACAGACTCCATTTAACAGACACCATGGGACACATAGCAACATCCAAACTGTGGGAAATTCTCCAGGACAGATGATGTGATTTTTAGAAATAGAGGGGGAAATATCTAGGTTAATTTCTAGATTAACAAATAAGTTAAAGTATCACAGGCAATCATAATTAAAAACTTTGGATCCCAATTTTAAAAAATTATTTTTTTAATTCCCTTATAAGACAATTGGTGAAATATAAACACATGATATTAAGGAATTACTGTTAATTTTTTAGCTATGAAAATAGTCTAATGGTTAAATTAAAAGTATTATTTTTCTTAATGAGACAAATACTCAAATATTTACACATGAAATTATGTGCTGCCTGGGATTTGATTAAATATAAATAACCTGGGTGGGGAGAAGTGGTAGGAGTAGAAATGAAAGACTGGTTGTATATTGATGGGCACACTGAGTTATTATATCTTCCTCTCTAGTCTTATGTATATTTAAAATGTTCCTATCCTATAATAAAAATAAAGTTAGAGGGGAAAGTGATGACCACCATGGTTCTGTGGGCAGTGGAAATAGGCTCCATTCAGAAGTACAATGGATCCAGCTAGCTGCCTGGCCAATATCTATGACTCCCTTTTCTTTAGCACATTAATCAGAACAGACTAGGTGATGTTGGAGTAACAGACCTGAAATCTCAGCTTAACAAAAGTTCACTTCTTGTTCATACTATATATTCAATGTGGGCTGGCAAAGGGAACCAGACTGGTGAAGGCTCCTCCTCTTCTAAATGCACTGTTTGAAACACATAGTCTCTGGATGGCACCCATAGTGAGGCAAGAGTGAAGAAACTTAAGTGGCTTTTTGACTTCCTCATTTAGAAGTGACATATATCCCTTTTGCTCACATTCATTGTCCAGATATTTCTGCCAACAGAAAGGGAACTGAGACATGCAGAAGTACAGATATGGTAAACATTGGTAATGTCTATTACAACTATCAACAGAATCCCTTTTGTTTTTCTGGCTGAGAATGTGCCCAGCTTTAAATATTCAGCTTTCCAGACTCCAGGGTACCTAGGACTGTCCACTGAACATGAACCAGGTATATGAAATGTAATGGAAGTTTCCTCCAGAAAGCTTGATAAAGGAATTAAACTTAGCATGTTTCCTTTGCCCTCCACACTTTCCTATTCTTCCAACCAGGAAAACAAGTGGACACTTCAACCATGAGGACAAGAGCCATTTGCTAATGAATGATAGTGGAAAAAGGAGCTAGAAGGAGCTTTAACTCCATGAGGACTTTTTGAATAGCCAAAATATCCCTGAACTGATTACCTTCAGACTAACTTATTCATTGCTGTAGGCAAAGAATAGACAGACATAGATAGATCCTATCTTTATCAAGCCAGTATGTCCAGGCTTTTGCTTTATTTGGCCAAATGCAATCTTATATAACATGCAAAGATTCTTCCAGATTCAGGAGAAAAGAGAACAAAAGATTCTCACTGCCTTCCCTTTTAATTAAATAATTCAGTAAGTGTAACAAGAAGATAACTAAAAGTAATCCCAATTTAACAAGCAATTAATACAAATTTTGGAGGGATATAACTATATGGTCATTTGAGGGCAAGGTCTCCTGCAGCTGATGGAGGGAGGAGGTATAGGATGCACAGAACATCTGAACATCTGCTTCCTGGAGGAACAGCAGAAGCATGGGACGCAAGCAGGTCATGGGAATGTCACAAAGAGATTGCTCACATAGGGTCAGAGTAACATCTCACTAACCACTGAAAGTTAGCAAGTTTTCATCACACTGGATGTTGAATTATGGCCTTGTATATGGAGCCCTCAGGGCTCACAGCCTATTGATGAATGGGTATCCTGTTCAATAGCCTCTCCGATCAAGGCTGGAAGATGCCTATGTAGTTAGACTGACTGAGTTGATCCTCATAAGAATGTAATTTTCAGATATAATACTTATATATTCTGAACATAGGTAATGTAGATTCTCATCAAAATTCAGTGATCTTGGGAAATGATAGCCCTTACCAGGCAGTTTAATAGAGAGAGGAAGCTCAGAACACAAGGTCAGGCATTTTCCCTCAATCCCCTTGACAACTAAAAACAACTAGGAACATACAAATTAATTTCAATCCAAGACCAAATTGTAGGTCTACATAATAGCACCAAACAACCAGAAAATGAAATCAAGAAAATAATTCCCTTCAGAATAAAATATAAAATCAAAAGAATAAAAAGAACAAAATATTGAGAATATTCAAAACTTACTATAGAGTCACTATTCAATTATAATTGAATTTCATCAAAATTAAAAACACTGTTCAAAAGACAATACTCAGATATTGAAATAACAAACCACACACTGGAAGAAAAAATTTGCACATCATATATCTAACAAAGAACTTACATACAGAACTTATAAACTCTTAATTATAGAGGACAAATAATTCAATTGAAAAACAAGCAATACATTTCACCAAGAAGATGACTAATAAACACATGAAAAGATGTTCAACATCATTAGTCATTAGGAAAATGCAAACTGAAACCATAAATAAAAAGGGGCTAATAAAAATGACTGATAATTGCAAGTGTTTGCAAAGATACGGAAAAACTAACACTCATAACATTGGTTGGATGGAAAATAGAACATGGCAAAATGGTAACATTTGTCAGATTCTAGAAAAGTTACCAACACATACTTACTGAGAAACAAAAATGTGTATCCACACAAAGACCTGTACATGAATGTTCATAGAAGTATTAGTCAAAATAACTAAGTACTGGAAATAATCCAAATGTCCATCGATGAGTGAGTGGGTGAAAGGAATATGAAATAGCTATACAATGGAATAGTAGTAAGCACTAAAAAAGAACAAACCACAGACCCATTCTACAACATGAATGAATCTCAAAAACATCATGATAATTGAAAGGGGCTGGACACATAAGACCTCATATTGTATGGTATTACTTACATGACATTTCTTGAAATGCAAATCTATATGTAGAGAAAGCACATCAGCGATTGCCTTGGACTGAGAACTGACTACAAATAAGCACAGAAACTTTTCAGGGTTGGAGAAATTTCTAAAAACTGGATTGGGATGATGATTACACAGCTCTAATGAATATAGCAAAAATTATTGTACTTAGAGTGGATGAATTCTGTGGCATGTAAATTACACTTTAATACAGCCATTTTGGAAGAAGAAAAAAAGAGGAGGAAGAGGAGGAGAATAAAAGACCAAGGGAAGATATACTGAAAGTTTAGGGGGAGGAAGAATGAAATATATTTTGTGCTCTCCCAAAGGGAAGAACTAGAACTAATGAACAAAGTGAAAAAAGGTAGATTTCATTTGGTAGAAGGAAAAACTTGCTCATCACTCTTTTCAAAAGAAACATCCCACATTATAAGACTTTCCTCATCCCTTGATGTTAGTACTCTCTGTAAAGAATATTATAAAGTCAGGTAGAAAGGAAATTGAAGTGAATTGACATGAACTATCACTGTTGATACCGCCTAAGGTTATGATTTCATGCATCTTAACCTTAATTAGATTGTATACACACAATTCCTAATTGTATCCATATATGTAAATAACTGATTTTAGAGGAAACTTCCTATACTTCAAGGATTGTGGTAAACCTGACTGCATGCTAAACTGATTCCTTCTTAGAACAAGCTTGGTAATTTAGGTTTTAGTTTCACAGGCAAAGTATGAGACTACTCCATTGTTAAATTATGGGTGATGGTGATCACCCATAGATATTAAAAGGGATTTCAGTTAAATAATTGATCTACAGATAACTTCTCTGAATTTCAAGAGAGAGTGATTTAGTACTGATGAAGTGTATTTCTTGAGCACTAGGCCAAGAAAGTTCTGTGTTGCAAAGGCATCTCAAGAATCTCACAGCCCAATAAAAAATAGAACATACAATTATAACACAGAACAAATGTGATTTTTTAAATGAGATTAAAAGTTACAAATAAAGTTTTAGGAGGTTAGCGAAAGAATCCTATCAATTAAAAAAAAAAAAGGATCCAAGGAGCTCCAAACTGAAGGAAATATTTTCAAATGTTTGTTCAATGAATGTGGATAAAATTTAAACTTACCCAGATAAAAATAAAAGTCCTCTAATCCCACAGGACATTTATAATTAGAAGTTACACTATGAAATATTTAGTCGTTTCAAGTTCAAGTTGGAAGAAATGTTTTTCGATTGAGTTTCTGGAACATAAACCACTCTTCTTTCTGGTGGGAAACATAAATGACTATATAAGTTGAATATAAAATTCATGAACATCTGGAGGCCTGCTAATTGCAGACAGAATGTCACATAAAACAAGAAATCAAAGAACTTCTTTCTGCCTCATATGTCTTTAGGAGGGAGAAATCACTTTCCTTGGCACAAGTACACTGGCATAATTGACAAAATGTTGAGATGGCACATTTCACCATATGTGCTCCTTGGATCTAATCAAGTCCCATGAACACTGGAGTCATAAACTCTACATTTGGTCTAGGGCAGTATATATGATAAATTCTTAAATAAGTGGTAATAAAAGAGGTAGAAGTTTAAATACAGCAACCACCAAACAGGAAACTGAACTGCTTCAGCCAATTGGGATAATGTCAATTCCTGATAAATAAACTCAAATTAACTGCATTGGGGGGGGGCAGATCCCCAACATTTCCAGTTCCATTAAATAAATATCAGTTCCATTAAAATTGTATACAAACCATTGCAATCTATAGGCCTATTTTAGCTGCCCAAAGAAGTTTTCCCCTTAAATTTCAGCCAACTTTTAAAAACTGGGAAATTTTCTATAGAAATACTTACTTCTGCTTTCTCTTAAAAAAACAAGCCAATATGATAATGTCTCCATAGCTACAGCCTGCTGGTATGTGTAACAACTTCCACTTTGTAGCGGGCATGTGCTCTCTAGTGCACAATCCCCCAACCCCTGATCACCAGCATCACATACAATGAACACATGTACCCAGCCCTTTGTTACTCTTTCATTTCACCTACTTGGCCCTTGAAGGTATGTGAGGTCATATCCTCTGCATCAGAAAAGAAAGCTCATAAGTCACAAGTCACCATTTTTACTCTGTTTTTGATGAACGAAATTCATTGTTGCTGAATGCCTGAAACCCAGGGAATGGTTTTCCCTGCTCACCGAACTGCTCTTAAATCCACTGTTCCTCCTGCATGTTAGTACTCCCCTGTATCTGCTGAGGTTTTAGGGTGATAATCATATTCTTGGGTCTGCAGTCTTCCTGAGTTGAAACATAGACTAGGAAGTCAGGGAAATGAATGTAAAACTTCTACTTTATTTTTGGTAACATTGAACTGAAGATCATGGTTTGGATCAGTGGCCAAATAGGCATTTTTATACATTCACCTTCGCTGGAACTTAACCCCAATCAAAGCTGCAGACTTGTCTGCTGCAGAACAGAACCCACCCTGGTAAGCTTCCCTCTAAGTGTGTGTTTCAGGCTGCCTCCAAAAAAAAAGGAAAACTCAGAAGAAAAACTGATCAAGCTCATACCTTTTCCCAAACTCATTGATTCCAGAAGTCACCACTTGAATCTCAGCTAGGAGAAAGGATGTAAGGAAAGGAATTTTCCCATATTATCCCTCCTGGAGATTAGTATACTATTACTTCCTCTTCATGGAAAGATAAGGAGTAGGAGATAAGTGTCCCACACACGTATACACTTTCCTCTGTTTTCTGTTCTCTTCACCTATTTTGTTTATCAGTTAAGGAAATGATGGATGTAGGGTTTGCCTCATCCCTTTGAGAAGGAGATGAGCTTCAGGGCAGTCCTCTCCTTGTTCATAAGGCTCTTCTGCAAATCCCAGCCACTGTTGAATTGTGGCCAAGTTAGCTATTTACCGTAGAGGACATGAACTGGGTGAGACTACTACAAGTAAACATTCCAAAGTTCTGTGGTACCTTAGGCTAAAAATGTGTTCTCTATTTGTGTCCCATTCTAATTTGGGTCCAGTTCCACTGCCCATCATAGCTCTCTAGAGGTTACACAGTAAAATCAAAAGGATTCATAACTTCTCCAATAATTCAGTGTCAATAACATAAAGATGGCCAAAATTTGAGTTGCAAATACTGTCCCATCATTATGAAGCTCTAAGGAAAAAATTACAGCCCCAACAGTAAGTTATGCTGGCTTTTAAATTAACATCACTCAATCAATATTAGAATCTATTTTCCTCATGAGCTTTCTATATTCTCTAGAAAAGGTCCAACTAGTCGGGTTGTAGTTTGAGTTGTGTTCCACAGGAATGAGTGTGGTCCCTTCAACATATCAGAAGTTAATTTTTTTGCCCATGAGCCCCACTACTAAGAAAGAACAAAGAGTTAATAAGATACATAAAATTATTAGAGCCCCTGTTAAAATTCAACCAAATCCCAACTCCAAAGTGATTATCCCTAGGAAAAAATTAAAAAGTGTCCCCAGAAACCATGTGTATATACAGACCACAGCAGAGGCTCAGTGCTACCTGAGTAAAGGAGAGTAAATGCATAAAAACTTAATTTCTGCTACACCAGATTCCCAGTTTATCAGAGTCACCTGTCCATAATCCAATTGTGAAGTCTTCCATAGGAGATTATTTTTAACAAGTATGGAGGGGATGGGATTCCCCTTTTTCATTCTGTATCCTCAATCAGACAGTGAAAAAAACTCTTGGCAAAGTTTTGAAATTTGCAGTGGTCACAGACCCAGTCCCAGGTCTTACCGAAGTTCTTTCAGTCCCATTCAGCATATTAAAACTTTTTTTTATTTCATTTGTTCCTTGAGTGTCAAAATCCTGCCTCCAAACTCACCCTGAATGCTGCATTTAGGAATGAGATTTGTCCAGGAGGCAGACATGTTCCACAGGGACTATCACCATTTACTCTGCAATGTCCAAGGCCTATGAGATTCACCTATTAGGGAAGGCTTCCTTATTATCCCCAGCTCAGTATGTGCCGGAGATTCACCACCCTCCACAGGTCCTACCTTTCATCAGCATTTGAACATTCCAGGCTGAGTAACAGCTCTTCCTGCTACATATTCTTTCTGCAAAAGGGAAGAGGCTCTAATGTTTTACTTCTACCTGTTGCTCTTCTATTCCAGAAAGGCCCAAAATTGTTTAACTTGCTTCTTAAATTGATTCCTTTCCTTCTCCACCACGTGTATGGCTCTTCACAGGATCTGAGTATCAGCTTTGCTTTTCATTTCTTTGTTTTTAAGCCAAATTATCTGATTTTCTGATATAATTTTCTCCAGGTTTTTTCTTCTAAGGTGTCCTATCATGGGAGACAGGCAATGAGTTCTGTTGCTTCCAAGAACATCCGTTGTTCACACAAATCTTGTCCACTTCACCTCTGGAGTTAAATCACTATAATCACTGGCCTATCATATAAGTGTCCAGCCAAGGCTGGCTTAGATTATATTAGCTAGTTAGACCTCTAAGATTTCAATCATTCCCTAAGAATATGTTTCTGTCCCTCTATTTCATTAGCCTGTTCTTCATTTCTCCCAAAATTCCTGTTCCAATGATATAACCAAAGCACCTTTTTAAACAAAGATATTCTTCTTGAATTCCAAATAAAGCCATTCCAGAAAGAGAGTATATAGGGTAGGAGGATGGGTGAAATAGATGAAGGGGATAAAGAGGAACAAACTTCCAATTATAAAATAAATCAGTCACAGGGATGAAAGTACAGCATAGGGAATATAGTCAATAATTTTGTAATATGTTTGTTGCCAGATGGTAACTACATTTATGGTGGTGTGCATTTAGTAATGTATATAATTGTCAAATCACTATGCTGTACACCTGCCTAAAACCAATATAATATTGTACACCAACTATATTTCAATTAAATAAAACTCAGTAAAAAGAAAGAAAAGTGTCTAAGGAACAATCTATTTTAATTCCTCTTTATAGACAGTATTCACAAAATTCTGTTGCCTTTCTGCACGATTGTGAAGAAAGTGAAGGTTCCAATGGACCAGGATTCTCACCTGGCCCTGGTCAGCTTGCTCACTGCACATGTGTGGGCAATATGTTGCTATTGACCCTATATATTCTGCCCTGTACTCTGGGCTGCACGGCTGCAGGGCTGCAGAAGAACAGACTGGAGTAGTGGCAGCACCAAGGACAGAAACTGAGATGCCTGTTGGGGCAGAGAGGCCCAGAGGCAGAGACCGGCTTGCTGCATGCAGACTCGCTCTGAGTGGACGGGATTCTAGTGATTGACCGGCCACTGTGCAAATAAACTTGGGTATAACTCATTCACCCCAAGAATGTTCCATTGTCATTTTTTTGGTCTCACTGAATCCACAGTGAACTTGTCCAGGGCTGATTGGCAACACAACTATTCACCATATACTAGAGTATCCATTCCCTTGGTTCTTTAGTCAATTTTTCCAACTTTCTAAGGGTAAAACCGGAATGTACCTCTTTAAAATAAAAAACCATTGTCAGAGTTGTTATAATTAGCACTTTCAGGGCCCATATGAGTCTATGAAATGGGGTGGGAGCAGAAAATTCTCAGTGCATGTCTTGCCAATGGGTTTCAACCCCCGGCAAGTTCACTGTGGATTCAATGTGACCAAAGAAATGACAGTAGAACGATCTGGGGTGAAAGGGTTATACCCAACTTTATTTCCATGGTGGCAGGTCAGTCACTGAAATCCGGTTCACTCAGAACGAGTCTGCATGCAGCAAGCCGATCTCTGCCTCTGGGCCCCTTTGCCCACACAGCCGTCCTGTGGGCCTCTCTGCCTGCACAGTCATGTTGCATAGCCGTCCTCTGAGCCTCTGTCCTCAGCGCTGCCGCCACTCCAGCCTCTGCTCTGCTCTCCTGCAGCCCTGCAGCCATGCCACCACATCGCCCAGAGCACTGGGCAGAGCTCTTTATATAGAGTCGATAATTGCCCACACCTGTGTAGTGAGCTGGCCAACCAGGGCCAGGTGAGAATCCTGGCCACAAAAACTTTCATTTTATCCATAGTGCACAATCCATGTGATTGTAAGCAGTTAACTCTGCCACAGTTCCCTCCCTTGTTGCTGAATGCAGTTCACATAAATAGGAATGGAATTGGGGCAGCTGATGAAGGCTCTGCATTTGTACACCAGGCATAAAATTCATATTAGTTATTTGTCCCACATGGACTTAGCTGCCTTTGTACACCATCTGTAGACCTAACTGAGAAATACAATAAAAGCAGCACAATTATCCCACCCACCAATATCTATTAAGCATGTATGCTGAAGTTCTGCTGGTTCTGATGTGAGCCTTAATAAGGAGAAGAAGTTCTCTTTTTCTTGGATAGGAATAAGCAATGGATCTGAGATGCCTAGAATGCTAGCCCTTCTATCCAACTTGCTTAGCAATAAAGACTTGAGAAGATTTATGGGTTAGTTTATAACCATTTATGAAGACATCAGAATGAAACTGTTGCTGAGAAAGATACACTGCTCTTCATAATTCTCTAATATCTAAGTGACAACTCATTTTCATCTAATAGGCTAGACAAATTATTCCTTCATAAAAATAAATTCCATATCCTCTAAGGATTATCTTTAAGAAAATAATTTTTTATCAAATGACATCTTAAGAAAGTAATAATGTTGGGAAAAAAATGTTTTAAACATAAAATTCAAGAATCAGTGTCAAGAATACATATTAGAACTCCAACAAAACAGTAAGAAAAGGGCAAATAACCCAGTGAGAAAAAGCAGGCAAAAGACACGAACAGGATTCCATTGAAAAGGAAACGTGTGTCCAATGAATTGATGAGTTGCCCAATCTTATTACTAATCAGAGACTGCAAGTCTAAGCCACAGTAGAATATCAGTTTACATCCACTCAATAAGAAAAAATCAAGAAATTCAACAAAACAAGAATTAAAGAGTATGGGAATCAATAAATTTTCTTATGGAGTGATGTCTGTAGCATGGCAGAATAGGAAGTCCCCAGCCCATGTCATCCCAAAGAAACAAATATTTAGCAGCTATCCCACAGACAAAAGCACCTGTATGGGAGCTTTGGGAGCCAAGTAAGAGGTTGTACAACCTTGACTGAGCCCAAGACTGAAGAGGGTTGCTTTGAGAAGGCAGGCCCACACACAGTGGCAGAAACATTGACAATGGCCCAGGCTATAGGCCAGACGTAGCCCCAACCCTATGTGGACACAACACTGCTCCCACTTTCCCAGAGTCCTGCCACCAGCTCCTGCTAAGGGACCTATGAGGAGCCACCCCCATCTCTACCACCAGCATGAGGCCTGCTGGCGTTGGACCTGACTGCTGTCCCTGATGCATCTCTGATCTCTGGCCCAGCTGTACCATGGTCCAGAGGCAGTTCTGCTGGCCCAGGGACCAGCCCAGTGACCCAGTGCGAGTAGGCACAGGGTCCCAGTGGAAGCCAAAGCCATTGGTCCATGGTAACAGGCCTGCCAAACACACAGTCATATTTTGAAAATGTGAACAATTATATACTACAAATCCAGACATTCTACTTCTATTAATACAACCAATGATGATCTTGTAAATATATACCAGGTAGGATGTCAAGAATCTTTTAACAGAATTGTTTGTTTTATTAAAAAACACCAAACATGTTAATGTTCGCAACAGGTAAATATATAAATTGTGGTAACTTCACAGTGGAATACCGAAAGCAGGTGAAACTCCAGCTCACACAAAAATATTAGTAGAGTAACTTTGACCGAAATGAGTCCCAGAGACGGACAGCATACTTTCAAGAGGTCAAGACTTCAGAAAACATTTTAAAACAACTAATATGTTTAGGTATATGTAGTAAACACAAGTTCAGGGAAGTGATTACATAAAGAGGAGAGAAAGGACAGGAAAGAAACAAATAGGTATACAGGTGTTAAGTTAATGTTCTGATTTTCAAGTCAAACTATGGTTTGTGAATGTTAATTTATTATAAATAACTAAATTATGAAATAAATAAAAGAGGACCATGATAAGTCAATAATATAAGTGTGCCATGGACCAAGGATTCTCAGAATTCAATTTCATTTATCCAAAATACAGAAAAAGCAATATATACCTACCTATGTATATGTAATGTTCATATATAATAATAAATTATTTACAATAGCAGTAACTTTTGCTGTCATTTATACTTTTCTGAAAACAGAAGATATTTTAACTATTTAAAGTTGATTTTTAATAGGCTGTTAACATTATACAATTCTCAACAGTATGTTAGCAATAGAAAAACTGTAATTGCCAATTATGTTCCACATTACAAATATTTAATCAGGAAATGAAAATGATATTTACTTGAACTTTTAGAAGAAACACATGTGGTATCAGCTGAAACAATCCTGGTATTAAATGAATCATTGAAAAGATGTAGCATACTCTTATTTTCCTCACTCCCAAGAAATTCTGCTGCATTTCTACCTGCAAACCTTGAAGGAAACATACTAAAAATACTGTTGTTGTTTTTCTGCTATGCTGTAGGTCTGCATCACTAATAAAAAGGATATATATATATATATATATATATATATATATATATAATGTACACACACACACCATAGCTACATTCCGCAGAAGTCTTGATATAAGAAAAATGAAACAAATTTCAAAGATATAATTTGAGAGGTTCACTTCTAATAATGAAATTAATTTGGACCAATTTTCTTGATAAAACATAAAATGAAACAAAATCTATGTAATGGCATCAAAGAACTCCTAAGGCAGTGAATACTTACAGTGATAAGAACCAGAGAAAAAATGAAAACTGGATTGGTAACATGGGCTTTGAGGGCTGCTTGTGCCCATTTTAACAGAAAAGCCTGAGATGCTGAGCAGAACTTTCATTACATTCACGAGGCTAAGAGTACAGAAACTGGGAAACAGGAATTAACCAAGGGCAGAGAGGGGAAGGGTGGTCTTGTAAACCATCTAGACTTTGGGCTATAACTGCAAAATTTGACATGCTAGGAATAATTGAGAATTACAAATAAGACAATTTTCATGAGGACTGAAGCCCTTGATTCAAACTTGATTGCAGTAAAGTGACCTGGAATTGCCAGGGTTCCTAACTACCTGCCAGAAATAAATATAAATTCTCCCTGTAGAAGATAGTGCTATCATTATAATCCTCAAATTATATCCATAAATTTAAATATATAATATCCAGCACTTGATAAAAAATAAACAGGCAAAATATAAGATATTGTGTGTTCAAGTAACTTGAGACAACAATGTATCTAAGATCAAAGAGAAACAATATTACAGAAATTGTTTTGAGATCCTGAAACAAAAGCATTAAGATAAATACACTTGACATAGTCAAGTAAGCAGAATAGACCAAATAACTAAAGCCTTAACAAAAATAAACCAAATGGAAATTCTAGAATCAGTATAGTGATTTCAACAATACTAAATATGGCTATAGAGAGAATTAGTAACCTAGAAGAAAGGTCAGAACAAGATATCTGAGCTACAGTCTAGAAAAAAAGATGGAATATATAGAAACAAATGTGTAAATAACAAATGCAATAAGTAGAAGGTATTACATATATGTATTAGAAGCCAGAAGGAGAAAAAGAAAGTTAAGTAGACACAGTATTTGAAGATTTGGAGAGATATTGGCTGAAATGTGTCCAAACTGATAAAAAACATTAAGTCACAGACTCAAAAAACTCATAGCAGCATAATTACAAAGAAAATCATATGCAGGCACATACTAGTAAATCTGCTAAAAACTAAAAAAGCAGTGAGAACATCTTAAAAGCAGCCAGAGGAAAAAATACAGTCTTTTCAAGTATATAAGATTATTAACACAAATTGACCATTCATAAGTAGCACTTGATCAAATTTTTTGCTACTTTGAAAAAGATCAGAGTGTAAATATCCTCCCATGTTGACAGTGCCAGTCATGAGCTGATGTTCTGAGAAACAAGCCAGGTAAAAATATCACCTTAGCCAGGGTTTGTCTGTGCAACACTTTATAAGTATGCACAAGAGAAAGCATAATCTTTGGCTTCCTCCTTTTATCTTATCTTCACTTTGTCACCAGCCAAAGTTTATCCATTTTAAAATTTTGACTATTAAAATCTATTTGGACTATTATATTTCCTTTATACTATTGACAGTCTTTTATTCCTTGATGTATCATCAAAGCCTATTGAGAATCCCTATATGTTTCTCAAAAAAAGAAAAGCATCTTTTTTTACTTCTTAGATCCTTTTCTTTCATCCCATAAGGAATGACTTAAATAACATCCAAAATGCTATGTGACATTTCAGTCGAAGATCAGTGGTGTTAATGGTTGGGGGAAAAAAATCAGAGGAGTATTTTTTTTAAGCCAACAATATTATGGAAAGTTCAGCACCTGTTATAGTTCACAGCTCAATAATGAATGAATGCCTCAATGAATGATAAATTCAATTTAATACAATTATGTCACCATTTGGAAAAGGCTGGGGTCTATACATCAAGTTTTTTAAGCCTGTAGCAACACATGGAAATAGCACTGATCTAAGAATCAGGAAACCAGATTGTATTTCCGGCTTTCTTTCTACATAACTTTAGGCAAGTTTCTTAGCCTTCCTTGGGACATTTCCTCATCTGTTGACAGAACTCTTCAGTCCCCTCAAATTCAAATATTTTATGATATAATGCAGATCAATACATAGTTTTTAGCAAAACACACTTGACATATATTCCATATCTATATCCAAACTTCATTCAAGATGGTATCCTTCAATTCTAAAAGATACATTTAAAATAGCAAACAAATGCTAAAAACAGAAGTCTGTAACTATGCTATTCTAGAACTATTATTTTCTAGCATGATTGCCTAAACATGAATAATACATATTTGCTGTTCAACAGTACTTACTGAGTTCCTATTTGAAATGTATACCTTCAAAGGTAATCAATGCCTTTTTTTTCTCTACCTTAGATACTCTGTCAACATGGAAATAGAGGAACATTTTTATCTATTAATTCTTCTAAGATGACATTTGTATCTTGAACACTTAATTGAAATTTAGTATGTTTAACATGAGAATAAGATATATTATTTTTAATTTCCCCCTGATTAGGTCTTTGCACTATATTAGAGACATCTAGCTACTTAAACTTCAAATTTAAAAATGTCTGTATTTGATAGACATTTCCAGAGCTATATACTATTACATAAATCATTTATAAATTACTTGCTTAAATTGAATTGCTTGTAAATTATAATGTCACGCAATCTGGGAAAAAATAGAAATATCATTTTGAAAGATTTCCTCAAAGACATTCTTTTATGTAATAGTTTCGGTGTTTCCTTGACAACACTGTTGCTAAGAATGTCTCTTTGCGGCAATAAGGAATCTGTGGTAAATGACTGATGTCTATTTTAAAAATTGAAAATGTGAATATGCTACATGTGTTAAACATGTCACTATAATCATACAATCAAGTATTGGTTGCCAACATACTAGTTCAAGCTATATTAAGTGTTATTTATTTTAAAAAATAAAATTCTACAAACATAAAACTTTGAGAATCAGAGAAACTAATCAAGTAAATTCCAGAATAAACAGATGCATAATGCCACAGGCATTTTAAGTGTAAGCGATGTAGACCCCAACTTTTTCCAAATGTTGACATAATTGTCTTAAACTGTATTTATCATTCAGTGAGGTACTCATTAATCATGGAGCTGTGAACTACTAGGTGCTGAACTTCAATGGGTAAAGGTTTCATTGGAAAATAGTAACTGAATAGAGAAAACAGCATCTACTCTGCATGGGTATAAACAGAGAATCAACATTCTGCCTTCATCTCACACTTAACATATTAAGACAGAGGAACACTTCAAGAGATTACTTAGTCCCTTCTCCTGCCACAGGATAGAACTAACGACTATCTGCTTTGTAAATAATTCCCCAAGAATTGTTCTAACACTACAACCTAATATTTAATCTAATATATGTGACTGATGTTCCACTTTGGAGTCATGAAAAACAAAAAAGAGCTGAAACAACTGTGGGAGGAAATGTAGTAATAATATATTTTTTCTTTAGTTAATTTTTTAAAGCACATGCATTCCTAATCCACAATAGCTGGATGGTAACATCAGACTACCTGTTAGCACACGTTCCTACCATTAGCACTGATTAGCTGATCCAACTATGACAAGGTGCAAACACCATCACCCCAGTGAGGAAGCAGAACTGCTGATGTGCATTACAAAATGGGATAAGAGAAGATGACACTGGCCTAAAATCACTGTTCTAAAATTACCTCAAAAGGATAAATTGGTCAAGATGATGCAGTGACCTCACACTTCATTAATTCTTTCTGCTCCAGAGAGATGATGAGTAAAATAGAAAAAGAGAAAGCACATGGATTTAAACACATTACAGACATCTCTACCAACATGAAATGGAATGAAAGCCAGAACAATAAGCAGGACTCAAAAGCAGATTTTCTGTGCCCCAAATCTTGAAGCAGGCAATAAATGCTGGAAATAAGAGGAGTATTTTCAGTCCTCCACAAAAAAAATAGGGTGCTGGAAGCCCTACCTTTCCCCCAATTGTGAGAGAGTGCTATAAAAAAAATTACACTAAATGTTGCCAGGAGCTATAGCTCATGCTGTGCTCCAAGCTTAGGGTGACTGAATCAAATGTTTCGATGGCTTTTAAATCAGAAACTAAAGAACATTTGTAATGGAGTCAAAATAACTGTTCAAGGGAACTGCAAATCCTCTAAACAGGAAGATTGATCCAGGAGGCCATTCATCAGCATCCATGAAACTATGGCTAACTTGTCAGCTTGAAAGCAGGGTAAAAATCCAAGTCTCTTCACAGTTCTTACCAGTCACCTCTTTAGCTTGTACTCTACAACCTTGATTCATACTTACTAATTAATATGTTTCTTCCTAATGCCTTTCAACTGAAGCATCAGTGAGTTTTTCTATCTGCCACCAAAACCCTATTATATCATAACTCTTCTTTTTTTAAATAAGTAATACTTTTAGTTATAGTTTTATTTAATAGCACCTATTACTCTTTACAATGTACCAGGTACTCTATTTATAACTTTATAAACATTCACTCATTTAAATGATAAGTGCCCGAAAGCAAGGTATAGTCTTCACAGGGTACATCCTGTGGGTAAGCCAGAGTAGGATACACAGAAGGACCCTGGGTATTTGGAAGATGGATGATTGATAGTTTCCACAAGTGTTTCTTAAGCATCTGCTACGTACCAAGCACCCCAGCAGGAAGTGGTTAAAACTATTTCCTTGTCTGCATGGATGAAGAATTATCACAAGAACCAGAGACATGAGGCACTCCAATTTTATACTAGAACTCTCTGTATATTCTTTTTCTTTCACCAGTAATGAACTGAGCATATTCTCTTTATGTCTCAGTTCATTCTCAAAAAACTTAGTAAAGTTCTGAGTTCAAGAATACCTCTAGGGATTTTTATATATAGATGTAGATAAATAGCAATGGTAGAGCTATATAGTTATAGACAGATATAGATATAGAGACATATATATAGGTATAGACACAGAGACATATAAATATGTAAGATATACATTTTATATATGTGTGTGTGTATATACATATACTGTGGATGGGTTGACCCAGCCTGACTTTAGTTCATGATGCTTATGGGAAAAACAAAGTAAGGAACTACCTTACAGAAGACTCGAAATGAGGATAATTTTTATCCAGTTTGCCTCATATTGTAAAATATATACTCCACTTGTAAATCAAGATGTGAATGATAGCACTCTCTAAGAATTCCAGGATGGAAGGCATCATAGGGCAACATAAAAGGAATCTAGTTTTATCATAAGTAACACTGTCTTTTGTACTGCTATTCTACATTTTATGCTCTTCTGAAGAATGAAATCTTGAGTTACCTAAAGCATACATCCTGGTCATCAGTTTTACAAATGATGCTCCAATAGGAATTGTTTTACATAGTAATTTCCCCTTGATCATTAAAATATATTATTAATGAACACAACTCTTCATAAACACATCTGTTTCACAAAGCAAAGTACTTGTTCACAAGCCATCTTGAGAATCTTTTCATCAGTTGGTACTTGACATCAATAGGAATGAATTTTTCTTCAGTTCAATAATTGTCTTCATTACATATGCCATATACCATGGAACAAATAATAATAGTCAGCAGTCTGCCATTATTTATTATTATCTCAACCATTCAGACAAGAAGTATTTACGGGGCACATTGATGTCCCAGGCTCTGGAGAGCCAGAGGTGAACCAATCACTGCTCCTGCCCTCAGTGAGTTTGCAGACTAGTCTTAAGAAATGTGACCCAGGATAAATATGTGGTTGATTGCCTTGGACTAGTCCATTTAATCAAGGAGCTAAAATTATAAATTGTTTTCCCATAATCCATTTGCTTTTTTCAAAAACAAAACTACACAATCATTAATACCAATTGATTCAATGGTTTAGGAGAAAAGGCAAATAATAAGCAAACATTACAAAACTTCCACTTAATTGAAAAAATCAATCTCCAGAGTATTCATATAGACCCTGTTGAATTCTTCTGGAACCCATGTAAAGGTTTTGAAATTTTTGGATCACAATATTTCTCCACCACCATTAAAATTGAGTAATGACTGCCAAAATCTCCTGAGGGTTAGAGTTATCATGACATCTTAAAATGCCTTCATTTGACAAGTTTTACAATAATCCCAAGACTTTGCCATGGTTATGTTTATATCTGAAAATACTTTCTTCCCTGACAGGATAAATTCTTTTGCTTAAGCTACCAGCAGAAACTGAGGGAAAGATGACAGTGCACTGGTTCCATGGAGTGGCTCTCAGAATGCCATGAAATAATATCAAAACTTGCAGTTTCAATCAGTGACTTCATACCTGGTAAAACCAATGACCTCTACAACTCCCTTGTGTGTGTACAGGTGGAGGATGTAAAAACCCCCCAGAGGCAATTGCTCCTGCAGTAACTGGGGAACCAAACACATTCTAATTCAAAGGTCATGGTCAGGAAACACCAACATTACTACAATTATTAACTCTCAGTTGTGAAAGAGGACAAAGAGAAAGGAAGACATAGAAGTTTAAAAATCACACTGACTGCTCTTGCCTTAAAAAATACAAATTGGTCTTTAAAAATAAAGTCAGTTTTGAATACCTAATATGTGCATTTCTCTTCAAACTTTTGTCTCTGAACATCCTTCCTGACTATATGTTCATGCAGTGTGACATTCCCCCCAGTCTTTTTTTTTTTTTTTTGGTAACAACATATACTGTATCTCCCCTTTATTACTGTTCATGAACCCCTCAGTGTAAGCAATGTTTAACACAGATGGTGTCCCCTCCTGTGAAGCAAGCGTTTGGCCAACAGTATGACAGAGCCAATTCCTGAAGTCTGACAGGTACCCTTCAGTCTGGTTTTATCTCTGTATCCTAATTTCTCACGTACACAGCATCTTTGAAACAATTTTTCCAGATTTTAGTTTATCTCTCTTCCCTAGTCAGGATCATTCCATGAATACAGAAACATACTTCAAAAAATTAAGGAATTCCAGAACTTTTAGTTACAAGAAAAGCATATTCATATAATGCTCAATTTAGAGTATGTATAATATCAAATTCAATATAAACCAAAGAAATTATTCTAAGACTCAAATTCAAAGAAATGTAATTTAAACTCTACCCTTCTGTTTTCCACTTTGCAAATCTTTATCCTTGAAGAGTGTACTATGTAATCATTTTCCATTATTATTCTTTTCTTTACTATCATAAGCTATTTTTTATTGGGTCAGTGCAAAAAATTGTTGTTCCTAGTAATTACCTTTTGAGGTGATCATCAATAATATTAGTCACAGCCATTAGTACACAGTATAGCAAAAAGTTAAAAACTATTTGATGTACTTTGTCATTTTCTAATACAGTAAGCAGAGTAATTGAATGTAATCATGTTATAACTAGGTGTATATATTGGGCAATATAACATTCTAATGGAATTAAATTTCCATTTTGTAAAGGCAATACATGAGCCAGGCTGGGAGAAATGAATGTTTAGAAATCATAAATAATCCTTTCAAGCCATAACAGGCAATTTTACTTGCACACAAATGGGTGATTTTTAAATGAACGGAGATACACTTTTTGGCAAGTACTTTACAAAAGATCTAGTTTATACCATCAAAAACTATTCAATTGAATAGTGGTGAAATGGCCTTTAAGTGGTCCCATCCTAGAGAAATCTTTCCAACGAATAAGAATATTTTTTATCAAGCCAAGCTTCTGTATTCCCATTCCCACAATTAATCATTTCCTGTAAGTATACTCTCACCAAAAACTTGGCACAAAGAGAAATGTGAAATGGGAGAGAAATGTTTCAAGAAGCAATACTACCAAGTACTCTTAATCTCATTCTCTCCAATGTCTCCAGTTTCAATTCAGTGGACAGAGAAGATGCTCATCCTCACCTGGAGGAATCATACCTAAATAATGAGAAAGATAAAGATCATTTGCCCTTTGCTTGCTTATATCTCACTACCTTTCCTTTCTTCCCACTTCACTGCCTTTCTTTGCTCTTCATTTACTCTGGACCTATTTATGAAGCACCTACTATGTGTCAGGGGTGTGCCTAGAAAGTGAAGAATCAAGTGAACAAAAGCAAACATGGTGTGGGTACCCCTCATGGAATGTATAGTCTAGCACAGAGGAAAGACCTAAATTAATAAACACTCAAATAGAGGTGATATTACCGTGATGAAGTGCCATAAAGGGAAGGTATATCAGCTCATCCCAGGAGGGCTTGCTATAGCCAGAGAGGAAAGGCAGGTGAGCTCTTCTCTAGGCAGGGATCCTTGAGTGGGCATATGAACTCGTTCGGAGTAGGCAACATGGAAGGCTGGGAAGGGGGAACAGAGGAAGCACCTCAGGCAGAAGGAGCGGTGCGCGTGTGCGCCTGTGGGAGAAGCAGCAGGACGCAGTTTAGTGAGCAAGAGGGCAGAAGTGGGGACGGGATGAGGCTTTACTGGGAAGAGGGGTCTGATCATGCAAAGCTAAGCATTTTCATCCTAAGAGCAATGAGAAGTCACCAAAAGATTTTCAAGCAGGGGGGTGGGGTGATAATATTTGAAGTGAACACTCTCACCACTGTGTGAGCCCCAGAATTGGGGAAGGAAAGTAGGGAAAGAAGAAAAATAGGGAGAGGATCACATAAGAGCCACTGAGGTAGTTCAGGAAAGCACGTGGTAGAATTACCTCCAGGACAGTGGAAGTAATAAAGATCCACAGGTACAGAGATAGCTATATCTCTAGGAAATATTTAAGTGGTAAAACTTATAACTTAGGGGTGGGTTGGATACAGGATATAAAGGGTAGAGGAGGTATTAGGCTAATTCTAGGTTTCTGGCTTTGGTAATGGGTAGAATATGGCAACATTTACCAAGAAAACAGGAGGGAAGGACTAGGTTTGTTGAGGGAGTAGGGAATTGATTTGGACATGACGTTCAGGTGTCATTAAGGGGAAGTTGTCAAGAAGACAGCTGGGGAGATGGGAGATGAGTCTGGAGTCTAGGGAAGAGGTCTGGCTGGAACCACTTATTTTCAAGTTTTCTGTGCACAGGTGATAATTGAGCCTTGAATGCATAGTGGACTGCCCAGAGCATGAATCCAGGGGGAAATAAGTTTGCCTAAAGGCCAGCTTGAGAAAATTCAAAATTTAGTGGCTTGAAAGATGAGAATCAATCTGCAAAAGTGGCTTCTATCTCTTTTTCTGCCTTAGTGAAAACATATGACCTAAAGGCCAACCAGGAAAAGATGAATTGATAAATAGCTCCTGGAAGGTCATTACAAATATGTGAGAGCTATATTGGCAGAGTAATATAGAATATGTAGAAACCAAAACAGAGTAAATGGATGAGTGAGTGGGAGGTGAACAAACTGAGACTCTGGAAAAGTCTGCTCTTCATGGCCTCTGGACTCAAACGTGAGCCGGCCCAATGTGAGCATCCTTCATGGAGTTGCTTCTGTCAAGTCTCCAATATGGAGTTGCTTATGTCAGACTTGCCTGCTTTCATGCCGACTGCCTCTATCCCAACATGCCAGTGACCACCCAAACCAGATAACTCCACATGTCAGGCATGTCAGTGAACATCTGAGCTGGATAACACCACATGTGGACTGTCCCTCTTATCTTCGACCCCCAAATGAATGGACTGAACTGAATGAGGGATAGGATGCAGAGCCCCTGTGGCAAGCTCGTCCTAGAAGGTCCCTGACACCAGACCACAGGCGTGTGCTCCGAGGCCTGCTCCTGCTCATCTGTGTGCACTCCTGCTCCATCATGGATGTACCACTCCACTGGAACTTGTCTCCACTGCATCGTTTTCCCTTGGGGCAGACAAGAGACTGATCAGGACAGCCTGGATGTGGACCATCCATCATAACCAGTATGAGATGTATTGATCTGTGATATGTGTGATTTTTAGATATGCTTAATCCCCTCTTTGAGTGTTGTGTGAAAAGAAATTGCAAAATAAACCATGTGATTCGTGCAACCATAAGGGTGTTAAGTTCATTACTCCATCGCCCCATGTATCCACGCTTCCTGACCTGCTCACGTCAGCCCCTCACAACACCGGTCTTCCCAAAGTGGAACAGGGCTCTGACAAGGCTCCACCTTCACCTTTGGCCAGAGGTTCCCCGCCGTAGCACACCCGGGAGTCCCACATCTACTGACTCACACACTCCAGCTGCACAAATCTGCTCCCAGTTGATCTGCTTCTAGAACAACTCTAACCTTATGCTTAACCAGTGAGCCTCAGATTTTAGGTGTTCACTTATCACTACCATAATTATTAAGTACATACACCTCCTGTGCTATCATTTACTTATTGTATTTCTTTAAATTGGTCCACTTTAAAACATAAACTTTCTTTCCATAAAATTTATGCTAAGATAATAGATGGAAAACTGTCATTATCATAAATGGAAGGTTACTGTTAATTTAAAATAATGAAAGCAAAATGTTAAGTTCTAGCTAAATACTTTAGTTCATTGGAGATTCTTGAACGTGATGTATGCTTTAAAATAAACAAAGAAAAGGTAAGCAGTGCTCGTTGGCAACGGAGATGTTAAATATACTCACCCCAAACACAGTTAAATGGTTTCATTCGATAATGTGCTTCTTCTTGCACAAGTTCAAAAACTGTAGTGTTTTCAGTCCGTAAATTCAGAGATGTGAAAAAAACAACAGTGACCTTCTTTCCTAGCTTGCTTTACACTATCCTATCTCACAACAGTTATGTGAACTACTTAAAACCTCCTCCCTATAAGCTTATTCAGAGAATTAATTAATATTTGTCACAGCCTGCAGTGAGCTATCATTAGGGGTCAAATCTAAAGAACTTAATGTCATAATATAAAGTGTCAATTCATTCAAGAAACATTAAGTGAGCCATGTACTGACCTCAGCACTGGGGTTCAGGCATGCATAAGACAAAGGCCCTGTATTCAAGGAGGTTAATACCAAGAGGGGAGATAGACATGTAAACAAAATCCTAATTTGGAGTCAAAAGCACAACAATAAAGTTTAGAAAAGGTAGAGGTTAAGTATTTAACTATCTGGGCTGGGAGGAAGGAGGGGGGTAGGCAGGTTGTCAGAAAATCTTCCTAGAAGAGATTTATATCTGCACCCCAGACTATCTTTGCTTATTACATACTGAGAAGTTTTCATTGTATGTGTGCTTAGAGCTACTGGATATACTTCTCTCAAATGTCTTCTTACTTGGTATTTACATGAGGTTTCTTATTCAAGTTTAAAGGATATTTCACACTTATTAGTAGTTTAATTTTTTTCCTGGGTAGGTGGGGTTTCCAGTTATCAAGGAAGTAGGGCTTGGCTAAAAGAGCATTGCACCATGAGGGATGAAACCCATCAGCTCTGCCTGGGGCCTGCTTATTATCCATGGGGACTTGTAAAATCATAGTACTTCTGAGTCCCATTTCATTTTTTATAAAATAAATATAATAAAAGCTGAATGCTTTGATTTAAAGTAGCCTAGGATTTCTATTTTTTATGCCATTCACTGTGGAGAAAAATGCTTAAAAGAGATAATTTAATTAAAGGAAGTAGATTCTAAATTACAAAGTGATTATCAAATAACTATGAATGGTATCAAACATATGACATCCAATGTAGCTATCTTGAGGGAAAGAATTCAATCCAAATTTATTTTAGTTATTTATGGGGAAGAAATTTATTTAATTATGAGTAGATATTAAAAACATCACTTAAGTCTTTCCAAAACACAAGCTACATAAATAATATATGGAGTATATCTGTTTATTATAAAATGAAACAAACCATTATAATTACATTTCATTCAAAATGCACTGAAAATAGTCCACTAATCCATATACCAAACTTTTAGCAGCCGTTATATAGGAAGAGGTCAGTGGGTGGGAAAGGGGCGGTTACACACAGCAAAAGGCAGCTGATGATAAGGAAGCAAAGGGAAAGTAGGCACAGATAAAGACAGATTAACTTCTGTTCTATATAATTGTGTGTTGTTTGAATTTTTACAGTAAGAATTATTTATACTCATTTACATACAGATAAAATTTAAATAACCAAGATTCTGGGTTCGGGGAGACAAAGTAAGCATCTACATTCCTCCAAAGACTCTTGAAAAAACATCAGAAGCAGACAAAATGAATAAAACAGTACCAATGCAAAGAATGGGCATGATCATCATCCCAACAAGGATTTCAACAGATTTCCTGGAGACAAACCAGATTCAAATAAGTTGACGGTGTAAATTTCAGGGTCGGTCTAAGTCTGAACACAGGAGAAGATTGACGTCCCAGCTGGAAGACAGCCAGGCAGAGAGAAAGAATTCTTTCTTACTCAACCTTTTATTCTATTCAGGCCTTCAGTGATTGGATGAGGCCTGCCCACAATGGGGAGGACAACCTGCTTTACTCAGGTTCAAGTGCTCATCTCATTTGGAAACACCCTCACAGACACATCCAGAAATAATGTTTAACCAAATATTTGGGCACTCTGTTTTCCAGACAAATTGATACATAAAATTAACAATCACACTATTTAAGAAATCTCCAGGAAAAACCAAGGACAACAGGGAAGATGAAAACAAGGACACCAAAGGGAATTTCAGCCTCTGATGTCACAGCCACAGTGGACAGTGAACACGGCCTAACTCCTAGCCAGATAAACACACACACCCCACTAATGGCCTCTATACCCCAGTTATTCCACCTGATATTCTCAGTCTGGTTACAGAAAATTACAAAGCATGCTAATGGAAAAAAAAAACACATCTTGAAGAGACAGGGAGCATCAGAACCAGAATGAAATGTGGCAGGGATTTTGGAATTATCAGGCCATTCATTTAAAATAACTATGATTACTATGCTAAGGGTTCTAGTGAAAAAGTGAACAACATGTAAGAACAGAGGGGTGGAAACTCTAAGAATCAAAAGGAAATGCTAGAAAGAAAAAACACTAACAGAAATAAAAAATGCTTTGATTCAGTTCATTAGGATGGACATAGTAAAAGGAAAAAAATCAGTGTCATGAAGACATGTCAGCAGAAACTTCCAAACTCAAATGCAAAGAGAAAAAAAAGAATAAAATAAATGGAATCAACTATCCAGGAACTGTGGTATAATTCTAAAAAATGTAACATGCACATAATGGGAATTCCAGAGTAAAAAAAGGGAAAAGAATAGAAAAAAATATCTGAAATAATCATAGCTAAGAATTTTCCAAAATTAATGACAGACACCAAATCATAAATCCAGTTCAGAGAATACCAACCAAAATAAATGCAAAAAAAGAAAAGGAAAAGGAAAAAAAAATCTAGACATATCATATTCAAACTGCAAAACAAAGACTAAAAGAAATCTGTAAGAAAGGAAAAAAAAAACAAAAAAAAATCCTAAGAAGATAAAGACTATATAGAATGATTGAGAGAAACTGGTAAATATAAGAAAGGATGCTCCATTGGGCCTTGATGCTATCTTCTCCCTCAAGTGGCATGGGGTAATGGCGTTAGACCCACAGAGAAGGAAATAGAAACTTACATAAGATAGCCACAGTGATGGAAAGGCTTTTTACTGCTTTTCAGGTTTAAGTATTAACCCATAGTAATAAACATTATTAGTTATGGTTACAGAATAAATTGTTCACTTTTAATTTGAAAAATGTAAAGGCAGAGGTATAGTTTTCAGATAATGAGTGATGGAAAGAGCAATATGTGAAAAAGTTAGCACTCTAAAACACCCATCTTACAGAGCAGGGATTCAAAGGAGACGACTGAAAGTAGACGCAATATACCCCACTAATGGCCTCTATACCCCAGTTATTCCACCTGATATTCTCAGTCTGGTTACAGAAAATGATCAGCTACTTAGAGGCATTTCCCTCTCTGGTAAGGTTCTGTGCTGCTAGCTTGGACACACACACACACATGCCCCCCCACCCCCCCCACACAATATATTTTATATATATAATGTAATATAAATTAAATATATATAATTACATATATATGTAATTGAAAGAAGAGGAACCAATAGAATTTTTTAAATATTACAACTTAGTAAAAATGGCAAGAAGAGAAAAGAAGCAAAGAGTCAGGTACTGTGCAAGAGTGATAAATCTCCATCCTTAGGATGTTAGTAGCTATTCTCTAATGAGCATAATTGAAAAAATAAAGGAAGAAACATATTATGCAGAATTATGGAGGCAATAACTCAAAGGACTACAAACAGAAACAATTAAAATAAGTCGGTTGCCTTTGTTCACTAGGTCTAGGGATAGGCTGCAATGAGGCCAATTAACTATTTATGGAAACTATTCTACCTTTTTTAACACAGACATATATTTCTCTAATGAAAATTAAAGCTTAATGACTTACAAAAGAAAATTTCAAAATAAATGTTTAAACCTTTAATATTATAAGGGTCTTTTCATGAGAAGCTCAGTAAAGGTGTCTTTAAATGGGTCTCATTCATCCAAGCTAGCAGCACAGCGCCTTACCAGAGAGGGAAATGCCTCTAAGTAGCTGATCATTTTACAGAACTTCAAATACCCAAAGATAAGATGAATTTGACATACCTGTCAGCACAGTGTGTTCACTACTGAGAAAAAAAGCTGCTTGTAAAGGAGTGAGAGAAGATGTCCCACTGTGAAAACACTTCTCAACAAAGGACATGAAGAGGGAAAGATTAACACTGGATTTGGCCCATCAGGATAAATCAAAACCATGAAGGAAAAAAAAGAAGCCTAGAGATATGCAGTAAAAGATGGCCTTATGGATTGTGCTGTAACTGAAATATATATTTGGGCATCAAGAATGAGAACGCAATCATCATGCTTTAACTCCTCAAACCCTGAAGATTTTACAAATTTGTAATTATCAGTGAGTTGTGGTATGGAGACTAGTTCTAATGTCAAGCCTTTAGTGACATTCAGGTTTGCTGATAGGAAAGAAAAAAAAAAAGGATTTAGAGTTCAAGGACCCAGATTCAAGTCCATGCTTTGCAACTTAACTAAAATAGGACACTGGCCAAGTTTTGTCCTTTACTGAAGCTTAGTTTCCTTTTGTCTGCATCTCTATTTCTAGTTCTATTACAGGTAATACATAAAACAATAATAAAAGCATCAGTAACAACAGAAAGAACAACTATCCCAACACATCTGCTAGGTTTATTCTCAAGACAACACAGTGTTGTTAGGAATGTTAGGTAGAAAAACAGACATGAGCAGCCGAGGAAGTGGAATAAGATAAGGTTCAAGGAAAAAGCAGCCCAAACTCTGCCCAGGTAGGGGGTCCCATGTGGAGACAACAAAGGCTTTGCAGGGAGAGAACTTTCTTACCTGTCAGGACCAGGCCAAACCAGTCCCAACCAGATCCCAACAGGGGCACAGAACAGAATAACTGCCCAAACCACACCTCATAATGGGAAAGGACATGTGTACTGAGAAGGATGACTATGCAGATGGACCTGTCAATCAAATGACCCCACCTTGTCAGTCAAAGAGGTGCCTCTTAGCCTGAATGTAATATAAAGGCCTCCTGCCTAAAGATCTGTGCCTTTGTCTACCTTGACTCTGGTCTGCTCCTGCCTTGGAGTCTATTTAAATAAAACTTCCACTCTGCTTCACTATTGTGTCTCTGCCTTTCAGTTCTTTGTTACAGTGGAGACAAGAACCAAGAACAAACTCAGCCCAGTAACACTGTGATTGGTTAATGTTATATGTCAACTTGACTGATCACAGGGTGTCCAGATTAAACATTACTGAGGGTATTTACAGATGAGATCAGCATCAGCATGGTAGACTCAGTCGAGTGGATGGCCTACTCCTCTGTGGAGTGGGCACTATCTAATCCTGTGGGGGACTGGATTGTCAAAAGGCAGAGGAAGGAGGAAGATGCCCCCTTTTCCTGCCTTACTGATTGAGCTGAGACATCTCATTAATCTTCTCTGGCCCTTGGACTGGGATTTACACCATCAGCTCTGCTGGTTCTCAGGCCTTTGGACTGAATCACACAACTAGCTTTCCTGGTTTCCAGCTTGCAGATGGAAGATTTTGGGACTTCTCAGCCTCCACAATCATGTGAACCAATTTGTCATAATAAATTTCCTTATATCTTACTTGTTATGTTTCTCTAGAACCCTAATACATATATTTGAGTACTGGACACTTATCAAAAGTTATGCAAATATCAATTATGATAATTGTCAACCAGAAGCAAGTTCCCTCTCCCCAAGTCTTGGTTGACTATTGTGCTTCTATCACTACCAGGACTCAGATCAAAATGAAATGGGTAGGACAATGAATAGAAGGAGGTCATAACAATAGCCAGTTTGAAATACCACCAGATTAACCAATCAGCATATATGAGTGTGGATAAAATTGCAGTATTTCCAGAATCTCTCCCCTGGTTTTTGTGCATCTCCATATCAATAGGTGTTTACAAGGGGTGGAGAGAAGTAGTCCATCTCCATATCAATAGGTAATGGGTGAGGGAGGGCTTATCTGGACCAGAGAGGTTGGGTGGAGCTCTCTTCTTCGGCAGCTGGGTTGAGAGAGATGTGGGATGACTGCTTGTAAGAAATAAACGGGTTTCTTTCTTTATTTCTCCCTTTAATTTCTTTCATTATTTCTCCCTTTGACTGATTTCTGTTTCAAAGGTATTTTGCCCTGGGATTTTCCCTCCAGAGTTACAATCAGTAAAGTCTGACCGACTGAATGTAAATCTGGCCTATAATTTGCTGTTCATATCTACAGGGCACTATGAGAATTACAAAGAAATATAAATGATATAACTAATCCATCACTATAGCTTAGAAACATAGTTGACAAAACATTTTCTCACGTATTCTTGAGGAATTGTAATTTTAGAGATGGGTAGGTAATTTTGATTAAAAGAGAAATCTATTTCTTACATAGAAGGAAGAAATAGATGAGTCTGTGGAAAAAAATTACATTTAAAAAATTTTACATTTAACAGGTTTTATAAAGAAAAGTTATAACTGTAACTTTTGGTTTAGTTTATTAGCAGAAATAAAATGTTGCCCATTATTTCTAGAAAATACATGCAATTCAACAGGGCATTGGGAACAAAAACAAGATAGAGAAATAGGCTATATGTAGAGGGTTTATATTCCTGGGACCTTAAGCATTAGGTGAGTCAAGAAGACAATTTCAAATTTAACTAATTAGGGCAGAAGTTCCAATGTAATGGCAAGGATAGGCAAGGTTATCTGCAGGAAATCAGTCACACAGTCCCCGTGGTATAATATAATACAAGCTTATTTCTCACATAAAGTCTGCTGGGGGCCCAGGAGAATTTCTAAGGCTCTGTCTTCCCTGTGGTGGGTCAGCAATCAGGCTGCTTTCATCTCATGTGTTCACAGTAAAAATGGCAGGTCAGTAAGAAAACAAGAGACTCTTGGCTTAGACAATTCATTGCCTTGTCCCAAAAGCATCTCCACTCAAAGCCCATTTGCCATAATTAATCATAAGGCCCTGCCCCATCTGAAGGAATCTGGGAAGGGCACTTTCCATGGTGTCTGAAGGACAGAGGAACCAGATATTCATGAACACTGGTGAAGTTTAGATGAATAGGCACCATTCCCTACTGCTCTGTTTTATAGACTACTTTCTCTCATTAATAATATTATTATGTAAATGAAATAAATAGGAATAAGTGGCAAACATGAGGTCTAACAAGACAAATTTGGGGGAAAAGGTTTGGGGAAGAATATGGATTAGAGAACCCAATGGATTAGGGGAATCTTGCTTTCACTGATACGACTGTCATCAATACAGATAAATCAGATGTTCCTGAAGCTATGTTACACTTCCTCTTCATCACTCCCTCATTCATGAGTTGCTGACAGGCGAGGAAGCCCGTGCTGCGAGTGCTCACTCAGCACCTTGCTTCCACCACGGAGGCTCCAGGCCACCCAGAGGGAATGAGAAACATCACTTGAGTAGGATGAAAAGAAAAAGTATACGAGGACAAAACAGGAACTTGAAATGGAAGATGATGTTACTTCAGACAAGCAGAGTTTAAGGGCAAAAGTTAGGAAGGAAGGAAAGATGGAAGATAGATGAACAGGAGGTGTAGAGAATTTTTCCAAGTACATTACTAGTACATTAGTTGTCTCTAGGCACCTGCTAAGACCCCCTTATTTCAAGGCAGAAATGCAAATAATTTAGGTGACTTCACTTGGTTTGTGTTCATTTGCTTTTGGACATATGGCTAGAAGTATGACTCAGTTTTTGTGGTTGATAAGAATAGAATTGGGATTGTATAGGGTGTTTTCTGTGCAGTTTGTAAATGTTGCATTTATGTGCTGATGACTTTTATGGTAGCATTTGATTCAAGGCCATTTATTTATAATGACATCAATAGCATTTCAAGCCATGGGAATATACAAAAAAGGTTACAGGTTACACCACTACATTCCCTTCTGACTCCTAAGATATAAATGTGTTCCCTTTAGGCTTAGTTTTCAACATGTTTTGCAAAAGCAGAGAGTCCTTTTCTAAAAAGTCCTTAAAAAAAAAAAGCCACTTTCATAGAAGTGGGCTTTTTCAGTTAACAAGGGACTATTTCCTTCATTTTCAGAAAGCCACTCCTTGGCCCCCAGGGACAATTCCGCTGCATGGTATGGAAGGATTAACAAACCTCAGCATGAGGAAAAGCAACCTAGGGAAACCTGAAAAAGCCTCCCAGTCACAGTCCTACTGAGCCCAGTTCCTTTTTTTTTTGTTTTAATTCAATAGGGAAATAGAAATTACAATTTGATTTCTATCATCTTCTGCCTTCTAACTGCTTTATAATTAAGGAAGTTACTTGGCCTTCGGTTGGCTTCAATTTCCTCACCAGTGAATTAAGAGCTTGAAAAAGATGTTCTCTGTGGATGCTTACTGTAGCAAAAAATCTATAATTCCATGATGTAGAACTGCCTAAAGAAGCATGTGGATCAATTGCCAATAGCCTCCTTTTCCTGTACGTCAACATAAACTACCACTTTAAAATGAGATCCCTGGGTACCTGGTGTGATGGTAGTGGTCTTAAGGGATCTGGGGACACATGATGCTCTTGGGAAGTCTAGTGCCTCACATGAGTCTAGTGAAGGGCATCTTGGTTTCCCCAGCAAGAAATACAAAGAAAGTATTGGTAAGGTCAGGAGCCTATGGGCACCTGGCCTGAAAAAGGGCCAAGACCATCAGACCTTTAGAGCACGATACCTTAAGGAGCCCTCAATCCTCTCCTCTTTCTGAAGGCAACACTCAGACCAGAACTAACCTCGGAGGCAAAAGGTGAGGCTCCTATCACATCCACTGTGCTTAACAGACTTCCTCATTCTACCTTTTCTCTTTTTCTTTTCTTCCTGTCATTAAACATGATTTTCCAAGATTCCCTGCCCTTTACTTCCCCACACTAGATCATCTCAGTGGATATTTATAGGTCCTGCCATGCTACAATTCAAAAAATTATAAAGCACATTCTAGTTCTTTTAAATCAACCTTCATCTCTCAACCCACTATGGAACCTCACACAGGTTATGACTCTCAAAGAACTGCTGTTACCAGCAAACTCCAGATCTCTTAGTATATTCAGCAAGAGTTCATTAACAAGTAAACACAAGGCCTGACAGATTATTGCTTTTATACAAATGACCTTATTAACCAGCATAGTTAACAATATATTTGGTATGCAGTGAGCGTTTCCTTAAAGAAGCTTCTACATAATCTGATGATCTAAATAAACAAATTTCTTCTGAACTGTTTACATGTTATTACTGGTAAATCTCATTAGCTAGTCAATGAACATGTTAAATTATCAAAACAAATAACCTGAACTAAACATAAAACAATTATATGTTGCATAGATGCTCTCTCTGTTATAACTATTTTCAGTTAATAGAAATTTTTTTTATTCTATGCCATGCTAATCTGAAATTGCTTCTTTATTCTCTATGTTGGATTGGCTTGTCAAATTTCACAGTATGCCCTCTGAATACCTTGATTTTTGCTTTATTATTTCTTAAAAGATACATCATTATTAATTTTGGCATTTATTTAGTACGTTCTTTGAGCCAATATTTGTCAAGCACTTCCTTGGGCTGAGCACTGATAGCTCTTCCCTGAACAACTGAAGTCACCTCCTAATTTGTTCACCCAAAGTAACCTTGAATCTTCCAAACTATTCTTCACACTGAAGCCTGAGGCTAAAGATTCACAAGGTTCACGTCAAAGATCAAAATGTTTATCTTGTCCAGGTCCTTCATAGTCTAGCCTCTACCTTCTTTCCAGCCTTATTCAGAGCTACATTTCCTTCACTCTGTATACTTCAATCACCACCTTTCAAATCCTCATACTTGACAAGTGTCCTCCCAACCCCTGGCCTTTGAAAATGTTATCTGCTCTTCCTGAAACACCTTTCTATCACCTTTTCTGGATGAACTCCTACTCATCTTTCAAATCTCAAATCAAATACCACTTCATTAGCAAATTGTCAGCTGACCGTCCTGAGTCAGTTATCCCTAGTATATGCTCAACTCATCACTGCCCTGCCTTTGCCTAAATGATGACATTTGTAATGCTAAATTTATTTCTGTGATAATTTAATGTCTGTTTCCCCTACTAGACACAAAATTCGAGGAAGTCAGGATTACTTTTTTATCTGTATTAAAAGCAGTGATTGGCACATAATTAATTGGCTCTCAGTAAATATGTATTGAATGAGTGAATACAAAATAAATATCAGAAGGTTTGAAATGTTTAGAACTTTTTTATGATTAAACTTTACACAAAATGGCAGACTGCGTGTGATATAAATCTGTCATTTGCAGCTGCCCAAAGACCTTTGGACATCCTCCATTTCAATAGTTCTCCATATCGTTGATCCTCACTTTTCCCAGGTTGAATCCAAAATTTGTATTTCCCAGCACCCTTTTATTCTAGTGTATAGAATTGTGATTAGTTTCCATCAAATAGATAAACCAGTGGGAGCCTAGGAGGCAGATTTGAAGATCATGAGGCTGCTGGGCTCTTCTAGCAAGAACAGTCATGAAGGCATTTGATATTCTACAGTATCCATAATGGGTGTTCTGATCTGGGAACTGACTTTGTGGGTATTGAGCAATAGGCAGAGGCAATTGTGGAATTTCTACAACCTGGGCTCAGAGGAGGTTGGGCTCTTCCTTTAGTGGCATCACTTCCAACTATACAGCCTTCACTGAAGCTGGTTTGCTGGCACTCCCAGAATATATAAGCTATTAATTAATTCTTTTCCAGCTTTAGCTGGCTGGAATATATTCTTCTGTCTGCCCAGAAACCTTAAACTGATACCCTTGAAGAAAATATTTGCAATGTGTGCAAAGCAAACAAAAGATTTCCATATAAAGAGCTTCCATGAATCTACTTTATAAACAACCTAAAAGAATATGAATAGACAATTCACAGACTCACACATAGGCCAATAAACAAATGAAAATATGTACAATCTTATGATAAGGGAAATAAAAATTAAAACAATGATGGAATATTGTTTTTTATGAGACTAACATCTATAAAAGATTGAAATATCTAACATGAACAGAGGTACAGAGAAATGGGTGTTTTTATTAATTATTGGAAGGGAAGTAGGATCTACAGTCATATATTTAAGCATTATCCCTAATATATGAAACAAGACAAATAGACACACTATCATCAATATTATTCAAAATTATTCTAAAGATCATAGACAATGTCATAAAACTAGAGAAAATGGTAAGAAGTATCAATATTGTATACAAATAATTTCATTATGTTTCACTTGAATATACAATTTTCTACTTAGAAAAGTCAGGACAATCAAGTATTCAAATTAGTAAGAGTTTAGTGAGGCAGCCATATATAAGGTAAATATGAAAAATATCAATCTTATATTTCAGAAATAATTAGAAAATATAATGAAAAATAAAACTATCCAAAAGCATCAGAAGTCACTATAATACATTTAAAAGATTATGAGAAAAAATACACAAGACCTCATAAAAAACAAATTATAAAAATGTACCAATAAACAGTAAGGGGAAAATCTAGATTAAGTAACACAAAGGCAAAGATATACTTTTACTGATGTTATTGTATCAATGTTTGCAGTAACGAAAAACAAAATTGGAAACAAATGTCCATCAATAGGCAATAAATAGGATTTGATGGTACTGTAATACATCAACACAATGAATCGTCTCAAAACAAAAACAAAAAACAAAAAAACACTGTTAAAAAGAATAAGATAGGAACTCATAGTAGAGCAGTAGTTACCAAGGCCTGGAGGGTGGGGAAATGTCAGTCAAAGGGTACAAACTTCCAGTTATAAGATGAATACATTCTAGGGATCTATTGTATGTACATCATGGTGATTATAGCTAATAAGTACTGTATACTTGAAAGCTGCTAAATGAGTAGATCTTATATATTCTCATATACACACATACAAAAGTAATTATGTGACATGATGGAAGTGTTAGCTAATCATTTTACAATATATAGTGTATCAAATCAACATGTACACCTTAAACTTACACAATGTTACATGTCAATTATATCTCAATAAAACTGGAGGAAAGAAAAGAATGAGGTAGTTCTGTAAGGAAATGAAAAGCCAACAGCCAAGTTTTTGTTGTTTTTTCAAGATGTAGAACAAAGTGTGTAATCCAGTTTTTTACTGAAAGAAATGCAGGATTGTGTGTGAACAGAATGCAGATAAAATTCTATAAGGATATTGTAACAGACACCTCTTGTGCACACCTGAGCACCACTTGGTCCTACAGCAACTGCTGTCTTAGCCAGTGGCACGCAGGATTTGACCTGCCTTACACACGTGCAAGGTGACTGGGCATCACTTCACCTCACACTAGGTACCTCTAAAGCTTCCTGCTCTGAAGTACACAGTTCTGAGACACATTTTATAACACTCCTTAGAATCTCAGGGACCAGAGCAGCAAGCCAGAAACTTTCACTTTGTGCTTTACACACAGTGTTGATTTAAATTTATTATTTTTTAAAAGCATTCACTTTTTTTGTAATTTATGAAAGTATATAAAGTGTAGAGCATCAACAGGGACTGCTAAGTTACCAATTTAATAAAGGGGTGTGAAGAAGCAGAGTCTAGCCAGACAGATGGCTGGGATGAAGAAAAGGATTGCAAGCTATTTATAAAGACTGAAAACAAGAGGAGCAGCACTGGCAGGGATGATGGAGTTCAATTCTCGACATGAGTGTAAGGTACCTACATGCAGACAGTAATGAAATAACCTGAAGATTCTTTTTCCGACCAGCCATATAAAAGAAGGGCATGGGGTATTTAATAGTACTTACAGAAGCTAGGCATTCATCTGACAACCAATTTAATCAAAACATGGTCAAAATAGGAGTTTAAGCAGTAAGCAAAATTAATTATATATAAGATTCAGAAGGTAAGTTTATATAACTAAAAAAAATACCAGGTTTGTTATAGTCTTATAATTCTGTTCTTACAGAAATAGGTTTATCACTTAATTCTTAAGCATGACTCACTTGAGACAGTGTCTGAAACCATTGTAAATTATGTGTTTTAAATACAGCAGTGTTGGGGAAGATGGCAGCATGAGCAGGGCAGCAGAAATCTCCTCCCCAAACCACATATATTTATGAAAATACAACTATTCCTAAAAGAGAGACCAGAAGATACAGTACAACAGCCAGGCCAGAGCTGCACCTGCGGGGAGTCAGCACCTCACACAATGGGTAGGATACGAGGCCGCAACCCGGCGGGACCTGAGCACTCCTCCACCCCAGTGCACCGGCAGGAGGAAAGGATTCGAAGCGGGGAGGGAGTGGAGGCATGGGCCCGTCAAATAACCAGCCCTGGTGATCTGTGCCGGAGCACTGCCACACATCGCACGGTGTATCGGAGATTGGAGACGCAGAGGGGCAGGATCTAACAGAATGGCACAGCTGGGTTCTCTCAGCTGGCTCCCCAGGAAAAAAGAAAAGCGCACGCTTTTTTAAAAGTCTTAAAGAGACAAGGGCCAAACAGCGGAACAAAATCGTCCGAGCACACTCAGCCCAGCAGGTGGGGAATCCTGAGGAATTTCAGACCCCTTGGCCAGCGGCCGAGCAAAGGAGCCGCGCCGAGGCTTCCCACAGAGATCAGCAGCCTCCCATTCCTTTCCCCCAGCCAGTGCCACAAAGGGTCTGGCGGAACGGAACAGTGGAGCAGCAATGCCACCTACAGCAACCTAACAGAATCTACTCATGGTGGGTGTTGGTTTTTTTTTCTTTTTAAAAGTCTTAAAGAGCCCAGCTGACACACGTGGCACCTACCAGCGACCACTTCTATCGCCATGAAAAGACAGAGGAATATGGTACAAACAAAGCTTACCCAGACAACCCCAGAGAGGGAGCCTGAAGTGATGGACATGCACAATCTTCCTGAAAAAGAATTCAGAATAAAAGTCATAACAATGCTGATGGACCTACAGAGAAATGTGCAAGAGCTGAGGGAGGAAGTGAGGGAAGTGAGGAAAGACAATGCAGAAATCAGACAAGCGATCGACGGGATTAACAGCAGACTGGATGAGATGCAAGAGACTGTTAATGGAATAGAAATCAGAGAACAGGAATACAGAGAAGCTGAGGCAGAGAGAGACAAAAGGATCTCTAGGAATGAAAGAATATTAAGAGAACAGTGTGACCAATCCAAACGGAACAATATTCGCATCACAGGAGTACCAGAAGAAGAAGAGAGGGAAAAAGGGATAGAAAGTGTCTTGGAAGAAATAATTGCTGGAAACTTCCCCAAGCTGGGGAAGGAAATAGTCTCTCAGACTATCATCAGACTTCTCAACAGAGACCTTACAGGCCAGAAGAGAATGGCATGATATATTTAACGTAATGAAACAGAAGGGCCTCGAACCAAGAATACTGTATCCAGCACGATTATCATTTAAATATGACGGAGGGATTAAACAATTTCCAGACAAGTGAAAGCTGAGAGAATTTGCCTCCCATAAACCACCTCTACAGGACATCTTAAAGGAATTGCTCTAGAGGAAGCACTCCTAAGGCTAAAAAGATGTCACCAGAGAAAATAAAATCATAGCAAAGAAAGCAGACCATCCAAATACTAACTAAAGGCAAAGAATAAAACACCTAGTATATAAAGAATGGAGGAGGAAGAATAAGAAGGGAGAGAAATAAAGAAACATCAGACTGCGTTTACAATAACTTAACAAGAAAGTTGTTAGATTGTCAGATAGTAAAAAGAACCTCAGTAAATTCAAGAAGACTGAAATTCTACCAACCAACTTCTCAGATCACAAAGGTATAAAACTAGAAATAAATTTTAGAAAGAAAACAAAAAGGCTCACAAATAACATGGAGACTTGACAACACTCTCCTAAATAACCAATGGGTCAACAACCAAATTAAAACAGAAATCAAAGAATATATGGAGACTAATGGCAACAATAACCCAAAGCTACAACTTATGTGGGACGCAGCAAAGGCAGTTCTAAGAGGAAAGTATATTGCAATCAAGGTCTATTTAAAGAAGGAAGAACATTCCCAAATGAATAGTCTAAAGACACAATTACTGAAATTGGAAAAAGAAGAACAAATGAGGCCCAAAGTCACCAGAAGGAGGGACATAATAAAGATTAGAGAAGAAATAAATAAAATTGAGAAGAATAAAACAATAGAAAAAAATCAATGAAACCAAGAGCTGGTTCTTTGAAAAAATAAACAAAATAGATAAACCCCTAGCCAGACTTCAGAAATGAGAATCAGAAATGAGAAAGGAACAATCACGACGGACCCCACAGAAATACAAAGAATTATAAAAGAATACTATGAAGATATATATGCTAACATGCTGGAAAACATAGAAGTGGACAACTTCTTAGAAAAATACAACCTTCCAAGACTGACCAAGAAACAGAAAAACTAAACAGACCTATCACCAGCAACAAAATTGAATCCGTAATCAAAAAACTACCCAAGAACAAAACCCCAGGGCTAGATGGATTCACCTCTGAATTCTACCAGACATATAGAGAAGAAATAATACCCATTCTCCTTAAAGTTTTCCAAAAAATAGAAGAGGAGGGAATACTTCCAAACTCATTCTACGAAGCCAGCATCACTCTAATACCAAAACCAGGCAAAAACCTCACCAAAAAAGAAAATTACAGACCAATATACCTGATGAACGTAGATGCAAAAATACTCAACAAAATATTAGCAAACCGAATTCAAAAATACATCAAGAGGATCATACACCATGATCAAGTGGGATTCATCTCAGGGATGCAAGGATGGTACAACATTCGAAAATCCATCAACATCATCCACCACATCAACAAAAAGAAGAACAAAAACCACATGATCATCTCCATAGATGCTGAAAAAGGATTTGACAAAATTCAGCATCCATTCCTGATTAAAACTCTCAACAAAATGGGTATAGACGGCAAGTACCTCAACATCATAAAGGCCATATATGACAAACCCACAGCTAACATCGTATTTAACAGCGAGAAGCTGAAAGCTTTTCATCTAAGATCGGGAACAAGACAGGGATGCCCACTCTCTCCACTGTAATTCAACATAGTACTGGAGGTCCTAGCCACAGCAATCAGACAAAACAAAGACATACAAAGCATCCAGACTGGTAAAGAAGAAGTCAAATTGTCACTACTTGCAGATGACATGATATTCTACATAAAAACCCCTAAAGACTCCACTCCAAAACTATTAGAGCTAATATCTGAATTCAGCAAAGTTGCAGGATACAAAATTAACACACAGAAATCTGTTGCTTTCCTATACACTAATGATGAGCTAACAGAAAGAGAAATCAGGAAAACAATTCCATTCACAATTGCATCCAAAAGAATAAAATACCTAGGAATAAACCTAACCAAGGAAGTGAAAGACCTATAGCCTGAAAACTACAAGACACTCCTAAGAGAAATTAAAGAGGACACTAACAAATGGAAATTCATCCATGCTCTTGGCTAGGAAGAATAAATATTGTCAAAATGGCTATACTACCTAAAGCAATCTACAGATTCAACTCAATCCCTATCAAAATACCAATAGCTTTCTTCAATGAATTGGAACAAATAATTCCAAAATTCATGTGGAACCACAAAAGACCCCAAATAGCCAAAGCAATCCTGAGAAGGAGGAATAAAACAGGGGGAATTACACTCCCTGACTTCAAGCTCTACTACAAAGCCACAGTAATCAAGACAATTTGGTATTGGCACTAAAACAGACCCACAGACCAGTGGAACAGAATAAAAAATCCAAACATTAACCCAAACTTACATACAGTCAATTAATATTTGATAAGGAAGCCTCGAATATACAATGGGGAGATGACAGCCTCTTCAGCAGCTGGTGTTGGAAAAACTGGACACTTGCATGTAAGAGAATGAAACTGGACTACTGTCTAACCCCATACACAAACGTAAACTCAAAATGGATCAAAGACGTGAATGTAAGTCATGAAACCATAAAACTCTTAGAAAAAAACATAGGTAAAAATCTCTTGGACATAAACATGAGCGACTTCTTCATGAACATATCTCCCCGGGCAAGCGAAACAAAAGCAAAAATGAACAAGTGGGACTTTATCAAGCTGAAAAGCTTTTGTACAGCAAAGGACACCATCAGTAGAACAAAAAGACATCATACAGTATGGGAGAATATATTCATAAATGACGTATCCGATAAGGGGTTGACATCCAAAATATATAAAGAACTCATGCACCTCAACAAACAAAAAGGAAATAATCCAATTAAGAAATGGGCAGAGGACATGAATAGATACTTCTCTAAAGAAGAAATTCAGATGGCCAACAGGCACATGAAAAGATGCTCCACATCACTAATCATTGGAGAAATGCAAATTAAAACCACAATGAGATATCACCTCACACCAGTTAGGATGGCCAACATCCAAAACACAAACAACAACAAATGTTGGCGAGGATGTGGAGAAAAGGGAACCCTCCTCCACTGCTGGTGGGAATGCAAATTAGTTCAACCATTGTGGAAAGCAGTATGGACGTTCCTCAAAAAACTCAAAATAGAAATACCATTTGACCCAGGAATTCCACTCCTAGGAATTTACCCTAAGAATGCAGCAGCCCAGTTTGAAAAAGACAGATGCACCCCTATGTTTATTGCAGCACTATTTACAATAGCCTAGAAATGGAAGCAACCTAAGTGTCCATCAGTAGATGAATGGATAAAGAAGATGTGGTACATATACACAATGGAATATTATTCAGCCATAAGAAGAAAACAAATCCTACCATTTGCAACAACATGGATGGAGCTAGAGGGTATTACGCTCAGTGAAATAAGCCAAGCCGAAAAAGACAAGTATCAAATGATTTCACTCATATGTGGAGCATAAGAACAAAGAAAAAAACTGAAAGAAAAAAAACAGCAGCAGACTCACAGAACCCAAGAACGGACTAATCGTTACCAAAGGGAAAAGGACTGGGGAAGATGGGTGGGAAGGGAGGGTTAAGGGGGACAAAGGGGCATTACAATTAGCAGACGTAATGTTGGGGGGGGGCGCGGGGAGGGCTGCACAACTCAGAGAAGACAAGTAGTGATTCTATAGCATCTCATTATGCTTATGGACAGTGACTGTAATGGGGTTGGTGGGGGGGACTGGATGAAGTGGGTAGTTTAATAACCATAATATTGTACATGCAATTTTAGATTAATGATACCAAAATAAATTATTAAAAAAAAAATAAACACTGCGGTGTTATTCTACTCAGTTTTTGAAGGACCGCTTCCAAAGCTAGACTTGCAATGGGTTTTGGAAGCTGCGATATTTATTCACTCAGTTTTACCCCAAATGCCTATTCCCTTTACTCCAATTACCCCAGATGTTATCATTTTATATGCATGCCAAGATATGAAAAGCTTGAGATTCAGTTGATTAAAACACTAATTATAAACACATATCTCAGTACATTAATAAAAATAAAACAAAGTTTTTTATGAACTTGAGATATTTATGCATTAACTAAAAAGCATACCAAAAATGCTATTTAAGTACCAAATAAATTAAGAGAGACATCACACTCAGACCTAGTATTCCTTTTATCTATTATTTTGTAGAAGAAAATAGGAATGGATTTCTTTTCCCCCATCATGGTATTCCATGGGATCATGGGACATATAGTATGCAAAATTCCCCTGAGCTGATCTTTCCTTTGCCACCCTTTACTGAAGGCTGAACTCAAATTAACATTTCCTTTCCCATCTTTCATATTATTGCATTACTTCAGTATGTCAAGGAAACATTTCTTACCATTAAAATTCATGTTGCCATGGCTAAAAGTCTGGCGTGTGTTAAAGTGGTGAGGGTAAAAAAAATCTCTGCAAAACAGTAAAAAGGGTTAAGCATGTTTTCATGTTTTTAGTCCTTCCTAATCTCCAAACTAAGCCATTGTCACCATCTCCTCTCTAGATACCCTGTGACCTCAAATTCTTTCTACTTGCACCTCATCAAAATAAACTCTCAGGATATTACCTGATAAATTCATCTAACACAAGGTGCAAATTTGTGATAATCCTAGTAGATGATCTCCCCAAAGTGTATTTGCATTTTTACAAAATAAATATCTTAGGAAAAAAGTTCAGATACTAGCCTCAGGTTGCTCACATAGGCAGAAAGAGAAATTTTTCAAATCCTTGAGTTTATACAAGTGAGGTGGCTGGCTGACTCATCCATTACTTCTACAACTGTCTGTGTATAGTTTAAGACTTGAAGAATAAAACTACAACTAGTTGGGAGTATGAGCTATTATTCTCTTCAAAGGGAAAAGTGAATTTGTGCATAAGTCACTATTCATCTTGGATTAGCTAGTCTCCTATCTCTCTTGCTCTGGCTATTTTTCTCCTTATCCCAAAGCCCCAGTCCTAAAGTCATCAACACCACCCAGAATTAGGCATTGGTCTTCATTTATTCACAGGACCACTATCAACATGCATACAATTGAGCTGAAAAACGAATACTGACTTTCTTGTTTCATGGCTTGACCACCACTGTTTCCCAAACAAAGTATTATGAATACTCTGTTTTTCATATTAGACAACCATGAAAACCAAGGTGCATATTTAGTGCCATTTTCTCTTTAAAATAATCACTCTTCAACTAGATTCTGTACATAAAGGAGAGGGATGTGTAAGTGAAGTTTCTATCCCTTGCACAGAGGCCAGCAAGAAAGAGAGCTGTGGTTTTGACTCATGGCCATTGAAAGTCAGTTGTTCAGGGTAACTAAGAAATGAGAAAATTGTGGGGAACAGCTAAACTTATTAACTCAAACCCTAACCAAACTCTCATTCAACCAAAATGTGATGGAATATTTTTCAAAAAGAAAGATAATGTATCATACAAACCTGCAAATGCCAAAAGTTTAGGATTGTGAGTTCTGCTTCCCCTGCCAGTGCTCTGTCTTCAGTAGCCTTTACATAGAGGGGGACTTGACTTCTCATTGCCTGGGCTTCCACTAGGTCTCAGGTCTCCATTCCCCACCCTCAGACCTTCAAAGGAAACAATTTTTATTCCGACCCCTCATTTGTTCCTTTCCAGGGAAAAGAAACAGCTTTCCACACAAGGAGGTCACAAGACTTGGAAGTGAGGGCAGAGTCACATTTTGTCTTTGGATCCAAGCTGCATGTTCCATTCCAGTGGGAACACTAACAAAGCTGCTGTGGCTAAGCCACTCAGTTGGCCAAAAGATGAATAATTATGTTCTCCAACACACTTCTAAACTAGATTAAGTAAAGGAGACTTCAGGCTTTTAGTTTTACACCTTTGATTCACTAATCATGACACTTTTTAAAAAGACACTCTTCAAAAGGTCATCATATGTTTTAAGCTATTAAAAATAGGTCCACAGTTGCCAGTTCTCTGACCAAGCTTATTCAAGATGCAAGACCCTCTGTTAAGCTACGAGACTGCCTACCTTAAGCTCAGCAATAATGCAAAACACATCTGCAGGTCACTTAAGCCACTTTCAAATTGAACTGTCCAATGTCTGTAAAGAATAATGCCTTTAAAATGTCATAAAAGCTATTAAAAAAAAACTGGAGCAGAGGAGAAAACTGTTTGTTCCAAACAAATGTTTTCACTTTGTCCACTGAGAAGGTTTCTGTGAGATAAGACCCTGAATTAAACCCGCACAGAGGCCAGGGTTACTGCCCATGTAATAAAATGTCAGAAGGAGAGTAATCAGGGAGCTTCGTTTGAACTTTGAATCCATAAATCAGTCCCTGAACTCAACAACTTCATTGCATCTTAGGGGAAACTAAGAGCAGATCATCTCCTCGAACTAAAAATAAGAAATGAGGGCAAAAGGAATGTCGTCTTAAGACCCCCGACATCCTCCCATCAACCCCACCCCTCCCCGGGCCTACCTCATTACCACCACCACAAGAAAACCCTCTGTTCCTCACCTTTAGCCTCAGGTTCCTGTCAAGGTCATAAAAGGAATTCTTCATAAGATTTACTCCCTTTGCTTTTTCTCTTTCTGATCATTTAGTTCATCTAAAATTGGTGAGAACATTTGAAAAACTCCTAATAGGGTAAAATACTACCAACCTGGTTCTGGTTAACAATTAAACATTTCTAACATTAGGCTGATTTAACACAGTAAATGGTCTTCATATGAAAAGAATTAATGAACAATTCTCTTTAAATTACAATAGGCAAGAGTCCTCCCCAAGGTTCTTGTAATAAAACAAGAATATTAACTACTATGAAAGGTTATCTGGGGTTTTCTCATTTCTTTCCCAAGATACACCATTAAAGATGTACAATGCAAGAAAGAAAAAAAAAAAATCACATCTTCCCTACCATTGCCAATTTTAAAAAATAGATAAAACCTTAGTTTGAACCATCAATTGTTGATCATGTAATTAAAATATCTGTACCTTAGCAACCCATCTGTAAAATGTGGACTGACCTTGTTCAGGTGATGCACGGAAGGTGCACGAGAAAGGACAAATATCAAAATAAGAGGTTTAATTCCTATTGCAAATAAGAGAATAAATTTTCCTTTTCTCCTTTTACTCTAAGCATTTAATTCAGAAAACTTGTTACTGTATGTACTTCCTCCTCTCTTTGAAATGTATACAATCTTTTTGAAAACTAGATAGGCTACTGGTCAACTTTCTGACTTAGGAATATCTTTCTCAAAGAGCTGGGAACCATCTCTTTGAAACACAAACATAAAGAGAGATAACACCCCTAAATCCCAGTTTCCAGGGGAGGGTAAGAGTCTAATTTTGGTGGGCACCTTGCTCCAATTACAAAACAATCTCCTGTAATAAAGACATGAGAAATTTGGTTTTCCTCTAGATAAAGCTAGTTAGCTAACACAGATGGTCACCTCAATTACCAGGTAAAGTCAAGATGAACTATGTGTGACAAATGGTGCTATCAAGTCCTCTTACTTGAGGACTAGTTATCGTTTATCTTGAAAACATGTTTGTAATGGTTTGTCTCTGGGTGGCTATAAAAAGGATGAGTTTTTTCCATCTTTTGTAATGTTAGTGGACTGCCTGGGATGTGCCTCACATTCTGGTTTAATGCTTGCTCAATAATAAAATGTTCTTCCTCTACTAACTTTGTGGAGAGAATTCCTGGGTTGGGGGAAGATTTTGTTTTTAATTATATTTCTCCGACACACAGAAAAAGCTGTGAACAAAGCCTCCAAGTGGCATGGGGCTACAGCCAGCTGGAGCCCCCAACAGGAGTGAGATAACCCATCTGAGCAATAAAGTGACTACTTGGCTCATTGCCTCCATTGAATAATTAACCCAGCTAACTATCAGATGAGTATTCAATACTCAATTAATGTTTACTGATTGGTAAGACATGCTATTATAAGGGTGCCACAATTCCTATATTTTCTGGCTTTATTTTATTTGGCTTTAATTGAACAATCACTTCCTATAACAGCAATCCATTAATTCTGTTTTTCTATCCTTAACAGAGGTCATAGACTAGTTAGGTCATAAACATTGACTAATACAAGTTCACGTTAAGTGTTTGGCTTACCTCCACTGCATTTTAGCTTTTGAACTTAAATGCCTTTAAATTCATGACTCCTGCTTTAGAAAATCATCCTCCTATTGTCATCAAGATATCAGTTGATACTGCATTGCCTGCTTTGTATCAGGCCCTCTTAGTACTTCCGCAGTAATTTCCTTAATGCTTTCTACTACCCTTGGGTAGGTCATATTGCAATCCCCGTTTACAGATGAGTTGCTGAGGCATACAGAAGTTAATTACCTAAGGTCATAGGATTTGTAAAATATGGAGCGTGAGTTCAAACCCAGTCGTCTGGCTCCTAAGCTCACGACTTCAAGAACACCACCATAACGCTGCTCATGAACAAAAGCCCTAAGCTTATCCCCCCACCTGAGGGATGCACACTTTTTCAGTTTCTGGTTTCTCTTAGTCTGATTCTGTTCCTACCAGGTAAACTAGCAAAGGGTTCTTCTTTGGTATGTTTCTGGCTTCTAACCACTAACATAGACACAGACTTTGAAACCTTGGAATATTAACTCCAGTCCCAGAAGTGGGGAAGGAAGTACAAAGTCAGAGAAACCCATGAACGGCTGGCCCATGCTTTAATATCTTGCTGCCCAGAGACAAAACTGTTATGCAACTACTGAAATCCCACACTGATTTAGATCAACATGAATGACCATCTGCCCAGTACGGTCAAAGATATCTGGTATTTTAATTATAATATTTCAAAGAGTAATAATAAATCTACAATGCATGATAGTACTTCTCCCTGACAGTCCCTTTACCAAATCACTCAGGGAGATTCTCCACCTGCACGATGGGAAAGAGAGAGAAAACTCAATGGTCACCAAGGACGGAGTGTTAACGTGCAGGCAGGGCAGAGTGACGAGATGAGGACAGAAGGAGGACTGTGGTAGCTGATACTATGGCTGGAAGCTGGGAGGAAGCCAAGAACTATCATTTCCATGAAAAGGGGACTGAAAAATTCCACCACCACAGACCGAGGCAACAGGAGCTTTTCTCTGGGAAAGAAAAGCAAGACTCTGGCAGGAAATTGAAAGCCCACACCTGTACCTCACATGGGTGTAGAGCACAAACATACAGTTCCTTGGAATTGCAGAAAACTCTAAGTTGAAAATTTAATGTAAACTTGGCGCTATACCTGAGGTGTCTGGCATAGCAAATGTAGGACCATTCTGGAGAGAAACTCAAAATACAGGCCACAAAGAATTTAAAAAAAAAAAGCTACATGATAATAACTTCACATTTGAAAATTATAAAGCTCAAGAGGAAACAATTTCCTAAGATTCATGAATCCTCAGAATAAATAAGCACGAGTAGGATAAATATGAATTTAAACCTACGTATCTCATATAAAAAGCAGAAAGCCTAAGAGAAAGGAAATATCTAAAGTTTAAAACTCTAGCTTTCTTAGGTAAATAAAGTACACATTTTTGCCACTTGTATTTTTTGCTTTTAACATAATATACATATTAAATCGTCAAAGGCAGTTATCACTATAGAGAAAATTATTTTAAAATCTGATTTCTTTGATGGACGTTTTTAAAAATGCCTTATGACAGACAGCAGGGCCCATGCATTAACCTTACTCACCTCTGCAACTAAAAGCTTTTTCATTGTTATTTAGAAATGTCTAATTCTAATCAAAATAGGATGTTCAATTGCAGTTGGCACTTAGGTCGACACAGTATGAAAGGAGAAGTCATATATGTTAGGACAAAGAAAATCCCCTTTGTCTTTTCTCTGAGGAAGCTGGCAAAGATGCTTATTTTTAATTTATAATATAATCTTTTTGTTAAAGTCTTCTCAACTTAGTCACTAAAAATTGCCATTCTTACCAACATTGATATAAAAGTTCATGCTGTGGTCACTCTTATATTCACTCAGTAAATACTAAGGGTGTATTTACTGCGTGTTTGTCTGTGCCAGATGCTATAGATCTTCTCAGGTTAGAGGGAAGGACCAATTATTAGGAGTCAAACTCAGCAGAGAAAAGCAAGTCAAACCTCAGTAATTTCTCCAAGGGTTGAATGTGAAAGGCAGAGTCCTGAGGCATCAGAGAGTGACTACAGGTCAGGAGCAGTAGGAAAAATCTAAGCCAAAGAGAAAAAGCCATATTTCAAAGAGGAAAATGGGCATAATTATTGAGTTTCAAGAAAGCACAAAATACAATGGCAGAGCAAAATGGCCAGGGCCATTAAATTTTGTGACTGGAAAAGTCACTGGAGACACTTATTAAACAACAAAAATGAAGGACACTGACAGACAGGAAAAAGAAGTGAGGGGGAAGGAAGTGAAAGCGATTAGTAGAAAGCATTCAGTCAAGAAACTGAGCTTTCTTGACTGTAAATAAAGACAATGGCAGCAGTGGGGAGAGCAACAAGGTCACAGGAAGGACGCTTAGAAAGGAGAAGACTATTTTAGAAAGAATGGAGAATTAGATCAGGAAAACTGACACTAATTCAGGCGGAGATTTGTAAGGTAACTTACTTCCAGTGTAAGAATCAAAGATGGATGGAGAAGGTTAACATGGAGGAGAGGATGGCTCTGCACTAGGTAAATCTTACAGGTGATGAGGTGTCGCATGAGGAGAGCACAGGAGCTCCTGGGAGATGGGCCCAATCATCATCACAGCGCGCACACGCCTCCGCGCTGGAGGGAGCACACACGGGGAAGACTGTGAGGAGTCTGTAAGACCCCGCTGGACAGCAACAACACTCTGTGTGGTAGCCACAGCTGTATACCTCTGGTGGCATCTGGCTGCCCTGTAGGTATTTAAGAATAAATAAAACTAAAATAAAAACTAAGCACCAGCAAGAGGGAGTGATGAAGGCCCATTAAATTTGCTAGCAGAGTGCTGTCCTAAAATTAGCAACCAATTAAGGCCCTCTCAATATTTACAAAGTGAGAAAGGCTAAAACGGAGAAAAGTTAGCTAGAGGTACTCCCACCCAAACAAGAAAACTAGAAAATAATGTCTAAAAACCAATTACATAACAGCAGTAAATACATTTCTTTTCATATATTCATTGAAAAGTATTATCACAGGCAGCTTCACTTTTGTGTAGAACAAAGACCTTCAGTAACAAACACTTCTACAAACTTCAGAAGCAAGTGAAAAGAAGGAGGCAGCATGGGAGTGTGTGATTGTGTTCTGAAAGCTAAATCTGCTGCAAGAATGACACAGGGCATGAGAGGCAGTTCACTCCTGGCCCTGAATGAGAGCAGAGCTTCTGGGCACCAGTGCTGAGGAGTCAGCGGCAAGAATATGCAGAATATGTAAAGTAACATCAATGATTAAAATGATGATTTTTGTTAGGACAAACATGAGGTTCATTGCTGTTTTTAAATAATGATTATATTGCAGATTTTTAAAACTGAAGTATATCAAACCCTTATCCCTCCTTTTTTCTTAAATTTTTAACTCAGGCTAATTTTCCTGCACATTGAGTCATTTCTGACCCATTGGCTGTGAATGTCAAGTCTTTGACCATCTTTGAAGAGCTCTACCTGTGACTGATATCTACATACTATTTTGTGCCAGGGTATGTATGTTTGTTTTGGCTTTTAGTAGTGGTTCAGAAATGCAAACACAGATTTATTGAGAAATAGTCACCCAAGAACAAACCAATACTTCTTAAAAATGGCAGAACACCCAGACTGCTCTCTGAGGGCAGTGACTTATTTATTTTTTCCACATTTTCATATGCACAAATGAAAAATCAAAATACAGCAACAGCTCATCCATTGAAACTAAGAGATAAAATACAATTTGATTAGTTTCCCGTATACTCAATCACCTGCTTTCAGCTCAGTGTGGTATTATTTTTGAAAACTCTGATATGCTTGTTAGCAAAGCACAACACAGACTCAACTATACCCCACACTGTCTTTATGCTTGTTTTGTTCTTTATTTATTCAATGGACTTGTATAACTGTGCCCATTCCTGAAGTCTTGAGGCATTTGTGGGTACACAATTGTGCATGTGCACACACACATACACACTCTTCAAGAAAATATTTTAAACAGCAAATAAGTGCAATAACAGCAAAGAGAAAAACCAACAGGATTTTTTAAAAAGCATTCTTCAATTATCTTTCCATCTGGATAGACTCTAGAAAAAGTGGGATTTCAAGTTCAACTGGAATCCCATGGACATGGTATTAGGCTTCTATTATTGCAAGAAAGAGAGGTCATCTCTAAGAAGACATAAACCTAGTCTCAAGGGTTCCCTCTTCTTGGAAATCTTTCCTAACCACACTGTAGCAACTAACCATTAGGACTTAGGGAACTTCACCTCCTTTGGGGAGCCTTCCTTTACTTTAATGATGCTTGGTATTTAATTTAAATTTCTATAATTCAGTAAGATACTAATTTTTATCTTAGTTTTATTGTTGTAACTAGTGTAAAAATTCTAGGACATGTTGAAAGGTAATTTTACCTATTCCTCCCTGTATAGTGGTTCCCCAAGACCACACCCAGCTTCAATGATCCACTAGGAAGTCTCACAGGACTTAGCCCATAGGTATATTCATGCCTAATGTTTAGCTAAGTCAAAGGATACAAGACAAAATCAGCAAAAGGAAAAAGCACATATGGTGAAGTCCAAAGGAAGCCAGGTGCAAACTCCCAAGGGCTCTTTGCCAGTGGAGTCACAGTACTCGATGCCTCCAGCACAGCACTGTGACCACACATGTGCACAGCTGTCTGCCAGGGAGACCCAGCACTGAGATTTTTCCTGGAGACTGGTCACACAGACACCCTCTGCTCTGCCACAATTAACAGAGTCTCAGAAGCTAAGCAGGTGTTTTGCATAAAGCATACTGTTTGCACAAATTAAGCAGAGTGAGTCACTCTTTTATTAGGAAATGGTGGGAATGTTCCAGACATCGAAATTCCTAAACTCCAGCCAAAGCCAACCTTGCAAGCAGGACTTCCTAAGGATAGCAGTCTCAGACTGACATATTAACTCCTTCCTTCACATACTTCTAGAGATGGGATGACCACACTTTTGTGTCTAAATATGGGACCCTGAGGAAAACCTTAACCTTTGGGGAGGAATATGGATTCATGGAAGAGTATTAAGCAGGATTTTCAAGGAGAAAGGGATAATGGTGTTGAATTGAAGAGAAACAAGAGCCTCATTCCTAATGTGCTGTCTCTGAGATGAACAAAGTGAATGGCCTTTTAGCAAGTGTCAGGGCCCAATGCTCACATCCAACACAGCAGATTGGGTGTGGCAGGACTTCTTTTGAGGGTGGGTAATACATACATATACCTTGGGATCTAAACATTTAAGGTTGTAACTTTCAAAACCAAGTCAAAAGAAACTTGAATACCTTCTTGGCAAGAGAGGAGTAGAAATACCTCATGCCATGTAGGTTTGAAAGTTAAAGACACCAGTGACAGGCTTGATATCCTGAAGACCTATGTCCAGCTTTTCTAAATTATATTTTCTTCTGGAATTCTTTTACGACTCCCAAGAAAAAGAATCCTCTCCTTCATACCATCAAACCCCACCAAAAAAAAATTTTTTTAATCAACAAATTGATATTGGACTTCTAGCCAGATTTAACTTTTTATATATATTTAAGAAATACAATAATGTGGTTCTCTTTGCATCTCCTGTGATAGGGCAAACTAATTCCAGTTAACTATTTAATTTCATGGAAATCTCATGAGTGGTACTGTCAACTTATTTACCAATAAAGAAACCGTGGCTTAGAAAATTTAAGCAACTTGTTTGAGGTCACAGAACTGGGGCCAATAGGTCCAGAGTGCAACCTCATTGTTTCTGCCTTTAGAAATTATTCATTTAGCAACTCTACTTTATTTTTTAGCATACACTGTAAGATAATTTAGAAAAATTAGGTATGCCCTCACACATTTTTAAGATGACATCTATTTCCCATTATAAAATTAAGTAATCATAAAGGATGAACAGTTCTGTGTATTCTAAATGTTGACACTTCACATATATAACTGCATTATTCTGTAAAATATAGCCAATGGTAAGTATCATTGCAATTTTTTTGTAGTACCATTGCAATTTGGTCCTTTGAAGTAGCATTTTGAAGAATAAATGAATACTTTTTAAACAGGTGAAAGTTGTGAGTCATTCCTCTTTATCTTTGATTTGTATTCCATTCAACATTACTAACAGGATTTTATTGTAATACAATAATTTTTATGCTTGAACATCTTCCATGGATCACTCTGTCCAACTCTGCAATAAAAACATGAGGTCTGGTAATGAATAGTTGATACTTCTGTGGAATGCTAGGGGGTAACAGAAATGTTTCTTAAATGGCCAGTTTGTTGTTTATAGAGTGACTTTTCTCAGATAAAACTACTGCTCTTTTAAGGGGGCGTTACCATTACTCACCTTCTCAACACCAACGACAAGATTTCAAACTGTCCTTTTCTTTGAAAGCATCCAGGATTTTGCACTCAGGACAATGCAACGCTGCAGGGTTGGAGCAGAGTAAGGATCCACCTTTCTCTAAAGCAGAAGAAAACACTACTTTGAAGGGTGCAGAGGATCAGAGACCACCCCTCCACACACACACCCTGACCACACTCTTACCCCTTTAGAGCAGACCAACTGAAGGACAAACTACAATGGAGAGCTGAGAAGCTGGAAGTGAACTGCCTTAAAATACTCTGAGTGCCTAACTAACCTGGAACAATCTCCACAGACCTCTGGGAGTACACGTACCCTTGTTTGAGGAAATACCCTACCTCTGTTCTAGCCTCTATTCTAGGTCTTAATATATGACCTTGTGCTTCTTGGACGAATTGTATTTCCTCACCTTGAGGGTAGTGTTTCAGGCAGGAGCTGTGTGTGTGTGTGTGTCTTTAGCAGTGTCTTCTAGTACCTAGCATCATATTTACTACATAGTACATGCTGATTCAATATTTTATGAATAAACGCATGCTATTACAAAGTAAACAAAACCTAGCTGAACGTCATATATTAGTGAGTTTTAGTGAGTTAAAGCAGATCATGGTATTTTTAGTATGATCTCACTGTGGTCAGAGGCAGTACATGTAAATATGTGTACATCAGTATCAGTAGATATTTCTAGGTGAATGAATTTTTGGCCACCTTCTTTTCGGCAATCTCTATGTTCTGGTTTATCTACAAACTACTTAGGTAAGTTTTATGACATTTTATAAAATATACAAATAAACAAAACAGTAAGTAGAAGAGACAGGACATCTGTTTAGGGAGTAATGTGCTGAAAATGGAGGCAGGTGGGCCTCAGCCCAAAGGGAAACATAGCTAACAAGGAATCTTCCGTTCTTCCTCTCTGCATGTCAGGCAAACCCCCATGGTTGTGATAGGAATCTGGACAGTTAGTTCAATGACACCCCACATACAAACACCCAGAAACTCAGGCAAACACTTTACCCATGTTCAAGAAGCAGCTTATTTCAAGAATGGCTGCCCTGTTGGTTTAATGCACTGAGGAACTTCGTATCTCTCAGCTAACAAATCCAGCGTGCCTATGTGCAAATTGTCCCCAACCACTTGGCTATCACAAGCAAAACACTTTAAGTCAGAAATTCTTCCATCATATTGATCAGGTGGGAAAATGGATTTATCCTTAGAAGCACCATGACTGGAGACTCTCAACTTCATATTGTCGGGTTCTTCTTGACAAAGTTAGTTTGTTTAAATCTATAATTAAACATTATTTAATGCTCATGACTTTGATTTTTCATAGAAATAAATTCAGAAGTCAAATTTTAATTGAATCATTGATAGGTATGTATGTGAAGCAAACATGACTTAGTAACAGTATTACTTACTCCCGTTTCAAACTACTTCTAAATTTACATTATGGTAGACATTGAGGAAATTAACAGCTAAAAATATTCTGACATAGATTGGGTTTTTATTACTATTTTAGAGTTTTCAGTTTAAACAGAAGGACTCTGCGATGGACTGAATGTTTACAATCGCCCCAAATTCATAGATTGAAACCTAATTCCCAATGTGATTGTGACAATTAACATGACATCTTGTAACCTCAATCCACAATAAGAGAAACAGTATAATCCAAAATCTCTCCCACACTTGATTCTGGTTCTGATGCTGCGTCTCTTCAAGATGTATTATGTATATATGCATATGCACACTCACACACACATACTCCCACAAAATAACAGGGTCTCTAGTTGGGAAGGACACTGCCCTTGCTCTGAGGTCAGGGAGTGCCTCGGGCTGGACTCCCCAGTTGGGTGGGCCCCTGGCAGGGCTCCATGTTTAAATGAGGCCATTGGGTGGACCCCCTGGCCAGGTGGGGCTGCTGGCTGTGTCCTGTAATCAAGAAGGGCCACTAGCTGGGTTTTGCAGTCACTTCTGGTTAGACAGGATTGTGGGCTGTATACCCTGGCAGGGTGGTGCCACTAGTTGGACAGAATATAAAAATAGGAAAATAAAGCATAAGAAATGTAAACTACAGAAGGATGCCATCCACATGTCAAAAATTTCTGGACTTAACAAAAGAGTTTCTACTAGATATAGATGGCACTGTGGAAAAAGGGCTAAATCATGTCTAATGTCCTGGGGAAAAAAGACTCGTAAGCCCAAGCGGTCAGTGAATGAGATCTTAGAATAACCACACTACCGCCCCTGTAAGACAAAGTGAAGCAGTTGAAATAAAAAACGCAGTTGAAGTTTATCAGAAGCTGTGGAAGAACTTCTTGGCTCAACTGAGAGGGTCATCTGAGCCTCATAATCTCCTGGCATATAGTGGGGTACATACTCCTAACTGCTGGCTGACGAGCAAAGCATGGAGAGAAAGTCTTCTAGACAGAGAAAAGGCTCCCTACTGCAACTATTCCTGACTACTTTGACTTTAATGTCTTGACTCCCTGCATTCCACCACCACACACAAACCTTGGCTTCTGGATTTCTGATATAGAAAAGTAATTGACCGTGTAAAATTTCACCTTCATTTTCTTCTAGACATGAAGTATACAGAAATGAACATGGATTGCTTACCAAACCCACTTCGTTAACTGGTATGGACTAATGTAGACTTCCTTCTGTAAAGATAAAGAAATTAAAAAATCATGAGTATATGGTGCAGTTCAATGAGAGACCACTCTGCAAAACCAGAACTCAAGGATTTCCTAAAAAATCTCAAGGAACTGCTCACTTAGTATGGGAAACATATTTTTCAAATATATTAATTTGAATTTCCAACAAGTTTCAAGAGAACGTTGTGTCCATGAAACTAGATCACACAGTCATTACAAAAAACAGGCGGGGTCACAGGCAGGACGCAATGATTGGATAGAGCAATCAGGTTGGGACCCCAGGCTGTGCCCTGAAGTTGGACAGGGCTGCAGGCTGGGCTTTGAGATCCTATAGGCTGCTGGCTATGCTCCACTGTTGGGCAAGTTTGCTAGCCTGGCTCCCTGGTCAGGAGGGGTCTCCAGCTGTATCCCAGGGTTGGGTAGGGCTTAAGAGACTGTGCTCTGCTGTGTGAGGGGTGGGGGGTGGCAAGGGGAGATGGGGTCACTGTCCAGGCTCCTTGCTGGTCATGGCCATAGTCTGATTTCTGCAATTGGGCCAGATCACTGGCTGGACTCCCTGCCGGGGTGAGGCCACAGGCTGTGTCAAGCAATTAGGCAGGGCTATCTGGGCTCCACTGCTCTGTGGAACCATAGGCTGGGCTCTCAGTTTGCCCAGGGTTACTCCTGTTTGTTCAGGCTCCCTGGTTATGAGGCACCAGAGGCTATGATCAACCGATGGAGCGGGCTGCTGGCCTGGCTATAGGATGCACTCTATGGGCTGCCTGGTTCTCTGGCCAGGCACCTGTTTGGGCAGGACTGAGCCTATACTCAGCAGCTGAGCAGGTCTGAGAATTCACTTCCCTACAGGCAGGATGGCAAAACAGGCTCCATTGCGAGCCCAGTGACTAGGGGCCCAAATCTGGCAGAACTGCCAAGCCAGCAACCTGGCCAGAAGGGGCCTCTGACCTGCCTCTGCAGAAGGACAGAGCCGCTGGCTGGGATCTCTGCTCGTGGCCACTGCGAACAGGACCACGCCGGCCCAGCTCTGAGCGTCCCACGCCCTTCTCTGTCCTTTGAACCCAGGGGAGATTCCTCAGATTCCTCCAGTGATCGTCCTGAGACCAGACCCCGGAGGGAGCCTCCTGGAAAACGTCCCTCCACACTGAGGAAGCTGGACGTTCACCCTGGGCTCCTTTCCCACGGCGGACACCGTGGGCCGGGGCGCGGCGCTGGTGGGGCAGGGAGGAACCAGGGCATCAGCCAGCCGCTGCTCCTACCTTCACACGCGGTCCCGCTCGGCCTCTGCAGTCCCGGCGGCGCTTCCACCGCGTCCGGGTTCCGGGGTTCTCACAGCGGCGTCCCGCCTGTGGGTGGCTGCCAGCGGCTCTTCTTGGAGGACTGACGTCGGATCGGCTCGTGTCGCAATCTTGATGACGTCATCTCAAGACCAGAGGCAGACATTTAAAATAATTCTATTTATAAATATTAGTTATATTTTTGTTCATATATACATCTATATTTATAAAATATATATGTTCATTTTATAGATTAATATATAGTTATATAATCAATATATATTTGTATTTATACATATAATGTTATGTTTATGACATTTGATAATCTACCATATAATGCTAAGTGAAAAAAGATTGTTAAACTGAAAAAATCGACAAGGGCAATTCACCAAAATGTCTGCAATGCTTATCTCTGGTTGATTTAGGGTGTTTATTTTCTTACAGTCATTCAGTGTGGTCTAAATCTTCCATGAAATTTGGAATGAACCTTTTAATAATCCAAATATATATATGTGTGTATGCATATGTGATTTGTATAATCATAAAATCTCTCTTCAACTTGGAGCAGCTTCTGTATCTATCCTATTTAAAAGATCTCCTATTTAAAAGAACATCTTTAAAATAATATTAAATGCTCTTTTCCCCTATACCTACAGGTAGAATCACATATTGTGTATTTGTGAATATTTTATGCACTTTTATATATAATCTGTCAGCTCTAAGAATAGAACAGTGTCTGAGCTGCAGGACAAAGAAAAGATCTCATAAGTTCAGTTGCAGAGAATGGTATGTAATGGACAAGGATTACGTCATGCTATGAATCTGGCGAGTTGAGTCTGAGATAAATTACAGAATTTTCTTTTTGCACAAGGCAATTTTTCCCAAACCTAGCTTTTATTGATGTTCATACTGTTCTTATTTTCTGTTCATTTAATGATAAATTACCTGGTTGTCTGAAAGTAATAATAAACTAACTTCTCTTTTGATTCTTAAGGTAATTTTTTTCTTAAAATTGCTGTTTGGAAAATAAATGGAAGAGAGTACCCCTCTGCCTCTCTGAAATCGTTTTTATCTTGTTGTTTCCCCTCTTCTTATTCCCCCAATCAAAACGGTATCCCTGTCTTTCCATTAACTATCAGCACCATAACAGCTCCTCCTTTATTTCCACAAATGTGGTGGGCACCATTTATAGTGAGATGTCAGGGAACAACAGAAACATTAGGCTTTCAACCTACTGTAACAATTAAAGGGTAACCTAATGTCAAAAATATGATAAATTTCAAATTGGAAGGCAGCCTTCTACACCCCTACAATCCCTTACCCACTCTGGATCCTGCTTGAATTTAAAATCAGCATCACAACTGGTATGGACCTGATTCTGATATATAACAAACCAAACCCTCTCAGAGAGGGTTTGAGTACACCACAGTAAAAACACTACTTCACAAACTGCTGAGCAGAGAATGAACTGACTTTTCTAGGAGAAGCCTGTGGACATCCAACCTCAGCAGGTGCCACCTGCACCAGGGATACTGCAGAATCAGGATGAAGTTCAACTGAAGGTGATTTTCCTATGGAGGATCCATTGATGCTGACCAATATATTAAGCAAAATACCCATTTGTCAGGCTGTAGGTAGGACCCCAGTAGCCTCGAACCTGTCTACTAATCAGCACCTTCTCTTTCCAACAAGAACATCTCCAGGAGGAAGCAGTTGCTATAATGAGAAAATTCTCCAAGAGCATACTTTCAGTGCAACTGGAACCAGGTGGATTGGATGATCACTGGGACACAGGAATCATCAGTCTATGCTTCCATCTTCACTGCAGAGAAAACACAGGGTCAATAATAGTGAATGGTCTCTGTGGGATCTCAGCTAAAGGAAAATTTTAGCATCATGCCCACTGGACTCACCTATCTGGACTGTACAATTTTGAGTCCTTTTTTTAAAATTTGACTTATAATTTATAAACAATAAGTTGTATTTAAGTGTACAGCTCCGTGAGTTCTGATCATTTTATAAACCCATATAATCTCCACTTCAATCGAGAGAACAATTCCATCATTGCTGAAAGTTCCTCATGCCCTTTTCCAGTCTACTGCCCTTCATACAGAGGCAACCATTATTCTGATCCCTATCACCATAGACTTGTTTGGCCAGTCCTTGAACTTCACATATTTGGAATCAAACCTATGTTGTCTTTGTATCTGACTGCTTTTGATCAACTTAATATTTTTGAGATTCATCCAGTTTGTTGCTTTTATCAGTAGTTCATTTGCTTTTACTGCTGAGTAATACTCTTAGTTCATGGACATATATCACAATTTATTTTTCTATTTTCCTGCTGGTGAACATTGCTGCCAGTCTTGGGTTATTATGCATAAATCTTCTAAGAATACTCTCATACAGAATAGTCTTCCTTGTAAAGAATATTTACAATTTTGTAAAGAACAGTCTTTCTGTAGACATTTGATTTTGTTTCTCCTGAGTAATTCCTAGCAATGGAATTGCTGGGTCAGAAGGCAAGTGTAAATGTATAAGCAACTGTTCAAACAACTTTCCAAAATAGTTATAAAACTTGATACTCCTATCAGCAGTGTATACGAGTTCAATAGTTCCATTTCTTTGCCAATATTTAACATTATCGGTCATTTTAATTTCAGCTACTCCAGTGTGTGACTCGTGGTATTTTTATTGTGGTTATCATTTACTGTTACCTGATGACGACTGTTATAGGGTCCCTTGTCAGAAACACGCTGGCCATTCCTGCGTCTTCTTTTAAGAAATATCCAAGTCTTGTGCCCGTTTTGTATTGGGTTGGTTTTCTTTTCATTATTAAGTTGTAGCACTTGTCAGATATATGTATCATGGTTATTTTCTCTCAGTCTACAGCATGCCTTTTTATTTTAGTAACAATTTTTTTAAATGAGAATAAGAATACTGTTTTAATTTTCATGAAGTCAGTTTGCTACTTTTTTCTCTTACAGGTAGTGTTTTCTGCAATCTGTGTGTTCTCTTACTTTTTTTAACAAACTTACAACACTGGACTATTTCCAATTCATTAAAATGTAATTGTCAATAACTGTGTAGTATTTTACCACATAAATATTTCATGGAAATATTAGTTGTTTCTAATTCTTCATCAATGAAAATAACACAACTATGAATATTCTTCCACAGATTTCTCTGCATACATCTCTGATCATTTGTTTTGGACAAAATGTTATTACTGGAGATATGAGATCTAAGGGTACATAATTTTGATACCTATTACTAAGTTTGTTTTAACCATTTGTACTCCCATGAGCAGTGTAAAAGAGTGCTTACTCCCAAGTTTAAACATATTTTCATATATCTATTGGCTTTTTATATTTTATGAATCAACTTCGGCTATTTTTTGAACTTTTGCGAGGAGGTTTTAAAGACACTAACCTTTTGGTTTTCTTATGTTGCAGGTTTTTTGGAGTCATCAATATTGATCTTGCAGAGATTTTAAGTTTTTGTGTACAGAGGGTTATCAGAATTCTCCTTTATGTTTTCTGCATTAGACTCTGTCTTTAAAAAGGCACTTCCCAGAACTAAATCAGGTATACTTAAGCATATAAGTGCCAGGGTCTCTTACTACCAAGAGTCAATGATATCACCAAAGGGATATAAGGATAGACAGATGGATACATTGATTCAAAAGGAAACAGCTTGCCTCCACTGAACCCCTGCTATTTACTGTGCTGGAGAGCTATGAGACTCTCACCAGAAGTCTCTGGCTTCCCAAATCTAGGGGGACCATATTAGGTTCTCACAGGAGCCATCATGTATTCTGTTGGTCACTTGGCTGCACCAGGACCCCTGAGACCTCTGTAACTCCTGCTGGAAAACATCCCCGACTCTAGGAAGAGTTTGTTCACATCCACTCAGCTTGCAGTAAGCAAAAGTACAGTCCCAATAATTGTCTCTGTTATGGACTGAATTGTGTTGCCCCAAAATTCATATTTTGAGGCCTTAATCCCCAATTTTGTGGTATTTGGAGGTGGGGCTTTGGGGAAGGTAATTAAGGTTAAATAAGGTTAAAGAAGGTGAGCCCTAATCCAATGAGATAGGTGTCTCCTTATAAGAAGAGAGAGAGACACCAGAGACTTCTCTCTCTCGCCACACACACAGAAAAGAAAGGCCATCTGAAGACATGGCAAGAAGGCAGCCATCTACAAGCTGGGGACAGAGGCCTCTCCAAACACCAGCCCTGCTGGAACCTTTATCTCAGACTGCTAGGCTCCAGAACTGTGAGAAAATTCATTCTTGTTGCTTAAACCACCCAGTCTGTGGTTATATTGTTATGATAGCACGAGACAACTTATCAATATGCTCACCAATAACATCTTCTGTCTTTGAGAGTATCCCTACTTCCTTTTACATATTTTTGGTATAGGTAATGGACTCAGAGTCACCAGATATTTTTAACATCAATCCTTTAAAATTCTTCAGTGATGATCTACAAATTCCCTTTAGAAAATATGATCCCTGAAAACTCTCTGATCTCAATTTTGGAACCCAAATTATAATCATGAAACTCATCAAAATGGTACTTAGCAGCTTGCTACACCTCAGTTAGCCTCTTAAACTACTCCAAATTCAGACCTGGTGCTGAGAAGGGCCAGCCTTTCCAAAATCCCTTGATCACCAATACTGGAATAAAATGATGCTAGTCACCAATACTAAGTAAAATACTTATGGGAATAGGAAATACTTAGCAAGGAATGGAAAAGTATGGGAATGATGTTGGGTTGGTATATAGCCAGGATTGTCTACCACCAAATGTTTACTGATAGTTTTACAAGAAAAATTTGCTCTAGTCAAATTGAACTAGAGTACAGCCCCAAGTCAAATTCTAAATCATATACAATAGCCAAATTCTTGGTCATATATAGTGTCGGCTTTGTGTGCACAGACATAAAAGAACCCTCGTATTTTGGGCATCTCTTCCTATCTTTTTGTCGCCTTCTGCCTTTTTTCTCTTCAAATTCTTTTAACACTCCACAGATTAAGTCTTTTAACACTCCACAGATTAAGATGGAGGGAAGGAAAAGGAAGAAGCTTTTGACAAGTCCTTAGTGCCTTTGAAACACCCACTCTTATCTATCAGAGATCATAAAGAGCAAAAAGAAGCCAGTGTCTATGTAACATAAGCAAGAGAAAAGTACCATGTCCTTGTCAGATGTCAGGAGCAGAAAAGAGCAGAGGAAGCCAGGAAGTGAAGCGTGGTGGGTACCCACTTCTGCCCTTCCAGGCATACTTTCTACCCTTATCTACCTGCTGCTTTCCCCAGCAAGCTGGCCTCGGTTCATGGTACCTCTGGGGCTCCCTCGCCTTCTGGTTTCCACATTGGTTTGCAGATGGTTGGCACTGGCAGGGGCCGGAGGGTGGGAGTAGGAAGAGATCAGGGCATTTACCCCCTGCATCTCTCACTGGTGGTGCTTGGTTTTGGCTTCATTCTTCCCCAAGGTGGCAGTTCCTATCGCAGGGACCCCTGCTGTGGCTGCACAGGCCCCCGCTTCTCACAGCCACCGCCTTTCTTTGTCCCTCCAGGTGCAGGTCTAGCATATGCTTCACCAGAGAACGCTTCTCCCTTCTTGGTTGGCTGCCACTGCATATAAGCGCCAGGGTCCCTTTAGTAAACTCTTTCTTTCTACTTACCTCTTTGAATTTGCCATCTTTTTACTGCACAGACTCAAACTGATATCTCAAGTTACAAATTAAGAAGCAGCATGCATCTGAGTCAGAATGTGCAAAAATGCAATGCAAAAAAATACATCAAGTTATCAGAGGTCTGAGTGCCAAGCTAGGAGCCTGATTCAATTTGCTAAATCTCAAATTGTTTGAAAGCAGAAAAGGCCCTATTTGTCTCATCCTCTGCAGCCTCCATGTTCAATAAACAATCTCTGAATTGTATTCAGTTGCATTGAATTTTCTGGCATATACATATATATCAAATTTTCAGGCAAAATTATTTCTAAAATTAAACAAAGACTCTCAAAACCCCAAAAGCTGTACATTACATACCCCTCTATATCTTGGCACAAGATTCAATTTTTTACCATTTAGAAAATAAGTAGAGAAAACCAGGGTAAATTCACAAACGATATTTAATTTTGAAATGTTAACCAAGTCCATCCCTGTAAGAGTAACAAGTTTGTATCTGGAGTTCAAGGTAAAGGGATTTGGTAACAATGCGTTTTTCTCTCCTAGACAAACTAAGCTCTTCTGGACAAACATGCAGTATTTTGTCAGCAAAATGAAGCCACTTGTGCCCGCCTGGCAATTTTACTGATTGGCACAAATATAGAGACTGAAAAACAAATGTTGTTTTGCAAGGATGTTCTCTATTTTCACAAAAACACCCACTCTTGCTGAGAATGCACAATTTGGACCTAAAAGTTTCCCCTAGAAAACTTTGAAAATACTGTAGTTTGATCAATCTTCCTGCATATTTTTCTAATTATTTGGGATATCTGCATGAAAAAATTCTTCAATTTAACTATTATTCTCCTAACAACCATAACTGAGTATTAGCAATTTAATTTCCTAAACAATAGCATTCTACTATAATGACATCAACACCTGTTTTATATTTTTCCTGAAGCCCTTGCTCCCTTATTGACTATTCTCCAAACTGATATTATTTGTAGCCATATGCAGTGGGCCTTTTAACAGTTTGTTTGCTTTTCAGTTTTGTTTTCTTTTCCCATCCTATTCTTAGCCCGTTCTTCTGTTGTCAGCAACCAGTTTTCTTCTGGGGACCCTTCCTTCCCCATACCCACAGACCTTGTGTTCTGGGTTAATGGACCTGACTATTCTTATGCTATAGAAGTGGGCATGCAACTCCAGCCTTTGAAGTCAGATCAGAGTATCCCCTAGCTACAGTGTGTAGTTCACAAAAGATTGAGTGAAGGTGAATTTGTAAGAATCAGTCCAGAGACTAGCAGAAATCTTTAGAAAAGGTGCTCTCTTTCCATTAAGGTTGCTAAACAGGAAGGATATAGCTCAGCAGCTTCCGGGGAAAGCCCAACTGAGGAGGAAACCCAATATAAGAAAGCAGAACCAAGGCATGGAGAAAGATTTCTAATACAATTACCTGTGCACCTGGACTCAGAGATGTCTTCTCTGGGTTTTTAATTATGTACGGCAATAATTTTTTAAATTAGGCCAGTTTGTAGGTCAATAAATACTTTTTTGTAATTAAATCAGTTTGAGTTGATTTTCTATCCCTTGCAAATAGAAAGGCACATATCTAGGATGCCGTGGAGCGCCACATACTCTTCGACTGCCTTCCTCTCTGACCGAAGACCAGTGTTACTCAGCCTGGCATCCTCTCCCTCTGCAGCCCTCATGATCATGTCTTTTTCCATGGTCTGATATATAATCATCATCCACAAACTCAAGAAACTCCACTGGCCTTTATTCTAATTATCCTCTACTTGTCTCTAAATAGCAGTGCAACATGCAATGTCATTTTTTTAAAGATGACTTACTGATCCATCCCTGAATGTGTTCAATTCCTTCTGCTTCTTTTGTATTTAAAAAAAATATGCTTTATCTTTTTCAATCATTTAAAATAACCAGAAACAGAATAAAACATAGAAATAATTAACAATAAAATATAAATGAATGAAGTCATTCGTGAGGGCTTTGACATACATACTTGAGAAATTGGTGATTCTAAAATAGGCAGAGCAAGCTACTACAATGGTCGAGGAGCAATTAGAAGGGCCCCACCTCACCCCCAGTCTGCACCACCTCATTGCCTACCCTACAGCCCATGAAGGCACCATTAATAATTCCACCACTCGAGTTTTTTTTTAAGTGATCTGGTAGGAAACACATTAACCACATTTTGCACACTGAAAAACCAGATACATGACATGATATCCATGAGCATATCCATGGGGAAAACACAAAAGAAAATATGAAAACAGATGAATCCTAGAAAGTCTGCATGTGGACTCCAAAGGCTATTCAGCTGCATGTTGCACATGAAATATATTTTTCATTATGTGGGACTGATATACCTTCAGAAGAGCATGATTTTTCTAGAAGTTATAAAAAACTGGAATATGACTGGAAATAAATTACTCTGCCTTTCCTCACCCAAAAAAATTTGAGATGTGTAAATTTTCTATGCTTCATTTTCTTCATCAAGCCTGTTGACAAGAGACATCATATTATTTCTGACTTTTATCTCACTATTCAAAAGGATGATCGAAGTGGTCTTAATAATAATAGATCGGTCTCATTAATAAAACCTCTGCTCTGCTCCAATTTACATGAACTTCATTATGAAAAGTATTTGGCCACACTGAATTTACTGTGGGAGTCAGCTAATGCTGAAGACAAAGCACAGGGAGATTTAAGAGGAAGGCCTGATACAAGGTCATATGTTATAAAGAATGTTGAGTGGTCCTCAGAGGAAAAGAAAAAAGTTGGGTCTACTTAAAAAGCACTCAACCTTAAATTAACCTTTAAATTTTGAATAAATAGATGTCTTGCTAGACAGAAAAGTCTAGTTCCCCAAACCCAATGGACACAAGAAGATGGTTTTGTGAGCTTATCGCTGTCTGACATCAATTTCATAGTAATTGAAACCTGGTTATGGGCTGGTTTTCCTATTCCTCCTTGTATCACCACCTTCCGATCATGCATCCAAGGTAACTGTCAGAACCGGGGAGTAGGGCACGGGTCCCAGTTGCATCTTTGATATGCAGTTAATTTTAAAATCTTTTAAAAGTGCAGTACTGACCAGACTTTTCAAATGCATGACACCATGAGCACTCCCGATCCCGATTCAGTATTCCCAGGAGCTAGTTCAGAATGTATATGGGAAAGGGGGTTGAGCTACGAATATTTAAACAGCAAATGATAAGGTTATAAAATGACATAGTATTCCTTCCTTCTCAATCAGGTATTGAAAAGTGACAGTGAATATCCTTTAGAGGTCCCTCCAGTTGAGAATGTACAAATCAGAAAAATGTTTGCATTCCTTTGCCTAAGTAAGGCTCAGAGATGTATGTTTTACCCTCACCTTAGAGACCAAACATTGAAAAATTGGCATATATTAGGTATAATATGTATATGTATACACACACACACACACATATAGGCATATATCAGGTATATGTGTGTGTGTGTGTATATGTATATTTTATATATATATTTATATATTTGGACAGATTCTGAAGGTAATCAAGTCTAGGAACTCAGATGCCTCCACAGGTACATATATGTGCATATATATTTTTACACACACATATACAAATTATTCAAGCCTGACCAAAAAGAACACTTTACAGAAGGCTCTTTCCTCCAACAATCCAAACTCTATGCAATCCTGAATCCCTCTTCAAGTTCTACCTCTTCTGTGGTCTTCCCTAATACAACCCACACCCTCCCTCTTTCCTCAGACATGATTTCTACTTCACCACCATCACACATTTACTGAGTACTTACTGTAGTGTAGGATCATATTCCTGAAGTCAACAGGCTGTACCTAAACCTGAAACAGTCTAAAGCTAGTTATGATGACAAGATGCAGACACAAGAAAGTATTAACAAAGCCTGCAGTAACTGTAGATCACAGGATTGGTGAACACAGGAATGTAGAAGAGAATGTGCTCACAGAAGCTGTGTTGGTCAGCAGTTGGAAGGTGTCTTACCAGTGGGTTTCAGCCCTGGACAAGTTCACTCTTGATTTGGTTGAGACTGGAAAAATTACAGTGGAACATTCTTGGGGTTAAAGGGTTTATACCCAATTTTATTCCCACGGTGGCAGGTCAGTCACTAGAATCCCGTCTACTTAGAGCAAGTCTGCCTGCCGCATGCCAGTCTCTGCCTCTGGGCCTCTCTGCCCCAGAAGCCATCTCAGTCTCTGTCCTTGGTGCTGCCACCACTCTAGTCTCTGCTCTCCTGCAGTCGTACAGCCCAGAGCACTGGGTGGAGCTCTTTACATAGCATCAATAACAGCGTATTGCCCACACGTGTGTGGTGAGCAAGCCGACCAGGGTCAGGTGAGAATCCTGGCCATAGGAAACTTCACTTTCTCCACAGAAGGGTTGATGGAGTATGTAAAGTTCAAGCTTGTCCTTACAGAAGGGCCCCTCTCATAGAGCTAGAATGGATGAGACAAGTCTGCAGCATGAACAAGATGTAGAGGCAGAGATGGATCAATATAGGACAGTCAGGAAGGCATGACTTGACTGCAGCTAGGAGCCCCCTTACCAGAAGCTCACATGTTCTCTCCTTCTATGGATGTATACCTCACTAAATGTGATATCATCTGTGCTTGGGGCAAATCTCACTAACCAAAGAGTGAAAGAAATGCAATAGCAAGTACTTCTAAAATAATTTAGTTTAGGTAGCATTGGAAAGAGTAAAAGGATGCCAAAGTAGTGCCCCCAAAGACTGGGGTCCACTTATACTGATGGTCTAAATTTGGGCCATAACTCAACAATCGTGAATGAGCCCAGTTAATTCTTTCACTTGAGGTAGGAGTCTTTCACTTAAGAGTCATAACATAGAAAATTAAGGGAGGGAATAAAATTTCCTTAAAAGTCAAAAGTGAATTTGAAATCCCTGGTGTATGCACTGAACTCAACTAAAATTACATTTTTTTTTAAATGAGGCTTATTTCCAAGTGCTAATTACTGCCCTTTAACTTCTATGGAAAACATTCATCCATTCACAAAAATGTATGCGTTGCTAAGAGCTACTCTACAGAAAGCTGAACTTCCCCTCTGACTGTCCAGAGTCTCAGTGCTGGTCACATATTAAAAGCACCTGGAGAGCTTTTAAGATCCACTGAAGACAGAGCTTCACGTGATTTACCAAATCAGAATCTTCAGAGGTGAAGCCCAAGCAATGGTGTTCACTTGCAGTGGGGTTGAGAGTCGCTGACATCTCGCCTCTTAAAACCATCAGTGGCCTTGCCAGGTGAGGAAGGGCTCAACCATCAATCAGCTTGTTTACCGTGCTTTTGTGAAAACAGGGTGTCACTCAAAGCACAACACATACATGCTTCTAAACTTACATAAGTTTTTGTCTTAGCTATCAATACTTGGCATAAGTCACTTTAGGGAAAATGGAAGTTCCTATGGCCAGGAGCCTCACCTGATGTAATTGGCCTACTGCTTAGGTTAATACTTAGACACCCACTGGCAATGAGCCATTATTGTTGGTGTTACTATATGAAGAGCTCTGCTCAGATGGTACTGCTACATGCGGACTGCCCCAAAGGCAAAGCTGATTCCAGCACTTGACCTCCCACCAAAAGAATAAAGCTTGGTATAAACCTTTTTACCCCTAATGTTCCACTGTGGTTCTTCAGTATTACCAGATCCAGAGTGAACTTGCCCTGGGGTGGGGGGGAGTGGGGAGGGCAGTTAATCCCCCTCAGGTGAGACTCGCTAAGCAATTAGCAAAAGAATTAGAAAAAAATCAAAATAGGCACAAATTTTAAGGTAAGTGTTGAAAGAAAACAATAGACACAAGAACAAATAAGAGCAATGATACAATTTTTGGAAAAAAGTCCTGAAATTTACAAGTGCAGCCAATAATAACTTGGTCAGTTAATATTAAGATGATACATGTATTAGCCACTATAACAACAGTAATAACTACCAGTTTTTAATTCTTAGTTGCGGTCACTCAGAGTACTAAGTGCTTTATGTATTAAACTCAATCTTACAAACAATTCTATGAGACTATCCCATCTTAGAGATGAAGAAATAAGACTTCCAATGATTAAGTGATTTTTACCTGTGTCTTGGCGATGGGTTTCAGCCCCGGGCAAGTTCGCTATGGATTCAATGTGACCAAAGAAATTGACAGCAAAACATTCTTTGGGGTGACAGGGTTTATTACCCGGCTTGGTCTCCCGGTGCTACCTCTGCCCAGAGCACTGGGCCAAGCTCTGTATATAGCGAAATAATAGCTTATTGCTTAAAGGTGTGGAAGCGGTAGCCTAGCAACAGGCCAGTCACATCCTCAGGTGGTTTAAGTTCAGTGAGGATCCTGGCCATAGGAACCCCAACTTCCCCACAACCTGATGCAGCCTAGCTAGTGACTGAACTAGGTTTCAAATCAACTTACTGATTCCTAAGGTAATTTCTCAAAAACAATTTGATTCCATTTTTATAATCTACCATTATCCAAGGGCCCAACCTACAGCCCTGAGCTGTAGTTGAGAGGGGAGAGGGAGGCATGAATTGCTACAAATGACTTTTGAGACTATTTAATCCTAATTTAGAGCACAAATCATTTAATTCTGAATTCATTGAGCCAGGGTTAATTTCTGACTTATTGAGTGGGCTATTTAAATGTTATTCCTGGCCACTTTCAAACTGCCCTTCCTATAGTCAGCTTTTAGTCATGGACCCTGTTTGCCAAGAATTCCCAGTATTCTGGAGCAAGAAAGACTGAAACTTGAGTTTTGGAGCCAACTTTTTCTATGGTACTAGTTTTTACAACTTTGTTTTGTTTTGTTTTGTTTCCAAAATATATGGGTCCTGGTAATGAGCCAGACCATCCAAGAGTCAAGACAGATCTTAAGGTAAAGGATAATGCTTCAAAGTTTCATGGAATTGTTTCAATAAGTTCTTGAAAGTGTTTACAGCATTAACAAAGCTCTGTAAATGACTGATTGCATTTTGTTTATAGAACAGAGAACTAAGGGACACACTCCAGCCTAAGAGGGCCAAGGCAGAGAAGGAAAACAACTCCCTGTACAAAGTACTAAACCTCCATCCTGCAAGTACTCCTGCTGTTTAATTTAAAGCCTGGCTCATCCTACATTCCCATCCAAATACCAAGAGAAAACTAGCTGAACAATCCAGCTTGAAGATTACAATGGGGCTCCCATAGAGACTGAAGAAAAACCCATTCTTTCACCAAAGATAGGCCCTTGAAACCCTAATTTAGTTTGCTTATTTGTTGCTTGGCATGTCAGCCTATTCCTAACAATTTATTCCAGCTGTTTTTCTCCTGAAATTATGGCATTTTCAATTTGCTGTGGGCCTCAAAAAGCATAAAGAAATGGTAAATAATTGAATGTTTATCAAAGGAACAAATATTGCTCTTACTAAGGGAAGACCCAGACATGATTATTGGGTATTTATAGTTTTAAATAAAAGATAAAGTATTCCTTTTTATTCATAAAGGCCTGACAATGTCATGATTATATACTCAAAATGTATTACATGTCCAAGTATTAAAATGTGAAGGATATAATCTCAGAGTATGTTGTTTTCTGAATATACTAATTTTAATTGCCATTAAATTTGCATTTTATATAATTTTGATTGAATATGAGCATATTTGATATGAATCCAGTATCACACACAACTTTCCTTTATTTTGCTATCCTCATCCTTGATTTTAAAAAGACATAGAAGTCTCTAATGCTAAAATCATAATTCTAAAATAAAAATCATTAATTAAAATTCAGCTTGTTAATCTTTCAGTCTAAAAATAGATTAGCACACTTTTGCAGTATTGGGTTAACACACAATTAAGGTTGAACTTTTATATATTTTTCCATTTAAGTGTCCAACCTTCTTTATATGCTTATAGGTCAACTCTTTTTATTTTATTTATTTATTTTTAGGTCAACTTTTTTTTGAAGCAAAGAAAGAATGAGAAAGAAAAATATCAATGCTTTCATTAATACTGATGGATCTGTTATTTAACAGAAATAGTGAAAGAAAAGTAAAAAAATTCCATGCACATATTTCAGGCTAATATCTTGTCCAAGAAAAACAAATTTAAAAAAAAATGAGTCAGATTGCCTGTTTTGCCAGTGGGTTTCAGCCTTGGGCAAATTCACTCTTGATTCAGTTAGACCAAAAAAATGACAATGGAACTTTCTTGGGGTGAAAGGGTTTATATTCAACTTCATTCTCACAGTGATGGCAGGTCAAGCACTAGAATCCCGTCCACTCAGAGCAAGTCTGCATGCAGCAAGCCTGTCTGCCTCCACAGCCGTCTCAGTCTCTGTCCTCGGCACTGCCACCACTCCAGTCTCGTCTCTGCTCTCCTGCAGCCTTGCAGCTCTGCAGCCATGCTGCCCAGAGCATTGGGCAGAGCTCTTTATATAGAGTCAATAATAACATATTGCCCACAGGTGCACAGTGAGAAGGCTGACCAGGGTCAGGTGAGAATCCTGGCCATAACTTTCATTCTCTCTACACTCCACGAATCCAGGATTCTTGCCTCACAATCTGTGTGCCCTCAATCTTCCACAATGGTCCCTGTACAAGAAAGCTGGAACATTATAACCAAATTCCACAATAACAATGGAGGCTAAAACAATATACAAATAACAAAAATTATGATACAGATAACAGAAATTATAATAATCCTCAAGCCTGAGGAGACCCATTGCCACCAAGTGGTCATCCCAGCTGTATTCAAACCAGTTCTACTCAGATTAGTTTATGACTCACACTTTCTGTGCACACCTAGAAAGCAGCAGTTTTTGCTAGAGTGTGTGCCCAGTCCACACAGACATTAGGGGATATTAAGCTTAAGGGTGATAAGACACATGTTTTAGTGATACCAACATAGGCAAATCTTGTCCATCAGGGCTGCAACAGAGGGGAAAGCAGTCTGCAGAGGGCGCATGACTCTCCTCAGTTCTCTGCAATCTACAGTCATATGCCAGGAGCCATCTGGCTCTTCCCCTGGTCACACCAGGGAACCAAAAGGACCATCAGTGGGCCTTATAATACCCCCTTCTCCAGCCCTTGAAGAGCTTCTCCAACCTCTCCAGGAGAAAGTCTTGCAGACTGGTCTTGTGGCTTTGTCTCTGGCTTCCACTTCTTGGTCCTTACTTTAGGTGACTTCTGAAACCATTGCTCTGGCTTCAGTTGCTGCCACAGCTCCAGTAAGATTTTGTTTGACTTGCCATCCAATTTCTCTGTCTGCTCCTGCCTTTATCAAATCAACCCACATCTGGATCCTCATGATCTTCATGGGGCCCTTTAAACTGTTCCTCTGAGTAGCAGACCCTATTTCCTTCCTCATTGCTTCAGCCTCTCCCAAGTCTGTTACTATACATATAACCTCAATTATGGGCTGCCCTAAGTGAGGGGCAAAAATAGCCACTAGGGGCCCAAAGTGGGATATGGAAGTTCTTCAAAACACCGTATTTCTCATCCCCACAGTAAAAGGCTCCTCATCTGGGACATAATTCTCTGGACTATAGATGGCACTTTTATGCCTAACTCCCATAACCCCTATTGGAGCTCAGCACACATCTGCCATCTAGTGAGGAAAGATGATAAATCACCCAGATTGGGCCATACATCGCTAAGTGCCACCATAATCCAATTGAGGAGGGAGTAATTTTCTGGGGGTCTGATGTGCATTTTGCAGTCTCTGAGGGCTTCTTCCAAGACCAGGAACCCAAATCCACCAGCTCAGCCTGATTATAAAGGTGGAGCACAGAGTGCTCCGTGACCCAGGGAGAGTTCCTTCCCCAGAGGAACCTGCAGTTGCTGTGACTTTATTTTCTTTACTATAACTGGGCAGGCTTTCAATTGGGTAGGCTTTCTACAGAGGCAGGGCTGATGCCTCCGGCACTGGCATGATCTCCACCCCCACCTGTTCATCAAACCTCAGCTCCTCCTTCATTTCTGGGGCTGATGGCACCACTCCATCCTTCCCCTGCCTCATGGCACCTAGCAGTTTGCATCTCGTGCTGCTTCTTCTCGTCCTCCCATTACACCCTTGACCATTTCCACAGCACCACATAGTGACACCATTTCAGTCATCAACACATTTTTTACCTCATTTTTGGCACCCCGCAGCTCACGTTCTCATGGTGCCTCTTCTCATGCTTCTTGCAGGAGGACATCTTTATACCCTTACAGCCTTTCTCAACACTGTGAGAAAAAGTCAACCCATGTTTCCCGTTGCCTCCCAGACACTCTGTTTCTTTAATGAATTTCCTATTTTGCTAAGGGCCAACTCTACTGCTTCAGGTGTCACTCCACCTCTCCCTAGTCTAGGGGAGGCCCCCAGTCCTCTAGGAGGCAAACCACCTCAGACCACATGTCCACTGGGGGACATTCGAATGTCTCCCCATCCATAGGGACAGCCCACTGAAGTACCCCTCCCATGAGGGCGACCTGATCCATTCTTCAGTCTACAGCGAATCCTGCCAATGTCACCAACTGTCTTGACAGTGAGTTTCAGTCCACTGATTCAGTGAGACCAAAAAATGACAATGGAACATTCTTAGGGTGAAAGGGTTTATACCCAACTTTATTCCCAAGGTGGCAGGTCAAGCTCTAGAACCCTGTCTGCCTCAGAGCAAGTCTGCATGCAGCAGACCAATCTCTGCCTCTGGGCCTCTCTGCCCCCTGCAGCCAACTCAGTCTCTATCCCAGTTTCTAGCCTCTGCTCGCCTGCAGCTGTGCAGCCCAGAGCACTGGGAGGAGCTCTTTATATAGAGTCAATGATAACATATTTCCCACATGTACGCAGTGAGCAAGCTGACCAGGGTCAGTTTAGAATCCTGGCCATAGGAAAGTTCATTTTCTGTACAGCCTGTGAGGTGTATCTTCTCTCTTCTAATGACTTAAAAAACAGAACAGAGATCTAATGGTTCACAATGAAATAAAAGTTGTCCTTATTACACTATAGTCTGCCAAAAAAAAATTAAAAAGTCAGTTCTTCATGTTTCTTCATCCCCCTTTCCCTTGGTTCTTGAAATCACTAATAGAGTAGGATAATGGAGAAAAAGCAGTGCCTGCAACTGGGATTATATCCACATAAACCAACCCATTAACTCTTTTTGGGATTGTTGGATACATCAGACCAAAAATGTCAAATTACTTCAAGCTTTAAATTATTTTCTTGATCGTTTTGGGTACTGACCTCTCAAACTTGTTTGTTTGTATAGACGTGACCCGTATCATCGCCAAGTTAATCACAGACAAGTAACTGAAATGTTGACAGCACGCTGTAACTACAGAAGCTCAGTTAAAATCACCAGCATAAGAAGGAAGCAGACTCCATCTCCTCGTCTAAGAATGAATCTCCGAGCTCTAGCCGGCAGAGGGAGCAAAACAACAAAGCACTGGTGACCCTAATTCATTAACCTGACCAGGAACTTGATAAGCAACAGCCCAAGAACTCCTCCAAAAGTTACACTAAGACTTATATTTACATCAAACCAGAGCTCCTCCTGTCCTTGTTCCCTTTTTGATTGATCCTTGTTCTCCAGCACTAATTACTTTAGGGTAGCTACACCACCCCCTTTTTTCCATCAGCAATTTGCTTTACACATTCGTTTTTGTATTATCACACCCCTATCGATGGAAGCAGTTTGGTGCAAGGCTTACCAGGTTTAGTGACTGATGTCCTCCCAGATCTGTAATCTTAGGCTAGTTTTCTTCAAATATTATGAAATTGGTTTTCTTCCAATAATCTGAAAACAAAATTTGCTTCCAGTATAATTATACAAAAAACAATTGCACTTGCTGGTATGTCTTGTAGACCCTAGCTGCTATTAAATAAACCTTTCTGGTGTTTACGATACTTGTATTTTTGGGTCTGTTCCTTAGGACAAGTCTATTTCTCATTAGATAGTTAAAAGCCCACTTATATCTATAATGTTCCTTCAATTAAACATACTGTTATATTTTCTTATCACATCTTATTACTTAAATGCATCAACCCTAGGCATATGGGATTCAACTTAATAACTTTTAAAATGGTTAGGGTATTAAAGATCTCCTTATAATCTGCAACACTGCTTCTTTAATATTTGGCACAAGAGGAGTTTTCCTTTAGCTTCTGCCATCCAGATAGTCTTGAAATATTAACATGAAATTTTAGGAGACATCATGGATAATGTAATCTAACTCAATTCAAAACATATCTATTAAGCACCTTCTAAGTTCCAGGAATGCTTTTACTCTCTGCAGATACAGCAAAACACAACTGATAATGCTCCTGTCCTGATCGAGCTTTATGTTCCAGTAGGGTTGTCACAATAAAATGAGTAAATATGCATCAAGTCATAAGTATTTTAAGAATAGAAAAATAGGGTAAAGGAGATAGATGAGTGTCTTGCCAATGGGTTTCAGCCCCAGGCAAGTTCGCTATGGATTCAATGTGACCAAAGAAATTGACAGCAAAACTGTTTTTGGGTCATACTCAACTTTATTTCCAGGTGGCAGGTCAGTCACGGAAATCCCATTCACTCAGAGCGAGTCTGTACGCAGCAAGCCGGTCTCTGCCTCTGGGCTCCTGTGTCTGCACAGTTGTCCCACACAGCCGTCCTCTGGGCCTCTCTGCACAGTTGTCCCGCACACCTGTCTTCTGGGCCTCTGTCCTCAGCGCTGCCACCACTCCAGCCTCTGCTCCGCTCTCCTGCAGCCATACCACCGTGTCGCGCCCAGAGCACTGGGCGGAGCTCTTTATATACAGTCAACAGCCATGTATTGCCCACAGGTGTGAAGTGAGCTAATCAACCAAGGCCAGGTGAGAATCCTGGCCACAGGAACTCTCTTTTTATTCACAGTGAGGTTGAAGAAAACACTCTTTACATATGGAGATAAGTCTCTTAGAAAGATATGTAAGCTGAGATATAAAAGAAGGAAGAAAACAAACTAAACAAATACATAGGTGAGAAAATTCCAGACATGAGAAGAGGCAGTGTAAAAGTTCTGAAGGGTGAATGAGTATGTTTGGTGTGCAAGGAACCCCAAGGAGGTCAGCATGATGGAGTGGAGTGGAGTTGTGTAAAGGCAGACGGTAAATGATGAACACAGAGAGGTTGCTGAGGTGGAAGAGTAACGAAGAGCAGATCATATGGGGCATTATAAGCCAGAGTAGGAGTTTTAGAAATGTGACCCATCTGATTTTGAAAAGACAACTGACAACATGTCACCCATTTTTTAATGCTCTGGAAAATAAGTTATAAGACCAGGGTTAGAGAGCAGAGATGAGTAAGATGCTACTACAGTTCGAGGCAGTAGGTGAGGAAACCTCAGACCAGCATAGCTGTGCAGGAGGTGGTGAGACATAGTTTGATTTGAGAGATACCTGGAAGGTAAAACCAAGAAAGTTATGGATGGATTGCTTTATGTGAAGTATAAGAAAAAGAGTGGCCTCAAGGATGATTCCAACTTTTCACCTGATCAACTGGAAGAATGGAATTGCAAGATATTATGAAAGAAAAGAAAATAAAGAAACAAGTGTAGAGGAAGAAATTAAGAATTTGGCTTAACAGCATGGAGTTTCCTCAAAAAGTTAAAAAAGAACTACCATATGATCCAACAATTCTGCTTCTGGGTTATATATCCAAAGGAGATAAAATCACTAGGAGGTATCTCACTCCTATGTTCATTCCAGCATTATTCACGATAGCCAGGAATCAACCTAAGTATTGACAGACAAATGGATAAAGAAAATGGGTTATATATGTGCAATGGAATATTATTCGATCATAAAAAGAAGAAAATCCTACCATTTGCAATAACAATGATAGACCTTGGGGCATTATGATAGTGAACTCAGTCAGACAGAAAAAGACAAATACTGTATAATATCACTTATAGGTAGAATCTAAAAGCATTGAACTCACAAACAGAAAGTAAAATGTTAATTGCCAACAGTTGAGGGATGAAGAAAATGGGGGCACATTGGTTAAGGGTACAATTATAACTTTCAATTATAAGATGAATATGTTACAGGGAGCTAATGTGTCACAATATGGTGACAATAGTTAACAATACTGTATCGCCAACTTGAAAGTTGCTATGGGAATACAGTTTTAATGTTCTCACCATAGTAACAACAAAATGGTAATAATAGGAGGTGAAGAATGTGTTGACTGACCTTATTGTGGTAATCATTTCATATTTATGTGTATCAAATCATCACCCTCTATTTAATTTTATATAATGTGATAGGTCAATTATATCAGTATAGCCTGAAAAAACTTTAATTTAAAAAATGAATTTGGTTATGGACAAATAAAATTGGGATTCCTACTAGTCATTTAAGAGTAGATGTGAAATAGGCAGTTGAATTTGCAAGTCTGGCATTTGGTAGGAGAAATCTGGACTCGAATTTTGGCAATAATAGCATGTAGGTTGTCTTTGGTTAGGATAGAGGACATGACTCCGGAGGTGAGAGATTATAAAGAAGACAGAGAGTTAAAGATTACATTGAAGACCCTTATTTTTCCACACCCTAAATGCAAAATGTGAGGGAGGAGACCCAGTATTAAGTAATTCAGACAGTCACATTTCCTAACATCTGAGGGCTCTTTTATAGCTCTATACAATTGGCAGTTTTAAGTCCTCTCATTTTCAGTAGAATCAGTACTAATGAAGTTAACATTTTATTTATTTGCTTGCTAAGCATCAGCTGCTAGTCCCTGATGATCTGAATCAGGACAAAAATTAGTTTAAGCAATAGCAGAGTTGATTTTCCCTAAAGTACATTTTGTTCATGCATTATATCCTTTAAGATAACCCACAGCCTCTGCCCAGCACCTGCTGTTTGGTAAATCCCTAGGGCTGCTCTAAGAGTATTTTGATTCTGCTGAAGGCTCTTCAAGGTAGCCAAAAGCCTGGATTTCCATCATTTAACCTACCAGGCATCCACCATTGATATTAGGACAAATCATTTATTCATTTTTATCCCACTGTAGTAGCCAAGATAGCTCCAGCAATTCCTCACTCCTGGTTTTAAGGCCTTTGTAGTTTCTCTCCTAATGAATAGGGCAGACCTGTACAACCAACAGAATATTGTGGAAATGACAGTATGTGACTTCAGAGGCCAGATCATAAAAGACATCAGAGCTTCTACCTTGCTCTCTCTTGAGAGCAGGGAGAAACCAGCTGCATGTTTTGAGGACACTCACACAGCCCTAGAGAGAAAACCACTTGGCAAGGGGCTAACGCCTCCTGCCAACAGCCAACAAGGAACTGAGACTTCTATCAACAGCCATCCTGAAAGCAGAGCCTCCAGCCCCATTCAAGCCTTCAGATGACGGCAGCCTTAGCCAACACCTTGACTGCGAATGCACAAAAGACCCTTAGCCATAACCAACCAGCTAAGGTGTTCCCCGATTCCTGATACACAGAACTGCAAATAAGGCTTATTGTTATTCTAAGCTGCTATATTGTGGGGTTGTTTTCTTAACAATAAATAATGAATGCCTCCATTGTCTTTATTTCCTATGCCTATTTTATCCCTTGTCTCCACTGTTTATTTGGAGTTTGCTTCACTCAAGGGAGGACAGTGGTTCTCAATATTGGCTTCATAATGGGATTTAGTTGGGAAGCTTTAAAAATATTCACACTTGGTTCCCAACTCCAGAGATTCTGCTTTCACTGATCTGGGATACATTCTGGGCATCAGTATTGAGTCAAGTTATTGTGTTCAACAATATGCTTACCTGATTTCAGATGAGATATGGAGCCGATTTGACCCGCCATTCACTTCTTTCCAAAAGCAAAAGGCAGGGTAAGTTTTATACATCAGATTCACTCTGCAAAATGGGTGAGCAATGAAGGTAAATCTCCTGTCATTTGCTGGTGATCCATACAGATCAAATAAAGGGGGTGCAGAGGAAAAGCCACAAAGACATGGGCTGCTTTTCAACTGATCCCAGCTCACATACCACTTAACGCCTGCTGCCACGAGCCTACAGTTTGTGAGGGACACCCAGAACTGTTTTCTTCATTTTGCAACTGACACATTATCACTTCTACACACATTCCTTAGGACAAGGCAAGTTCATGGACAAGCCCAAAGTCAAGAGGAAGGACATGCCACTTCTAATGGGAAGGGCTATAAAGTCACAATGGTGAGGAGTTTGAATATAATGAAAGGGTAAGAATGGAGGCCAGTATTTCTGTCTACCACAGATAGCAAATACGGCTTTATCAAAAATAAAATTATTAGAAAATAGTGAGGACTCCCACAATTGTTGGAAACTTAATGACCAGGCTTAGAAAATTAAGATCTCTGAAAAACCAAGAAGCTGAAACTACAATTATTTTTAGCAGGAATAATCTGCCAGGATGCTGCCACCCTGGACACTCCATCACTGCCACTACTGTGAAGGAACCCCAGCTGTCCTTTCTTTAGTTTACTTATTTAAAATATAAGTAATGGAATGCCTCTTATCCATTCACAGAATCCTTATCACATTTCAGTTTAACACAGCCACTTTTTCTCTCTGGCATTAAGTCCCCTCAGATCTTGAGAGAATCTCTAATTATGAGTAGTCCTGGTGGAGGCAGTGTCCTAGCAGTAGGCCAGTTACATCGGCAGGATGTGGGGAAAATGGAAGTTCCTATGGCCAGGATCCTTACCTGAACTTTAACTACTCGATGATGTAACTGGCCTACTGCTAGGCTACTGCTTCTACACCTACAGGCAATGAGCTTTTACTGGCTGAGTCATTATATAAAGAACTCCCCCCAGTGCTCTGGGTGGAGCCAGAGACAAGGTGGATTACCAACAAGCAGACTGTTGGATGCAGACTGATTTTAGGGCTTGACCTACTGCCAGTGAGAATAAAGCTAGGTATAAACCCTTTTACCCCAAGAATGTTCTGTTGTCACTTCTTAGTCTCACTGAATCCATAGTGAACTTTCCTGGGGCTGAAACCCTCAAGCAAGACACAGGAGTGACTCCATCATTACCTACAGATGTGGAAGCAGTAGCCTAGCAGTAGGCCAATTACATCATCAAGTAGTTTAGGGTCAGGTGAGGATCCTGGTCCGAGGAACTTCCACTTCCCCACAATAGGTTATGCAGAAGCAATACTACTATCAGGGTCAGGGAAGAGAGGGCATAACCTTTCCATACTGGGAAGTGGACACTGCCTCCACCAGGACTACTCATAATTAGAGATTCTCTCAAGATCTGAGGGGACTTAATGCCAGAGAGAAAAAGTGGCTGTGCTAAACTGAAATGTGATAAGGATTCTGTGAATGGATAAGAGGCATTCCATTATAGCATCAAATATCCTTTACAAAGGTATGTACTCAAGGCTCTACGACCAAAGGGGTGAATTTTTAGTCCATTCATGAAAAATTATCTGAGGCGTAGCCAGCATTTACTAGCAACATGCATTCAAACAGTGGTTTCTTTTGGATCATAGAGGAAGGAGATCTCTTAGCCTTGCAAACTTTTTAAAATTGTTTTGGACTGTTGAATGTACTTAAAGAAATTAAACATGCTCTCAATATTACACTCAGCATTCAAATGATCTAACATACATGCAGAAGATATATGGTTGCCTCACGTTCAAACATGCTCAGAAGAAACCACTGGGCCTTGAAATGTTCTCACCCAAATGACTTTTTTATGCTGAGAGGTCTGAGCTGATGTGATAGGTCTTCAATTCTATTCATGGCTTTAGGAGATCTATAAATTTAAATCAGCATTATTTATCATGCGTAAGTAATGTAATTGCTCTCAAGAGACAAAGACTGCAGTATCAGATTAGGTCATAAGATGAATGGATTTGGAGGGTCTCATTTTCTTCTCCCTAATTCAGTTTTGGATATTAAAGCAATGACAAATACAGTAAAGAGAGCTGGTTTAATAAATGGCAAGTTGTATTAAATGTTTATAGTAAATCAAGTCTATCTCACAAAACAGCCATTTGGGTTAGTGAAGAGAAGTGGAAAGAGAGCAGAAAGGAAAGTTAGAAATGGGGAGGGAGGAAAAGAGGGAGAATGAGGAAAAGGAAGGAGGCAGGGAAAGGGAAAGGCAGGGGGGAAATGACACCTGTCTGTCACCTCCTACTGCTCTGGGTATACAGCGGTTCTCTGGCTTATTCATGTCTTATGAGGGTCATAAGAGTGTGCAGGATCTGCATGTAGAAGGCCAAGCATGTCCTCTCAAGCAATTTTCTTAAGCCATTGGGGCCACCAGCAGGTGAAACATATGACTCTTAGTTGAACATGCCCACAGTTGTAGCCCACTGTGATCCAAAACTATTCCTTCTTTTTCTTTTTTCTGAAGGTAAATAGAGCAAGGATAGCCTCATCACAGGTGCTCACTCCAATAAAACAAGAAGAGTGGTGAGAAAGGAATGCAGAGGGCAATATTCTAAAGACTAAGACTCCTCTAAACAACCCTGTGGGCAGCTGTGGGTCTGTTCCTATCACCAGCTTCTTATAGGCAAACGGTCCCCCAGAAGCTCCTTGGCCTTTTAGTTACTCCTGATGGCATGTAGCAGAGTTCTCTCCAGACTCTTCTACCTGGAAAAGAAACATGAACCACTATTTTCTATGCTCAAAGTGACTCAGGCATCTCAAAGGCCATTGAAGGAGCTGCCCAGCAAATGCCCCATAAGGTCATTCAATATAGGAAGGAGATGAATAAAGGAAATTATCCCATTCCATTATATGATCTGATCAAGTCATGGCAGAATGTGGAGTCTTCATCAGAGAAACAAATGGCTTTCTAATGTAGGCCATTTTTAAGTTTCTCCATTAAATATAAATATCTTTGCATATATACACTTAAGTAGGCCATCTAGTTCTAATTAGCTCTAAATGGAACTGGAGAAAATAGCTGAAATGTCCACAATTTATGCTCAATAAACTACAGTCATTAAATTGTCTGAATAGGTCCTTGCCTAGAAGAAATTTTCTTTTAAAAACAATTGTAGCTTTTCTTTATCTAAACTGATTCTAAGATTCCAAATAACTGGTCATTCCTTCCCTATTCTTAACTGAAATTGCATAGACAGGGTTTGAAGTCATTTTATTTCCAGCATGGATAACTCACCCAGCAAATTATGGCTTTCCATGGTCATCGCCAATGACAGATCTTAGTCTTTCACTGCACTGGTGCTAAAAAAAATCCGGTGTTAAAACAAAATGATAAAGAAACTTTCTTTTTTAATTCCAGAAAACCAACGAATAAGCAAAATTCTTCATGTCTTGTTTTCTTGTATTTGGAACCTCCAAGAGGATCTTTGTCATCATGCTGTTCCATAATTTATTCCAATAAATGTTCCTACAAGATTCAAATTTACTCAGTTATTTGCATGTTTCCCTCTGCAATTCAAATTCCTGCCAAATTCCAAATTAATTCTATTCAGATTATTTTCTATAGTCAGACAATGAAAGAATATTGTCTAAATGCTAATCCACTGTTTGTTCATTTTTCTCATACAGCTTTAGTTCCCAAGAGGTTGACATTTCAATAAATCCTTAAAAAGGATTATAATGTTGTCTTGCTGTATTTTGTTTTCTCCAGGAAAATAAATTTTAAAACTTACCCACCTTTAACCCTTTAAAAAAATTGGAAAGAAAACTATCTCTCTTCCTCTAGCAAACAGGCTTTTAATGTGGAATTAATTCCAAGCGTCTGGAATAAAAAACAGTCCCTTGGTAACAGGATATGATGTCAGTGGATTCTGGCAAAAACTTTCCAACAATTTGTTTCCCTCAAAATAATCTGATCACCCTCACTCTCATAGGATGCTAAAGCAGAGACTCCCATATGTCCTTAATACAATATTCAAAAGATCCTTGGACTTCTTTTCCCCCTGCAGCTTTAGCTACAGCCCTTGGGTTTGCCTGTCATTGAAGGCAATCTGTGCATAGTGGATTGAAAATGCAATCCGTGATTGATGTATTTCTTTGTAACACCACACACTAGGAAGACAGGTTAAAATTTTAGTCATGATTGGAAGAAAGAAAACTTAATGTGCAGGAGATAATTAACTTGAAAACAACTAATTGAATTAAGAGCTATACATAGCCGACTTGCTAAAATAGAGTGGGAGAACCTGAATCAATCTTTTATTCTCCCCACGGCCTCGTGACCAAATACATTGAGCAGGTAGATACATGTTGAGTGTAGCTTACAATTGCCTGTGCTTTAAGGTGGATTCCATCAGGTAGTTTATACACATCACACGGGTCAGAATTACTTCACAGCTGCCTGAAGTCATAAGATCCTCATTTCCTCTGACACCCATGATGTTCGCAGAGCAAGGTGAGTCTTACTGAGGGAACACCCGTAAGCACAGTGTTTGCAGCTGTAATTGCTCCTGACTGGTCCATGCAGTTGGTAAGCACTGACAGGATTCGTCAAAGGAATGAAGTTTCCTCCCAGCGGATAGCTGTGGCCTCAGCAAATGAGCGTTTCACTTCAATCAAATGATGCACGCCAAAGCCAGCATAAACCACCCTTTCTAGAACCATGTCATTTCAGGGATTCAAGATCCAGAAAAATGTTCAAAGTGGAAATCAATTTTCTTCTCCAGTTTCATGCCTACTTGCTAAGTGTCTACTGGACAGCTGAATATTTTGCTACCACTTCCAATTTAAATCAGGCCATGTCCTAGGGACAATGAAGTGAGGAAACCAGTAGATTGGAGAGAACCACAAGTCCAGTTAGGGAGGAAGAGAACAGCACATGGAGATTCAGAACCATAGGTCAGGTTGGAGAGGAACAGGAATGCAAGCCCTGACTGTACCCTAGGGATGGGAGAGACCGTACAGTATCACATGAGAGGTGTTTTAAGGGATAGGACAGGTGTGGGGTGCAACCTTTCACGGCCCTACCTAACTCAGAAATACAGTCCAGTCCTGTGCCCAAGGGAGGAAATAAGTGGATTAGGAAATTGGATTTTATTTATACATGACAGTCTTTAAAAAATCATTCTGGAATTTAATATTTTTAAGTCTCTTCATGTATCAAAACTTCAAAGAAATTCAGCTCTCTTGTGAAAGTTTTCTGTTCCACTTCAGTTAGGAGACAATCTACCCACCTTCTGAGCACAAACACACATCTCTCGTTTGGGAAATTAGTCCACCTTGCAATATCACTTTATTTTTATCTAATTATCACGTTGTTTTGAACATTCTAAGAATAGAAGTTTTGTTTCCCCAAATAGATAATCAGCCACCTATCTGCTGCCACTTATAGGCAGTGAATATGCTGTATTGCTAGATCAGATGTGTATAAGCACACACACACACATGCACACATGCACGCACACACATACAGCCCTGTCCCTTACTCAGCTTAGGTATTTTACATGAATATGGTGAGCAGGGCACGAGAATAAGGGCATAAATCTACCCTATCAGTGACAAACACTGTTGGGCTTTCAATACAATGGTCAGTGCTTGGGGAACTGGAGCTCCAGCAGATGTCAACCACAGTCTGCATCCTCCATGGACTTCGTGAATAATGAATATATACATCAAGTAACTTTTTCTTTTATTTTGCTATTATTAATATACAATTACATGAGCAACATTATGGTTACTAGACTCCCCCATTATCAAGTCCCCACCACATACCCCATTGCAGTCACTGTCCATCAGCATAGTAAGATGCTATAGAATCACTATCAAGTAACTTTTTTAAACAGCAAACAGGAAGTTCTGCCTAAAATGGTGGTTTGACAGCATAGATTTATTTTCCAAAATAACTTTAGCATAACATAAAGGAATAAAAAATACAATAAACCCTAAAGGACAAAGGAAATGGGGAAAGAGACAGCAGCAACTAAGATATTTTCATTAAAACATAACAAGATGGAATGTAGCAAATGACTTGAAGCATGAAGAATGCTGAAATCTACAGAGAATGATACTAATGAGAAGTAGCCTGAGAGAGTCTTTAGAACTTTGGAAAGCTCTCAGGAATTGGAGGCACCAGGTACCTTGAGAGGCAGAGGTGAGGATGGGGCTCTGTAAGGATTCATCAGACACTAGATGCTTCCTCCACCCTGTGCCAGGTGAATTCCCCACCCCATCCCTTCAAGAGAAGAGAAAATGTGTTTTCTAGAGAAACTGAGTCCAAAAAGACTTAGGACTCAGCAGAATGAGAATACGGTGCTGTTGATGTAACTCCAGGGGGAAAATATGTTCCCAGCCCAGAGCAAATAAACCTTTGAAGCCGAAATCAGTCAAAGGGGGAAATAAAGTGGGAGAAACCTATTTACTGCTTACAAGTTGTCATCTACTCCTGTTCACCTGTCCCTCGCAACTTAGCTGTGAAGAAGCCAAAAAAATACCTCTCTGGTCCATGTACCCACTCACTTTCCACCCCCCCTTGTAATCTCCTATTGATATGGAGGTAGTCTACTTCTCCCCAACCCTTGGAAACACCTATTGATATGGAGATATACGTACTAAGGCCAGGCAAAAGATTCTGGAAACATTTCAATTTTACCCACAGTTGAAATCAAAGAATTAAAAAAATGTCTATTATTAAAGAAAAAATTATTCTGACACTTGTTAGAGACAGCAAGGAAGACTGTATTTGGAGAGACTGTTCCAGCGGGACTTTGTAGAAGGTGAGACAGATTGAGATCAACTCTGAATACAGCAAGGCAACTTGGAACTTTATAGCCAAGGAGTAAGGTGGGGTCAGTGGATAGAAATCACTACAGGAATCACCAAGAGTAAGGAGGGATTCTGGCTACACCAACTTGACAGGATTATTGTTGAAGGCAGGCCAGAGTGATAAGATACCAAGGGTGGAGGATAAGGAATTTGATTAGAGATCAAGGGTATGTGTTTTCACTAAACTGACCCAGCAGGATTTAAATTTGGACTAAAAGGGCCAATGGCAGAGCCCAAGGGCAAGGCCTGGTCAAAAAGAAGACTCAGAGGAGACTGACTACAGATTGGCTTTTGTCACCGTGAATGGTGAAAGACAGGGCTCAGGGTGCAGGTCAGATGCCAAGAGCCGACTGTGGGGAAAGTGGGGTTCCTATGGCCAGGATCCTCACTGAACTTAAACCACCTGATGATGTAACTGACCTGTTGTTATGCTACCGCTTCCACACCTTTAGGCAATAAGCCATTATTGTGTTAATATAAAGAGCTCCGCCCAGTGCTCTGGGTGTGGGTGGCAGGGCTGCAAGGCTGGAGGAGAGCAGAGCAAAGGCTGGAGTGGTGGCAGCGCCGAGGACAGAGGCCCAGAGGACGGCTGTGCGGGACGACTGTGCAGAGGGGCCCAGAGGACGGCTGTGCAGACAGAGGGGCCAGAGGCAGAGACTGGCTTGCTGCATCCGAAGCAGCAGTGATAACATAGACTCGCTCTGAGTGAACGGGATTTTAGTGACTGACCTGCTACCTGGAAATAAAGTTGGGTATAACCTTTTCACCCCAAGAACCCTTTGCTGTAAATTTCTTTGGTCACAGTGAATCTATAGTGAACTTGCCCGGGGCTGAAACCCATTTGTAAGACACCGACTGTAAGAATAGCATTCTATTGCTCAGCAGTATGACTAAAACCTGGAAGATAATGGCACGGTGTCTCCAGAACTGTGATGGAAAATTATTTTCAATCTAGAATTCTCTATCAGCTAATTTGATTCTTGTGTGAGAGTATACTCATAACATTTTCAGATCATTCTCAAATGTTCTTCTTACGTATGCTCTCTCTTTTCAGGAACATCCCATAGGATGTGCTCCAAATAAATCTGGAAGCCCAGATAAAAATACCATGAGAACTTGTTGCCTGCAGACAATCATTGAGCCTTTCACAGTTGAGAGAAATAAACTATAACCAATTAGTTTTATTAAACTTGTTTTGCAAGAGCAATATCCCATAAATGCTTGTGTCAGTACCCTCTTCAGATCTCTTAGTTTCATTTTTTGTAGCACCAACACTGAATACAAGCAAACACTTGTGTGAGCTCTTCAGTTTCAGAGGCACAGTAGCCAGGTAACTTTTCTTTTAATTTGTCCATATAAACACATTGTGTTCAAGGGGGTATGAGAATAGGAGCCTGCCTTTTACTCAGTTACCATATTAATTAAATCACCTTTTATTGCATAATAGGTACCTTACTCATGCCAATTTGGCAAATAAAGGAATTTATTAGATCATATGAATTAAAAATACATCGGTGACTTGAGCCCAAGGCTCACACTATGTCAGCAAAACCAGGCTCTCCCCCTTGTGATGCTCCTTAATGTGATGGCTTATTCTTAAGTTCCACAAAGAGGCAAGACAGCTAATCTACATGTTCACAGTTCAAGTCTAGCAGAAAATAAAGCACACCTCTTTCAGAAAGTTCAACTTAGAACCCAAAGAACTCACTTTGGTGCACTTAGGTGCCTTCTCCTAAAACAAACTTAATATCCTGGGAAATTGGGGGCCACATAGAGCTCCATCTGGACACTGGGCCAGAGAATGGGGAATCTAGTTCCCCAAGGGAAAAGGGTGTGCTTTTTCCAGCAGAGGGGGCATTGATGCTGGGCAAGCAAAAATAACATATCTCCTTTCACAACTTAATACATCTAAAAATCCATCATTGTACGGTCTCTAATAAGCAGAATTCCCATAGAAGGTCTTACCCTGAGGCCACCTTAATATTTCTTTTGGTAGAAAGAGGCTAAGAATGAACACATAATCTCCTTTTAGACTTATGATCAAATCACACACAAATGTATATTTTCAAGTTCTATCATTTACAGTCTGTAGAGAGTCCTTGCTCAGTGTCTCTAGCAGCTTGTAGCTATGTTAGAAACTAGCTGTAATCATGCTGATAACTTGTGATTTTCCTTCCCTGGAGGATGCACATTTCTAACTGAAGTTTTCCCTTGAATATCATCACATTCCACCCTCAGCTTTGAAGGTGAAATATAAGGCTTTTCCTTCACATCCACACCCCCTGGACTGCCAGCCATAATCAGCCTCGGCAGGAAGCTGGGTATTTTGGAGAGATGTGTGTTGTAGGTCCCTGAGATCAGACAGGGGAGCAGCTCCATGTAGCCCTCCTGCCTCTTCCAGTAACTTGCCAAAGTGATGTGGTTTTCTCTTTCCAAATAAAGAACTAGTTTTCAAAAATTGGCACAAAGTTCTGCCATTCCTGAGATAAACCAAGTCTTGTCAAGTTCAGCCACACATGTACCTCTGGGGCACTGAGGTAAGTTATCCCTGTCATTGTCACCCAGGAAAGGCTCATTAGTCTTCAGGGCTTTATTTCCACCAAAATAATCCATTCTCTGTCGTTTCCTCTGAAGTTCAGAGAAACTGGCATGGCTCTTCCACTTTTAAACCCCACGTTTTCCTTTCCAAATGAAAATGAATCACATTTGTTAACTGAGTACCCACTAGAACTAAGAGATCCTTGGCCTTAAGGAGATCATAGTCTGGTAGAAATTCTGAGATGTTATACAGTGATTTAGGTTATGTACTCTAGAATCTCAGACACCACCTCTGATATGCATAGCTAACTTCTTAGATTAAAAGTTGTATTTGATATTAAATAGCCACCAAAAAATAATTGGCTTATGTATTCAGGGCTATACTGTGATCATGAATTCTAAGATATACATATATATAAAATATAGTTTCTAGTAAGGAAATATTTATCTATCTCCTTATATCTTTCTCCCTTGATGTGAGATAGGCAGATAGATATCTCTATAAAGATATACTTCTTTCTCCTTACTAGAAATTTGCTTTTCCTCCTGTTGAGCAAACCCTGTTCTTTGGTTACATCAAATCATAATTATAATAATTTTCAAATTAAAAAAATAAAATTTAATTTTAAACTTCCTTTGGGTATAAACAGTTCGATAACTCTTTATATATATATATGTCTTTAGATGCTATTGTCAAACTCTCATAATTCTCTCCTGATAAAAATAGATTGGGGATGAACAGAAAGGACAACACTAGAAGAGAAGTAAGAGTCCTTTTTTGTTGTGTTTTGTGTTCATTTCTTGAATGGGATTTCCCATATACAGCTTGGATCTAGAAGCTAAAGGGAGGTAAACTTGTAGAAGAAGGTATTTTAAGAGCTAATTTATTTGTGTAGGATAAATAAATTCAAGGCAAGAAGGAATCTTTAGGATTGTAAATTACAGCATTTTTGCCCTATTATAGATCTAAGTATAATAAAAATTGATATATATTTTCTCAGGATTTAAAAGTGCCAGAGAAGAATTTCCCACACAGAACTTGCTTTTGTGCACATCATCAGATTTCTCCCTTGATACGTAAAACAAGAGGTAACAGAAAAAAGATCCTGGTTGAACCAAAGCCACAGGATATCTGATGCCCTGGCCTTAATGGTTTTATTCTTCTTGCAAAAGCATTTTAATCCTATAACTAAAATAATTGTTTGAAGCATGTTGCCTGCCTTTTGAAAGCTTTTTAAAATACTTTCAAATGTGCTTCAACCCACCCAGAAGCAGGTCATATTAGGATTGAGGCTACAGTAACAGCTACATGTCCACTTCTGATAGTTTAATACATAAAAATTTATCTGGAGAAGGCTGGTGTTCGAGTAAATTAAATTATAAGATAAACTCATTAGACAAATCTACTTGCATCAGACTTTTGAAAAATAATCCAAATGATAACGACTATCTATTTCACTAACTCCCAAAATCTTCACTCCAATGTCAGGGTAAGTTATATTTTTATCAGTTTCATATTTATCAACTTCGGTGCTTTGACAGAGGATAGACATTGTAAGCTGGGACTTTAAGTCCATATCAGGGAAACCACATAAATCTTTGAGGATCTACTCTGAAGACAGAATAGAAAGCTTTCACTGGATCCTGGAATGCTTCTTAGCCCTAGGAAATACAGTACTAATAAATGAGGAATAGAAATATGCATTGAAATGCAACTACTTTGAGGGTCTGTGTGACCGAATAAGGAAAACGAATACAATCAAGCTCAAGATACATTTAAAAAGCCTAAATGTAGCTGGGTTCTAAAATCAGACTTAAGATCTAGGTTTAAGAGGTTTCCATTTAAATTTTTTTCCTTAGCTCTGTCCCCTGAAAGGGCCTAGAATCCCAGAAGCCTTTATACCCCAGCAGCAATTAACATGCCTGACACTCAAATCTTTATTTCTAAATACTATTCTCTATTAAAAGAAATCAGGGTCCTTGAAGAAACATCAGATTCCAGGGGCTGGGACCTGGAAGGTACAAGGTAAACCTGAACATTTTATGCCAGAAAGTAAAAGTAAGGAACTGCTAAAAACAAACCAAAAATTAAAAAAAAAAACAAAAACAGGAGGACATGTCAAAAGGACACAAGAAGCCGGCTCAAAGGAATTTCCACTGGACAGCCAGAGACAATTTGAGCATTGAACTAAATAAGGACTGTAACACATTATAACCCACTGAGTAAAGTAAGAATTCATGAATCCATATGGATAATAGAGGATTAACAAATAGATAAAAATAGATGATATGTGTAGAAAGATCTTTCTAATTGTATAATGCTGACTAATAAATCTGGAAAGACTCCAATTAGAAAATCACATGTAATAACTATCAGGAGAAAAATATATTTAGGCAACATTAATCAGTGGATTGATCTGGGGTAATAGGGATGGGGGTGAATTTGGTGAGAAATTTTTTTATGGTGCCATCCCATAATTTATCACAACCATCACCCCGCAGTAGAGCATAGTCAAGGGCTTACCTGATAGAGAAGTCAGGCTGTGGCCCTGCCCAACTTCAGGACACAGCCTGCAGCCCACCTGATCACACGGCACAGCCTGAGACCTTGCACCAACTCACTGCCTTTCTGTGTCCCTGCCTGAATGCAGAGTCCAACCAGTAGCACCAACAGTGGAAGAGCAGAGCATAGAGCCTCAGCCAGTGAGGAGTGATTGCAAAACAAGATTATGGCCTTGCCTAAACATGGGATCCAACCAGTGGCACCATCTTGCCAGGAAACACAGCTTGTGACCCCACCAAGCCAGAGGTAATAGCAGAGACCACCCAGCAGCCCCACCTGACAGCAGATCACGGCCAGCACCCTGGCAGATTAGGGAACCCTCCCAGCAACCAACCCACTTTGAACAGGGAGCCCTGAAAGCAGGTCCACTCAACCATGAAACCCAACCAGCAGTAACTCCCCTGACCTCAGAGCATGGACAGTGTCCTCACCCAAGTTTATCCAGGGAAGTGAAAAATCTGTACACTGAAAACTATTAGACACTGATGAAAGAAACTGAAATAGATACAAATAAGTGGAATGATATTTCATGTTCATGCATCAGAATAATTAATATTGTCAAAATGTCATACTCCTAAAGCCATTTAGAGATTCTAGACAATTCCTATCATGATTCCAATGGCATTTTTTACAGAAATAGAAAACAATTCTAAAATTAATATGGAAACACAAATATCCCAAATAGCCAAAGTAGTCTTGAAAAAAGAAGAACAAAAGTGGAAGCATCATATTTCCTGGTTTCAAACTACATTCGAAAGCTACAGCAATCAAAACAGTATAGCACTGGCATACACTCTTATACATAGACCAATGGAACAGAATTTAGAGCCCAAAAACAAACCTCCACATACATGCTCAACTAATGTGTGACAAGAGAGCCAGAATACTCAATGGTGGAAAGATAGTTCCTTCAATAAATTGTGCTGGGAAAACCAGATGTTCACATGCAAAAGAAGGAGAAAGGACCCCTAGCTTACATAACTCATAAAAATGAACTCAAAATGGATTAAGACTTAAGTGTAATACCTAAAACTGTGAAACTCCTAGAAGAAAATATAGAGGGTTAGCAGTTTGACATTGGTCTTAGGAATGATTTTTAGGGTATGACACAGAAAGCAAAAGCAACAAAAGCAAAAATAAAGAAAAGGAACTGCATCAAACCAAAAAGCTTCTGCACATCAAAAGAACACATTAACAAAATGAAAACGCAACCTATGGGAGAAAATATTTGCAAATTATGTATCTGATAAGAGATCAACATACAAAATACATAAGGAACTCATGCAATTGAGTAGCAAATAATAATAATAATGATCTGATTTTTAAATGGACAGAGGACATTTCTCTAAGAAGATATTCAGATAGCCAATACGTACTTGAAAAACTGCTTGACATCACTAATCAACAGAGAAATGCAAATCAAAACCACAATGAAATGCCACCTCACCTATTAGAATGGTTTATCAAAGAGGCAAGATACAACAATTGTTGGTGAGGATGTGGAGATAAGGGAATCCTTGTGGACTGTTGGTGGGAATGTAAATTGGTGCAGCCAATGGGAAACAGTATGGAGGTTCCACAAAAAAACTTTTTAAAACCCGAATAATCCAGCAACTCCACTCCTGGTTATTTATCTGGAGGAAATGAAACCAGTATTTCAAATATCTGTACTCCCATGTTCACTGCAGCATTAGTCACAATATCCAAGACATGGCAACAACCTAAGTGTCCATCAACAGATGAATGGATAAAGAAAATAGTGCTTATGTATCTATACATTCCCACCAACAATGCATGAGTTCCCCTTTTTACAAATACACTGACAATTGTTATCTCTTATCTTTATACACATGATGGAATATTATTCACTCATTAAAATGAAGGAAATCCTTACATTTGCAACAACATAGGTCAAACTTGAGGGCATTATGCTAAGTGAAATAAGTCAGAGAATGATAAATACTGTATGATCTTACTTATATGTAGAATCTAAAAAAACTGAACTCATCAAAACAGAGTGTAGACTGGTAGTTGCCAGAGTCAGGTAATGGGGGAAATGGGTGAAGGTAATCAAAGGCTACAACTTCCTTTACAAAGATGATTAAGTTATTGGGATGTAACTTACAGCATGGTGACTATAGTTAACAATACTGTGTTGTATACTTGAATATTGCTATGAGAGTAAATCTTAAAAGTCCTCACCAAAAGAAAATAAATCCTACCATTTGCAACAAAATGGATGGAGCTAGAGGACATTATGCTCAATGAAGTAAGTCAGGTGGAGAAAGACAAGTATCAGATGATTTCACTCATTAGTGGAGTATAACAACAAAGCAAAACTGAAGGAACAAAAAAAGCAGTAGACTCACAGACTCCAAGAAGGGACTAGCAGTCACCAAAGGGGAGGGGATGGGGATGATGGGTGGGGAGGGAGGGGGAAGGGGATTAAGGGACATAATAATTAGCAAACACAATATAAGTAGGTCATGGGGAAGGCAGTAGAGTATAGAGAAAACAAGTAATGACTCTATAGCATCTTACTACATGGATAGACAGTGATTGTAATGTCGGGGGGGGGACTTGATAATATAGGTGAATGTTGAAACCACATTGTTGCTCATGTGAAACCTTTATAAGATTGTATATCAATGATACCTTAATTAAAAAAAAAGTTTTCACCAAAAAAAAGGTATGAGATTCTTGATGTATTAAATAACATTATTGTGGTAATCATTTTGTGATACATACATATATCAAATTATCACATTGTATGCCTTAAATTTATATAATTTTATGTTAATTATATCGCAATGAAGCCAGAAAAAATTTTAAAACACAAGCAGAATTTTCTCTCTCTCTCTCTCTTACACACACACACACACACACACACACAATAGCCCTGCTTCTAAGGCATTTTAACTGCTTTAATCAGGTGATAAATTATCCAGGATAATCTTCCATATTTAAAGCCAAATGACTAAGGGCTTCAATTACATCTGCAAATTCCCTCTATGGCAATACCCAGATTAGTGTTTGAATAACTGGGGATGTAGCCTAGCCAAGCAGACACACCAAAAAGAAAAAAAAAAGTCATCACATTATGAAAACCTACATATATATATATGAACAAGGAGGTTTAAAAAAGATTATTTAAGTTAGAAACTGTAGCCATTTGTTCTTTACCTCTGCTATCATAACCAAAGTATAACGAAAAAGCCAGGCAAACCTCAGATTCTTTTCTTGCAAAAGAATAAAGATGTGTCAGTAGGCACAGAATAGACATTTATGATGAATGTCATTTTTCTTGAGACAAAAGTAAGAAGTTTATGAAAAAGTAGCCAAACAAAGCCTTTTACAATATATGTTCTGCTTTCAGAAGGGAAGCATCAGTTCAATATAAGTCAGGTTCACCATGATAAAGGACCAGAGTTTGGAAATTATTGGATATCATAAATGACACAGAGGCTGAGAAACTAGAATTTGTCATACTTTATTGTGATTCAACACAAAACAACTCTCAGTCTTATACCCTGAAGGGGACAGAGGTTAGAAAAACATCAGCAGTTGTTTTATGACATTTCTAGCTTTGGAAAGAGAGACCCTTTAAGGCAAGCAAAGCCCCCCCCAACAGCACTTTGTCATGGCGTGAGATGTTGATTCTAGGTGTTTGATGGCCCATGTCTTCCCGCTGATGGGGCTGGAGGCACTTCATCAGTGGGGCTGTGGCTCTTTCCCGCACTCACCCTGAGCCTGCACTGGCTTGGTGCCTTCTCTCAGATGACCATCTCTACAAGCCAGAGTTCATCCTCCTTTCTTTTCTTTTTTTAAAATTAGAAAATACAGCTGCTCTGCAGCATGTGTGAATCTCTGTTATCAGAACAAAAGGAGCAAGAGCATTTATCAGTAGTCTTCATAGGGACGGTTTTTGTGGACTGAATGTTCTCAGAGGGAAGTTAAAGAAGTCACCTAGAAATCCATTATCCAGGGAGAAAATGCAAGCTGGCCTCTGCCACTATATAATTTTTTTCCGCGTTACATTGCTAAAGTAGTTACTCCCTCACCTCAGTGTGGATGAGGCTTAATAGTGATAACACAATGCTCTCAGGTTGTTACCCTCAGAATGCCTCTGTATATACCGTGAGCACTGATCGGTCCTAAGTACTGACTCCACTGAACGAGCAGAGGACAGGAAGCCCATACTGAAATGGACACGTTATTGGGTAGTCACTTGGTTCACTTACTACGAGGTCCGCTCCTACCCACTGGCTTCCCTGGTGAGACCAGACTGAGCTTTGGGAACTGTGTGTCAGAATGGAGGGTGGACTCTGATAGAGCTGAGGACCGAACTTCAATTTATTCAAACCAGCCTCCTCATGGGGGAGGGTGAGTAAGCCTAAAAAACTATATTACTAAGGAAATAAGGTTCCTGTAGATTCCCCTACTACCATCACTAAAAATAAAGAGCAGGGATAGGCTTTTTCTATTGGCCAGATAAAGGAGCGAGCATGTGAGATTCATAGGAAAGATGGGAAAGATGGGAGAGAGTTCACAGTCTGGCTCTGTAGAGAGAAGAGGCCACAGGGAGGCTGAGAGGCCAAGAGGGAATCAAGGCCGTTAGATGGGAAACCCAGACAGAGAGCTAGTGGGACAGCAGGGCCAGTGTGGACACCAATAGCAGGTTGTGTTTCATCCCCAACCTGGAGAGAAGATAAGACAGCAGACAGAAACAGAGGCACAAACAGTAGCACAAATCTCATGTAAAATGACCTTCCCCTTGGGGTCTCCCAGAAAGACTGGAAAGGAGAAAACTAAGGTCTGAGTGTAGGGACCTGCTGAGCTCACTGGTTTCTCACCAGGTCTGGAGGTGGCGGGTAAGTCTCTCTCAGATCCTGGCTCTATAGTTTTTCCATTATGAACTTTCAGATTTTGAGTATTTGTTTTTCTGGACTGGGTCTGACTTCAAAACTGTATTGGGTCTAACTTAGAAACCAGACTGGGTCCAGAGTGAGGATTCAGGGGAATAAAATTTTGCTTTTTAAGGCTGAACAAGCATATTAATCTTACCAAAGTCAGGCTGGGATTGTAGCGGATATAATGGAGAACTTAATTTAATTTTATTTTATATTTTTTTGGTATCATTAATATACACTTGCATGAACATTGTGGTTACTAGATTCACCCCATTATCAAGTCCCCACCACATACACCATGACAGTCACTGTCCATCAGCATAGTGAGATGCTACAGAATCACTATTTGTCCTCTCTGTGCCATACTGCCTTCCCCGCCCCCCCGCCCCACATTATGTCTGCTAATTGTAATGCCCCTTTTTCCCCTTTATCCCTCCCTTCCCGCCCATCCTCCCCAGTTCCTTTCCCTTTGCTAACTGTTAGTCCATTCTTGGGTTCTGTGAGTCTGCTGCTGTTTTGTTCCTTCAGTTTTTTTCTTTGTTCTTATACTCCACAGATGAGTGAAATCATTTGATACTTGTCTTTTTATAATGGAGAACTTTTAACTGAGGTAAGTTTATCCATTTAAAAAGGTATCCATTTATATGGAGATAAAGAAGCACTCATCATAATGGGTACAAGGAATATGATTTTTCTCCCCTACAGTGTTTGGTGACAAGGATGGGACCTGCTGGGATACCCTACTCTCTCCAGAGCCAGCAGATGGGATCCCAGCAATATTGGCAGAAGCCAGCAGAAGGCGAAAATTCTTACTAAAGTTAGCTGTCCCAGATCTCTATCCACAGTGCCTGTGGAGAAAGAAAGGTAAAATTTCACATTGTCCATTCCTTTCCAAATGCAGATCAGCAAGCAAAAAACATTTACAAAAATTAGATCTTTTAATTGTGACTCACTAATTTGTTTTCTGGTACCCATGGGTTGCTGGTCCTTTCTCCCTCGGGGACAGCGATTGCCTTAATTTGCCTTGCTTTGTGTCCTGAGAACTTGACTTGGGAACTGTCAAGTTGGAGGCCCTAAAAATATGGCTGGACAGAAATGGGAGTTGTGCCCCATTTGTGGGTAAGTTCCTACTTCCTGTTCCCAGATCTCAGGGGAATCGCCTAACTCTTTCGTTTGACTATCTTTGGGAGTGGCTCTGGATCCTGGGCGAATAGTATCTTTTGCGCCTCTTGGGGGCGCCTCTTGTATTCATGGGGTTGCTCGGCACTGCCAGGAATGTTTACCGTTCATCCTGGCTGGAACTTCATAATTGAAAAGTTTTTTTTTAATGGTCAGAAGTTGGCGAAATTGGAAGCTAATATTCAGAGTCTAGTAGGAAATTTGGGAGACCCGGGTGGGGTGGGCTTTCTCCCCTAAGCTAAATGAAACTATGTACCCAGAAGGAAAAGAAAAGCATTCCGAGGCAAACAGCTCTAAATCTAGGACACGGGAATCTTTTCATTTCCATCTTACTTGAAGATCTTCTCCCTGACACAAACAAGCAAACTGAAGACAATGTAGTTGGATGGGTTTGTGGATCTCAGTATCATTCAGGTTGAAATCTAATTCTTTGAGGAATTTAAAACACTGGTATTTGTCTTACAACTTGAGATCTTACAAGAACAGAGATGTAGTTCCAGAAACAATTCAGAGCCCACCTATCTTTCTTAACCAATCCCCAAACCCCTGTTCAAAAGGCTTGTAGGTATTGTAAAATTCTGGAAACAAGTCTTTCTTGGAGGAATCTGTAGTTTTTCCCTGTGCTTTTAACAGATAAATGTTCTACCCAGATTTCTGTAGGAACTGAGGGCCATTTCTGAAATGCAAACTGCAGGGAGATAATTCTTAGATGAAAAAAAAGAGTGAATAAGGGGATAAGGGAGGTTATTTGGAAACTAAGTGAATGAATAATCTTTAAAATCTTCTTTATGAATATTAGTAAGAAGTTTAAGCCATCTGAGCAGGTAACCTTAACTTATGCTACCTGCCAGAAACACCATTTGGATCTAACTTTTCCTTTATAAACAAGTGAGATTTTCATTATTATACCTGTCTCATGGTTAAACTTTTAAAACAAGAGCTGTAAGATCTCTGTTGGCATCTGTCTGTATGTTTATTATGTCTATGTATGTATGTTATAGAAGTGTAATATTTTTCTACCTCCAGAAGGTATTGCCAAAATTAATTTATAAAGAGCTCTATTTAATTGGCTTAAAGGCAAACAAGTGTTATATAGTGAAATATATGTATTCTAAGAAACATAAAAACTAACCCAAATGTTTTTCAAGTTCACATGATCTAGGATAATCCTCAGCAAATAAAAGCTATTGTAAGTTTGTTGGTTTAATTAAAACAGGCATGCCTTTAGAGTTATCAGCATTAAATATAACACTTTTACACTACCTTGGTTTACTAAAGTCAACTCAGCTCATGTTACCGGTTATAGAATTTGTCAACAAGAAAGATAAATTAAGATGATGGCTAGCTGTTTAATGTTTTATGAAATTTTTGTGAGTAATCTAAACGTAATTGTTAAGAACAAATAAATAGATGTAATAAAAGTTTATAAATTAATTTTTCTAGAATAATTAAGCTTTATTGTATACCCACTTAAAAACAGTTTCTAAAATTTTTCTGGTAACTTGAAACTTTAAGGTTATACTGAGATAAGTTAAATGATCAGATATTCAATGAATATCTGGTCATTTCCAAATAAGATAACATACTGAAACATTAATTATTGAACACATGTCTAACTACTTTGGCTTATTACAAAAGAACTTTTGGTAAACATGTCATTTTCCACATTGAAAAACCTACTATGAGGAAGTGCATACTTCTAGAAATTATGAAATGCATTTATAAATTTGGCAATCCACAGAATGCTAGTGTGACAATCCACAATTGCTTACTTCTTAGTTTTCACTATGAATAAGGATTATAGGGGTTAAGAGTTCTAATTAATATATGTAATTAAAACTACTAGAAATAATATGGGAAACATCTCTTAAGCAAGGAAAGTAGGATGGGCTTTGACTAAGAAAATGATAATGAGATATGGAAATTCATTTTTGTTAAGGACAATGTAAGTAATTTTGTCCTAAAGTAGAACTGGTTGTTTCAGAATGGAAAGAGAATAAAAGACAAACTAAATGGATATAGGAAGTTGGGAAAAGAGAGAAAGAGAAGCTTACCTTGCATAGTTGTTAATCCCGCTGCTCTGACACCACACGCAATGGGGTTGCCTTTTCTTCCTACATATATGTATAACATGAACAATATTTTACACAGAAGTCATAGTAGTATAACTTCATTTGGGTACCTGGATCTGATTCCAATGTGTGTAAGTATGTGGGAGGGGGTCTGCCCACACATTCTAACATCAAGCAATTCTTGAACACCAGCAGGTGTCGGAGAACTCAACTGAATTCTGATGCTATCTGCCCAGAGACAGCACTCGATTCCCAGGTTAAGGGCTCCATCTTAGAAGACTGCCCTCCACTCCCCAGTGCGGATGTCGGTCGCAAGCCCAAGTTACTTGTACTTCTGACCTACTGGCTACAGATGGGAGGTTCCCACAACATCCCCCTTAGGTTCGATTAATTTGCTAGAGCAGCTCACAGAATTCAGGAAAACACTATGTGTACCAGCTTACCCAAATAAAGGAGCTTCTATCCTCATGGAATTTGGGGCCTGGCTTGGTGGCATGTGCAGGCGTTCTGGTCCCCAGCTGAGAAGGGGGATCCAACCTAGCAGAGCAGAGGAAAGCAGAAAGTGATAAGCTCTTCCCAGGGGTTTTTGTGAGGGCTTCATTGCATAGTCATGATTTACTAAATTATTAGCTATTAGCTGATTCAACCTCCAGCCCCTGCCCTTGGGTGGGGTCCAAAAGTCTTTCATTAACATGACAAAACACCCATTTCCCCTTTAAGACTGCTGTGTTTTCAGGAACTGTGGATGAAGACCAAATATACCTGGGAAATATATATTTGGTCATATGTGTAAGACCCAGAAAACAGGCCCTGCTCAGCCCCGGGATGGACGGTGACCCAAATACTCACAAGAGACCGGTCTTGATGCAAACAGCAAGAGGTTTATTGATTCCACCAGCGCCCTGGGGTCAAGACTCATAACTCACGCAGGAGCAGAGGAGTCCGACCCCGAGCAGAAATCACAGGAGGTTTTAAAGGAAAAGGGACCACAACCAGGGGGAGGCGAGGGGGAGGTCTGCTGATGATTCGATAGCAAAAATATTTCAATTAGGGTCTCACAGGGCTTTATCTTTAAGGTCTATCAGTTTGGGAAAGATTACCTAGGCACGGGTTTGCAAGCTATTGTGTCATTGTGTTCAGGCCGGTTTTTATGACTCAGGCCAAGGGTCAGAGCCTACTTAAAATTTTCCTATTCTTTCAGGTGGTTTCGGGGAAACTGAAACTCAGGCCCTCTGATTTCTGAGGCTTTCTGGGGCCTGTCATGGCGTTAGTTTGGTCCTTTCAATATGAATGACCAAATATGTATTTCTTTTGACTCATTATATTGCAGTAGTCAAGCTAGCTAGTCATGGGATGAATCTACTATAACTGTTTTTTAAAATAAGCTTTAATAAATAGTGTGCTAGGTAAAACTAAAAGTTTATCTTCTTTCATCTGCTAAAAGGATAAAGATTTCTTAGATTCTTGGTCTGCTCTTTACAGAATTGTGAAAGGTTTTTTTTTTTTTCTGGCCTTTTAAGTAATCTGTCTAGAACACAAAGATTCTGTGTTTTACAAAATAATTTCCTGTGTTCATGTTGCCTTTATTAGGTCCTTGATTACTTAAGAAAACCAACCTTTCCTCATATAAAAGAGCTAAGGTTTTAAAACTATGTCATTTTCTGTATTTGCCTTCAAAGACTTTGTCACTTTAAATTGATTTTTTTTAACAAACTTCCCCAAAATAAAATTCTAAATTAAGTCTTTTTGATCCTGAACTAACTTTGGTATTTCCCAGACAGTCCCTGGAACAATTCCCCCAAAAGTATTGTTCTTTCTCCTTATAAAAAGAGATGTTAAACTAATTTAGGCTGATTTGATACATTAAATTACATGGGAAACAAGAAACAATGCTAAACTTTCTTTAGGTTATAATGTTTGGATATATATTATTAATATAAGTGTTCCAGAAATTGTATAAAATTCCTAAAAGTCTAATGTTATTAATTGTAATTCTAGTTATCTTAAAATGTTGTACATGACAGAAATAACCAAATTTCCTTGTCATTTCTATTATAATGAATACTCAAATTTTTAATAATGGCCATTTCACTTACAGATAGGTATTGTTTTACTCTCATGCTTTTGCAAAAGTGTTCCCACAAAAGTGCTTCATTTTCCAGGAGATGCATGGAAAGGACTCTTAATAAGTACAGGCTTCTGATAACTTTTAGATCATACCACTGAACTGGGGAAGAATTTGCAGAAGACTAATGGATAAACTGATGGCTTCATAAAACTGCTAACGAAAGGTCAAGATCAACAATTAATTACATGGGATTGAATGAACTGATAAGGATGATTACAGTTTTTATTACTTTTTTGGAACACTGTTGGTTCTTTAACGTTTTGTTTTCCCATATTTAAGGGAGTTTTTACTCTAAAACTATCAGTGATTTGGTAAAATATACCTTTGTGAATGAAAATGAAGCATTTATTTTTTTCTTCCTATCTGAGCCCTCCAGAATTTGGAAACTCATTCTTATTTTCACAGCAATATATTTGTTTGCATAAGTTCAATAAGAGTCATTCTTCTTGTAAAAGGACACAATTCATCTCCAACATGAAACCTTTATTTCCTTTGTTTTTCCTCTCTGTTGGTGCACAAGAAGAGAATGCTCCTTAACTTCGGCAACTGTCACTGAATCTATTACTAAGGCCATAACTGCACAACAAAAGTCCCTAGGCAATCTTGCTAAGGTGGTTTTTTGGTGTTAGAACTGCTTTAGCTTACTCATTGGCTGAAAAAGAAGGAAGGAGTCTGTGACACAGCAAATACCTCTTGCTGTCCCTGGATCAACACCTCTGTATTTCAGCAGGTACAACAAATTAACAAACAAGCTACTTGGATAAGACAGGCTGATGCCTCTTCAGGTATATTCTTCGATTTATTTTGTACTAACTGGTTTAGTTCATGGGGGCCCCATCTAAGGAGTATACTTAAGTCTTGTGGTATTACCTCTTAATAGCTATCACTGTAGTCTGCCTGGGGAGCTATGTTCTCTCAAAGGTCTTAGATGCATGTTGGCAGCCATCATCAATACCTCAGATGGTCTCATTGTGCTTGGAGAAACAGAAACCAGATGAACAATGAGATGAATAGCAAAAATAATATTTCCATGGATCTAACATCATACCCTATGAGTTTCACGATGAGATGAGAGCAACTTAATTGTAATGGTGACAAAGAGTGGTGTTAATACAAATTTTTGTCATTCTCTCATGGTAGATGGCTCAAGGAAAGGCCAGTTAAATAGTTAGGTCACTGCTCCTGTTACTGCAGTTAACATATTAAATAAAAAGCAAACTATACCATATTTTATGCTCTTCCAGGCCTTTCATCCAAGATTCCCAAACTCACTACCAGAAAAACATGTAGTCGTAATTGTTCCCTTCTTATAAGATACATTCATTCACAGAATCTTTTCTGCATGATTCATAGAATCACAGCATGTATACATCTTTTTCTTCAGTTTACTTGTTTAATTTGAAATATCTTCTTTCAACATAGAACAATGGATGAAGTACTTACAAATCTTCACATAAAAGTATCTAATTTTTTTCTTTAAGCTTGGCAATGTACACTAGAACAAGTAGAAAGCATTAAGAGCTGAATTATTCTGAAATTGCTCACACAAGACTAGGCTACTTGTCAGAAGATTTTAAGCAATAGATATTAGCAGGGTAACGTATATTTTCATGAATCTAAGAACATTTTACAGTCTCCTATGGTTGAAATATACCATAACAAGTCTCTAGACAACACTCAGATAATTTCTGTAATATAAGTCCCTTTTGCAATAACTTTGTGGCACAGACATCAAAACTTCCAATTTGTGTTGGCAACAAAGAGATTCCATTATTCATTCATTCATTTCAAAGACCTTGGTTAAAAAACACAGAAATGGTTCTAGCTCATTAAAGCAGAAAAAAAAAACTTTATTAAAGGACTTAAAGCTCAGAATCTCTGGGAAAGGCACAGATGCAGACTTGTTAACCATTCTTCCAGTAACAAACTCCAAAATAAGACATAAGACTGTGCTGGCACCAGGGCTACCACCAAGGATGACACCATGGCTTGACCTGGCGATTCCATGTACCAGAGACAACTGCTGGACTTTTTCGGACTGTGCCTCTGGAAAGCTGGTTGTCACTGCCTGGTTCATATACTTGGTGGCAAAGTATTATGGCCAGGAAAGCAAGTTTCTGGGCTCTGCCACTGTGAATAGTGGGCTCACAAGGTGAAGAATTCTCCAAACACAAGAAAGGTGTACAAAGGAGCAGAAGAGTCAAAATAAATGACCAACGTCCCCAGCAAACATCAGGACACTAGATACAGAGTGAGGAAATGGTGAAGGAAAATAAAAATAACGTCTTAAGCAACAAATTCTTGTGGAACATGTTTGTTGAGGATGACAGGAAAAAAATTAAGCAAATAATCACATTAATAAATGTACAGTTACACACTGCATAAGTGACCCAAAGGAGAGAGATCTGGTTGATTGTGAGCCTGTATCAACAGGACCTGGCTTAAACCAGGTATCCAGAGACTTCTGGAGGAAATGACTTCTGACCTGAGATCTGAGGAAGGAATGAGAATTCAGCAAATGAAGGGAGTTGAAGAACATTCCAGAAGATTCCAGCCAGGGGAAGCATATACAACAGAGGGCCATGATGAGAGGAGACAGCACATTTGAAGAGGTGGAAGGACCGTGAATTTACTCTAGATTAAGGTTGAGGTTGGCAAGGAGTGTTGTAAATAAGGTTTACAAGGTAGATGGGGCTAATTCCGGCAGTGTATGTGTCTTCATTCTAAAAGCAAATATGGAAGAGGTGTAGGAGAAATCCAAAATAATCAGATTACTCTGACTGTTGTGTGGCACAGTGGGAGGCTGTGCACACTGCATGGTTCCCAAGAGAAGTGAGTATAGTCTTGCCTTATACAAGACACATGGACAAAAACCCCAGGCCCATTTACAGTAGATTCTTGTTGCCTTTTCTTTAGTGTGTGAGTTCTATTTTAATCAGTGTCCTCATGTCTGTTATTTTGCAAAATTAAATTACATACATGCCTAAAAAAATTTCTGATTTTGAGATATTCAATACCATAAATATTTTTCTGGAAACTGCATGCTAGATGACACTATAGAACATTGCAATTCATGGCCTAATGTATTTGGACAAGTTGAAATTCCTAATTCATTACAAAATACATTGTGGTTTCCAAACAGTACTGGAAGACCAGGGAATGTTGTTATTTATCACTGCATTTCAGACTTCCACCTGAAAACTGCCTTTTCCTGGTTGTCCTATCTACTGAGTCTTAACCAATTAATTCTTAGTTAATTTCTGCACAAATAGAAATACAAAGCTGAATAAGAATTCCATTAACTTTTTTCTTCAATTACTTGAAATTCAGTTAGGGCTGAAGATTTTTTTTGCAGTAAAGCAGCCTGAAATATTAGACTAAAATGTGGGGAACCAGAAGAGTTGATGTTAAGTTCTGTTTCCATCACTTCCTGGGTATATGACATTTTGGAAATTATTTGGTCTCTCTTAGCCTGTGTTTTCTCAACCAGAAAAGAAGCATGCTAGGGCCTCTGGCTGCATTGTAGTGAAGATAAAAAGTTTCATCAAAGTGATTTGCATACTGGAGAATCATAGAAGCATATGTTGTTACTAAACATAAAAGCGATTTACTAGAAAAACAGGGAGACAAACAAATATAGAAATCGTGGGGTAATTGCTAGCAAAGACAATGTCCAGAAATTTTGCAGCATTTTAACAATATGCACAAAACAGAGACCAGAACTGTTTTGATTTTACAGGTGCTCTTTTTCCCCATTGGTGGTCTCTGACCTCAGAGCATATGAAAATCCTGAATCAGCCACAGCAAGCTCCCAGATGGGCCACACTCTGGAAGGCAATCATGGTGGCAGATTTAAATAGAGACAAGGAGTAAGCAAGGTGTGCCTCTTTAATAGCAATGAATGCTGAGGTTCCTCCCATGCACTAGTATAATTTATTTTATTTGTTCATCAGCTGTCCAGGGCTGAATTAATAATACTCCTCAGTTCAAGGCACATTATTATCATCAATTCATTGAGGTTCTCTACTGTTAATATTTATTTATTCCATTTTATCCCCATCTCCAAGGTAACCATTCTAGTATGTTTATTCCTTTTTAAGTGCTTACAAAAAATGTGATGTGTGATTTTTGTTGGCATTTATTTTAAACTGAAAACTCTTAAAGATCTTATTTAGTTTCTATTTTTTTGGACTAAGCACTTTCTTTTTTAGATCCAGTCTTACTTCCTTCTATATATCAGATGTGTTCCTTCTAATGATGCCTAATAAACCATGATATGTAATCGTGACCTATTGCCTCTCTACCCAACTGCCACCTATTCCCACCTTTGCAAACAACACTACAATAAATATCTTTATATATTTCATATTATAAGCATGTTCTAGGAATTTTCTTTGGGATACATTTGCCAGGGCATAGTGTATATATATGTATATTTAAGTTGCTTACACCAGGCCAGACTGTTCTTCAGAATGGCTATCCCATTCTACTCTCCCATGGGGCTTCCTGCACACCTGCTTCCCTGGCAACACTCAGCATTATCCACATTCCTAATTTTTGCCAATGTACTATTGTTGATTTAGAATGTATTTCTCTCAGCATTCTCTTCAGCATGCCAATAAATGCAAATAATTTTGTGTCTGATAGATAACTCCAAAGATTTATGGTCTGTGGGACATTTGTTTTATAACTAATTCAGCAATCTTTTATAGATTTATATAGAAGCCTATAAATCCCTGGCTTCCTAAGTGCTCTTTGAATTGACCATACCTCTTACTGGTTCCTCCATTAATTAATGAGTTTAAAAGCTTTGACACATGTTCATTTTATATTTTCATGAAAGCCATTGATACCTTTTTGGAAATTACAATTGGTAAGTTTCTCCATAAAGGCCTTATATATTCTAGGTTATTTTAACTCCTGGATGCTTTATATATTGCAATTATGAATGGAATATTATTTTTCTGGAGTTTTCTAATTGATTATTGCTGTAATAGAGAAATGTTTTTGATTTTTATAGGTTGATGTTGAATCCAGCAACAGCTTCTCTCTGGATTCTATTAATTCCTTTATATAGATAATCATAATATTAGCAATTAATGAACTGCTTACATACCATACATGAATAAACTTTTAAAGGTAAATAAAATGGATAAATTCCTAGAAAATTATTAAATGCCCAAATTACCCCTAAGTTTACAAATGCTTCTCTTGAATTTGACCCTAGTTTTAGCTTCTGATTCAATAAATATTCATATTTATGGTGTTCTTTCACATAAATGACCTCATTTGATATCAACTAAAATTCTATGAGATAAATGTTACACCCATTATATACTGAAGAATAAGTTAATTCAGTATATATGAAGGATAAGTGCCCCCTTTCATAAATATATAAAGGTAAGTGCATTGGTTATATAAAAGATAAGTGCCCCCTTTTATAAATATATAAAAGGTAAGTGCATTGGGTATATATAAAGGTTAAGTGCCCCGTTTTATAAATATATAAAGGGTAAGTACATTGTGAGTAGTTGTGGTGGATCCTGGTCGAAACCCATCTCTTAGGCCTTGAAATCTGGTGCAATTTTATGTAGCAGAAACTTTTGTATATCCCTATACCCTATCCTCCAGGCCAGTTTACTACGTAGCAAGTTCACAAGAAGTAAAGTTGATCATAGCAAAGAAATGTTCATCGGCTAATAGGGTAACTGTATTTACACAAGGTTTTGTTTTTGCCACCCTTAGATCCAGAAAGGAAGACCAATTTGTTATGTTATTGGGAAAAAGTAGGAAAAACAAAATGATGGCTACTTATCTGGGGTCTTGTTTTCTCTTTGGACTCTGGAGCACACAGCCAGGTTCCTGTAACTGACTTCAGCAGCTTTGAATATCTGCATGTTGGTAAGGTTGCCGGATTAAGCAAAAAATAAATAAATAAATAAGATACGCAGTTAAATTTGAATTTCGATAACAAATGGATATTACGGATATTATTTTATATAAGCATATCCTTCGTAATATTTGAGACATGCTTATGATAAAAAGACATCTCCAGACTATGCAGAATATATCTCCAGTATGTATATCCAGCATATATTATACACACACACACACATTCTCTTTACAGCTACCCTAAAAGATGATTATTAACCCTTTACTATAAATAAGGAAGCTGAGGCTCAGAAACATGAAGGAACCCATTCAAGGTCACCAGGTGGCATGTGGCAAAGCTGATGAAGGCCACTTAACCCCTTACACCACCTTCCTACTTCCTCAAATAACCCTGTGTGGTTATTAAAATAACCATTTTTTAGTTGACCCCCCATTCCATTCCCAGCCATCTCCTCCCTTACCCCACCTCAGCAGAGGCTGGGGAAGTTAAACACTCCCTTTCCAGCCTCCATCACAGCCAGGGCAGGTCATGTGACACAGTGCTGGCCAGAAAAGTGTAAGCAGCGGTCAGCTGGGGCTTCTGGAAAATCTGTTTTCATGATCCAAGAGACAATCATGGGTCACTACTCTTCCCCTCCTCCTCCTGCTATGATCACAGATTTGATGAGGGGAGATGTAGCCTTTGTCTTGTGATGATTGTTAAGAAAAGGCCAGGAGATCCCCAGAGCTGCCACCCAGCCCTGATATTACTAAGCCCCTGAACAGAACAAGCAGCATCTACCTCCAGACTCTCTATCTGGTAAAGATAAAACTTCTTGTTCGGCTACCATTTGTCAGTGTATGAATTTCCTTTCCATATGAATTATTTGCATAGTAGGGATTCTCCATAGATTCAAACTCGACCAACATGTGTTACAAGCCTAGTGCTTGCAGGCTCATTGATGGACATTATAATCATCATTCAACCCTTTAAATTACAATATCCCTGTGTGGTGGGGATGATGGTACCCACTTGGCAAAACTGTGGTTCAAAAAAGCCTGGCAGTTTGTTCAAAGGCTACACATTCACTGATGGCAAATTCAGGACCCAAACCTGTGTCATCTGAATGTGATTTTAGGCTTCTCTCTCTTAGGTGTCTGGAAACATTCACATGACACTGAAACAACAGGCTGGTTTCATTTTGAAAGTCTGCATTCAGTGGGAACTTTCCAGCTTTCAGAGACCAACAGTCATTTTATAAGGAAGTTTCACTTTTACTAAAACTCAAATTCCTTAAATTCATTGTGCACATTAAACGGGCTTATGGGTTCTCATTTTTAGGTAGAGCAAGCTGTGTTCCCTCCCATGGAGAAATGATCTGAGTAAAATAAAGACTGAAATCTAAGGAACATTAACAAATAAACAAGAAAGTACTGCAAAAATGCTATGTTACAAATGTGAACAAACACAGAGCATGGTTATAATAGCTGCATCTTCCATGAGCTGAGGATAGAATACGTAATACGTAATGCCGGAGAATTCTCTAACTATTGCTTTTTTCCCTGAGTTCATAATGCTACACTGACTGGCAATCCCTCTTCATATGGAGAGTCTCTTCAGTAGAGGAAAGGGGAAATAAGTTATCATCTTTTTCATAAAAAGGTACAACAGAGAGGGAAAAAGATTTGGCAAAGGGCAGTACACTAACAGGTTGTTGAAAGGCATTGCAAGGTCAAAGAGAGCTGGGTGGCTACTCATGTGCCCACAGTCTTAATAGGATACACCTCCAGGATCTTAAAAGATAATGATCATGCCAATTATTTTCTCAGGGCCCAGAAGTGGGATGAGGAATGACTGTGGTTTTCAGATGTACTGACGCAAGCTGAACAAGTCAGAAATGTCATTGTCAAGTGGTCGTCCTTACTTGAGCAAAGAGATGGTAATCACAGGTGAGTCTTGCCAGTGGCTCTCCAATCACAGAAATCAGGGATTGTTTGCAGTTCAAGCATGATGCTCTTAAATCAGATCTGGTATTAATGAGCTACCACAATAAGGTGATTTTCAGCAACCATAAATCTTTCCATTTCCAAGTCAGTTGCCTATTTGTCCTTCTCGGCAGAGAGCATATATTTACTCTGCTTTCAGGGCAAAGCAATTCAAATAGATGCCAGAGATAGAAGAAGATAGCATTGATTCATGACCTTTTGTTGCTATGCAGTAGGTCTTTTGACATAATAACAATTGCTATTTATTTTATATATTACAGATAACTGCCAGGTACAAATTCTACATTCTGTTCAAATCCATTAAGCTTTCAGAAGAAGTAACAAAGGAATTTTGCTGGTATCTGCATCCCCGGAAGTTCTTTTGTTATTTTTATTACTGTTCAATAGAACTTTAACTTTTTTATTCAAAAATGTTAAAGCCTACAAAAATGTTGAAAGAAATGAATAAATAACATTCATCAGAATTCATCAACATACTAACATTTTATCTCCCGTTTTAATTTCCGTTTTCCTTTCTTTCTTTCTGTTTTCCTATATCTAGACTAATCTATCCTTTTTACATAAATATATGCATACCGTTTTGCTGAAACATTTGAAAATAAGTTACAGACATCATGGAAGTTCATTCCTGAATACTACACATCTGCTAGGAATAAAAGTGTTCTCCTATGTAATATGCCAAAATATCACTTTCTTATATACACATTCAAATTTCCCAATTGACCAAAATTGTGTTTTAAAATTGTTTTACTTTTTCAATCTAGAATTAAAACAAGATTCACACACTGCCTTTGCTTATGTCTCTTAATATTTTTAATCTCTTCCAGAAGAGCACTCTGCTTTTTGTTTTTATTTTCATGACATTGAAAAATTCAGGACAGTTATCTTACCTTATGCCCCACATTGTGTATTTAATTCTTCCTCACCTTTCAATTCAGGTGAAACACTTTGCCATTAGTACTACCTAGTGCTTAGGCGATATTCTATACCTCCTATTATATCACGATATAGGTTAATTTTCCCTGGCAATTGAAATACATAATCCATGGGATAATACTCAGAGTCCATGTGAATATCCTGTTACCTCAACAACATTTTACTCAAATGTTTTAATATTCTTTGATGATTGTTGCTTGATTCACATTTGGCTACAAAATGGCAATTTTAAAAACTGCTCTTTTTCCAACATTTTTTAGTAAATAATCTATAAAGAAGAGTTTCCCCCCTTTATTTCCTGTCTCTCTGACCCTCTTTCTCCCCTCTTCTCTCTCTGTATCATTATAGATTTATGTTCAGTGTGATTTAATCCATTACCAACATTACTCTTTTCAATGCTCAAATTGTCCTACTTTGGCAAATAGAAGTTCCTTCATCCTGGATTCTGTTATCCTTTTGACATGACCTCATTCACCTTTGAGCACTGCCTTGCTTTAGGGCAAGACAAAATATGCAGCCTTAGCTTGTATTTTCCTTGCCACAGACCTGGACTCAGACATTTCTCCGAGGAACCCTGTTTCTTTTCAGTTCAATCCAGTATCTGTGTGTTGTAGCTGCTCTGAAGAAAAAAGAATGAAACTCCCCCCACCATGGCACAATTCTGTTGGAATGTTAAGACCAATGACACACAGGGAAAGGGTAGGAAAACACTTATTACTTACATAATGAGGTTTTCATGGGGGAGTGGGGCAGCCTGCTCAAGCTGGTCTGAAAATGCCTTGTGATAACAGGGAAAAGAGACTGACATGGGGTTTTAATGTGGTTAAGAGGGTGAGGTTGACAAGAGGGGTCCTGGAGCAGGGGCTTGTGTGGTTCGAACTTCCCAGTAACAGCAAAGGAGAAGGCACCCAGTCTTTCTTATCAGCTTATTCAGAAGCTGATTCATTACACTGGGCTACACTTATATTCTTTTACCTCAGTCTCCGAGATGGAGCCCTACCACATGGATACCATATGTGCCCAAATCTCCTTCACAGGGTATATGGAATACGAACACAAGGCACTTCAAGCTCTCTGAGGGGCAAACAACCACTATAAATACAAAGCATTATTATCAAAATTATTATTCCTTTCCAGGGTACTTGACCTTTTCAAATTGTTTCTAAATCAGTTATGGACAAGGCTATCAATTTTCTGTTTTGAAAATCAAATTTAGAAAGGCTATGTGCTTTCATGATATCAGACGGCTCCTCAGGGAGTCAAAAGATTTTAAACTTATCCCTCAATCAGGACATCAAGATGATTCTTAGAGTTTTAATATTTCATATAAAAGGTTAGATTGGTGTAGCTTATTCAATTGGATTCATAGAAATAAACATTACATTTAACCACTTAAAAAATAGAGCTTCAGATCTTTGTCAAAACAAATAATGATTATAAGCTAATGTGTATTGAATATCTGTACATTCCAGGAAGTCTACTAAACACATTACAGTCGTTCTTGTAATCCTCACTGGATTATACATTAATATTATCCTAATTTTGCACTGAGGAAGTTGAAGGCCACAGATGTTAAATAACATGACCAGCATACCACAGGAAGCAGGAAGACAACGTTGAAAATTAAACATTTCACCTAAAGCCAGCAAAGGCAATAAGTACATACCTATCGATAATCACCCTAAATGTAAATGATCTGAATGCAACAATCAAAAGATGTACAGTCACTGAATGGATAAAAAAACAAGACTCATCTATATGCTGCCTACAAGAGACTCACTTCAAACCCAAAGATATACACAGACAGAAAGTAAAGGGATGGAAAAAGATATTTCATGCAAATAATAGGGAGAAAAAAGCAGGAGCTGCAGTACTTATAACAGACAAACTAGACTTCCAAACAAAGAAAGCCACAAGCGACAAACAAGGACATTACATAATGATAAAGGGGTCAGTCCAATAAGAGGATATAACTATTATAAATATCTATGCACCCAACACAGGATCACCTACATATGTGAAACAAATACTAACAGAATTAAAGAGGAAAATAGGATGAAATGCATTCATTTTGGGAGACTTCAATGCACCACTCACTCCAAAGAACAGATCAACCAGACAGAGAATAAATAAAGAGACAGAGGGATTGAACAACATATTAGTACAGATGGACCTAACGGACGTCTACAGAACACTCCATCCAAAAGCAACAGGATACACATTCTTCTCGAGTGCACATGGAACATTTTCAAGAATAGGTCATATACTAGGCCACAGAAAGAGCCTCGGTAAATTCAAAAAGATTGAAATTGTACCAACCAGCTTTTCAGATCACAAAGGTATGAAACTAGAAATAAATTACTCAAAGAAAACAAAAAGCCCAAAAACACATGAAGGCTTAATAACATGTTCCTAAATAATCAAAGGATCAATGACCAAATAAAAACAAAGATCAAGCAATATATGGAGACGAATGACAACAATAATTCAACACCACAAAATCTGTGGGATGTAGCGAAGACCGTGCTAAGAGGGAAATATATTGCAATACAGGCCTACCTCAGGAAAGAAGAACAATCCCAAATGAACAGTCTGAACTCACAATTAATGAAACTAGAAAAGGAAGAACAAATGAGGCCCAAAGTCAGGAGAAGGAGGGACATAGTAAAGATTAGAGCATAAATAAATAAAAAAGAGAAGAATAAAACAATAGAAAGAATCAATAAAAGCAGGAGCTGGTTCTTCAAGAAAATAAATAAAATAGATAAACACCTAGCCAGACTTATCAAGAAAAAAAGAGAGTTTACACACATAAAGAGAATCAGATATGAGATAGGAAAAATCACAACAGATGCCACAGAAATACAAAGAATTATGAAAGAATACTATGAAAAATTATATGGTAACAAACTGGATAACCGAGAAGAAATGGATGACTTTCTAGAAAAACACAACCTTCCAAGGCTGACCCAGGAAGAAACAGAAAATCTGAATAGACCAATGACCAGCAAAGAAATTGAATTGGTAATCAAAAAACTACCTAAGAACAAAACCCCTGGACCAAATGGTATCACTGCTGAATTTTATCAAACAATTAGTGAAGACCTAATATCCATCCTCCTCAAAGTTTTCCAGAAAGTAGGAGAGAATACTCCCAAACTCATGCTATGAGGCCAACATCACTCTAATACCAAAACCAGGCAAAGACACCACAAAAAAGGAAAATTACAGACCAATATCCCTGATGAACATAGATACAAAAATACTCAACAAAATATTAGCAAACCGAAATCAAAAATACATCAAAAAGATCACCCATCATGATCAAATGGGATTCATCCCAGGGATGCAAGGATGGTACAACATTCGAAAATCCATCAACATCATCCACTACATCAACAAAAAGAAGGACAAAAACCACATGATCATCTCCATAGATGCTGAAAAAGCATTTGACAAAATTCAACATCCATTCATGATAAAAACTCTCAACAAAATGGGTATAGAGGGCAAGTACCTCAACATAATAAAGGCCATATATGACAAACCCACAGCCAACATTATACTTAACAGGGAGAAGCTGAAAGCTTTTCCTTTAAGGCTGGGAATCAGACAAGGATGCCCACTCTCCCCACTTTTATTCAACATAGTTCTAGAGGTCTTAGCCATGGCAATCAGACAACACAAAGAAATAAAAGGCATCTATATTGGTAAGGAAGACGTCAAACTGTCCCTGTTTGCAGATGACATGATATTGTACATAAAAAACCCTAAAGTATCCACTCCAAAACTACTAGATCTAATATTTGAAATCAGTAAAGTTGTAGAGTTAATATACAGAAATCTGGTGCATTTCTATATACTAACAGTGAACAAGCAGTAAGAGAGATCAGGAAAACAATTCCATTCACAATTGCATCCAAAAGAATAAAATACCTAGGAATAAACCTAACCAAGGAAGTGAAAGACTTATACTCTGAAAACTACAAGTAACTCAAGAGAGAAATTAAAGAAGATACCAATAAATGGAAACACATCCCATGCTCATGGATAGGAAGAACTAATATTGTCAAAATGGCTATCCTGCCTAAAGCAATCTACAGATTCAATGCAACTCCTATCAAAATACCAACAGCATTTTCCAATGAACTAGAGAAAATCATTCTAAAATTCATATGGAACCACAAAAGACCCCGAATAGCCAAAGCAATCCTGAGAAGGAAGAATAAAGTGGGGGGAATTATGCTCCCTGACTTCAAGCTCTACTACAAAGCCACAGTAATCAAGACAATTTGGTACTGGCACAAAAACAGACCCATAGACCAGTGGAACAGACTAGAGAGCCCAGATATAAACCCAAGCATATATAGTCAATTAATATATGATAAAGGAGCCATGGATATACAATGGAGAAATGACAGCCTCTTCAACAGCTGGTGTTGGCAAAACTGGACAGCTACATGTAAGAGAATGAAACTGGATTGCTGTCTAACCCCATACACAAAAGTACACTCAAAATGGATCAAAGACCTGAATGTTAGTCATGAAACCATAAAACTCTTAGAAAAAAACATAGGCAAAAATCTCCTGGACATAAACATGAGCAAATTCTTCATGAACATATCTCCCTGGGCAAGAGAAACAAAAGCAAAAATGAACAAGTGGGACTATATTAAACTAAAAAGTGTCTGTACAGCGAAGGACACCATCAACAGAACAAAAAGACATCCTACAGTATGGGAGAATATATTCATAAATGACATATCTGATAAGGGGTTGACATCCAAATTATATAAAGAGCTCACGCACCTCAGCAAACAAAAAGCAAATAAGCTAATTTAAAAATGGGCAGAGGAGCTGAAGACACTTCTCCAAAGAAGAAATTCAGATGGCCAACAGGCACATGAAAAGATGCTCCACATCGCTAATCATCAGAGAAATGCAGATTAAAACCACAATGAGATTTCACCTCACACCAGTAAGGATGGCCAGCATTCAAAACACAAACAACAACAAATGTTGGCGAGGATGTGGAGAAAAGGGAACTCTCCTACACTGCTGGTGGGACTGCAAATTAGTTCAACCATTGTGGAAAGCAGTATGGAGGTTCCTCAAAAAACTCAACATAGAAATACCATTTGACCCAGGAATTCCACTCCTAGGAATTTACCCTAAGAATGCAGCAGCCCAGTTTCAAAAAGACAGATGCACCCCTATGTTTATTGCAGAACTATTTTCAATAGCCAAGAAATGGAAGCAACCTAAGTGTCCATCAGTAGATGAATGGATAAAGAAGAAGTGGTACATATACACAATGGAATATTATTCAGCCATAAGAAGAAAACAAATCCTACCATTTGCAACAACATGAATGGAGCTAGAGGGTAAGGGTATTATGCTCAGTGAAATAAGCCAAGCCGAAAAAGACAAGTATCAAATGATTTCACTCATATGTGGAGCATAAGAGCAAAGAAAAAAAAAATTGAAAGAAAAAAACAGCAGCAGACTCACAGAACCCAAGAATGGACTAACAGTTACCAAGGGGAAAGGAACTGGGGAAGATGGGTGGCAAGGGAGGGATAAGGGGGAAAAAGGGGTATTACAAGTAGCACACATAATGTAGCAGGGGGATGGATACGGGGAAGGCAGTATAACACAGAGAAGACAAGTAGTGATTCTATAGCATCTTACTACACTGATGGACAGTGACTGTAATGGGGTATGTGGTGGGGACTTGATAATAGGGGGAATCTAGTAACCATAATATTGCTCATGTAATTGTACATCAATAATAGCAAAATAAAAAATATATATCTGTAAGAAAAAAAATTAAACATTTCAAAACTGTATTTTAGTTCTAAAAGAAGAGCACAGATTGATTTTCACTAAATATAGGAAGTGCCAAACTGGCTCAGATTTTAACCTAGTTATGATGAACTTTTACTCTGTTCTGTGTAATTTTTACCTTAGAAAATTAGTCATCCAGCATCCAAAAGGTAGCTAAATGACTAAGCAGGTGAACTGTTTGGACTTTTCCAATTCAAGGGGTCACATCAGCAATCAATCTGGCATTCAGTCATGCATGCCCTGGTGGATCCCCAAGGTGATTTTCTTCTGCTGAAATCCAGATAAAGTAACATAGTGAAATGATAGAGGTCTTGATTTCAAAAGTAGCCATAGACTGATGGGTTAAAAAAAAAAGTTGTTCAATCGCTGCTTGACCTTCAACTTTGTTCATCTCAATATAACATGTATATTGTTCTGTTTTATACAATTTATATTTTCAGAGCATTTTCACATAATCTCCTCAATAACCCTGGGCTAACGACAGAACATTTACAAACACAAACATGGAGCAAATGTCTTATATAATCAAGGTTTACACTTAAGTAAGGGGAGTGTATCAAATGCCTTTTACTACACCCCTTGGCCCACCACTTTGCTCAAATGCTGTGATGCAAGTTTAACCTTTTCTGAAGTGGCACACCTCAGCTTGCTGCCTTCCACTTGCTTTCAGCCCCAGTCTTCTCTGCCTGCTGAGATTCTGGGCTTCCCTGCGTCACTGCAAAGCTACAAGTGCAAAGATGTTAATAGGCTTGGAGCAAATCTTAATCAACAGAGAGTAAGAACCAGTAAATAAACATTCCATTTGCCCCATCCCTAGTGGACGATTCTGAGACAGATTCCACACAACTCCAGTGTGGCCCTGGCAGCACAGAGGCCCGGCTGCTCCCAGCCATTTTCTTAAACACTCATCTTTGGATGCTTCCTTCCTCCCTGTTTCACTCTCCCCGATTTGTTATCCCTATTTTGCTTTACTGGAGTTGGTTACAGTAGTTAATTAATAAATAGTTAATACAAGAAAAGTCATACTCCTGGAGAACCATTCATCAGTTCCTTGTCATAGGATCTGCTTTAGAGAGAATCTAAGCAAAATCAGAGTTGAAGTAACTTTATAAAAAGAGTTACAAAGGAAGTGTTCTCTCTCCTGATGGGATGTGGATTCAAAGCAGAGGGTCTCAAGGCAGATTTACCTGGGTTTAAAACTAGCTGAGACATCTTGAGACTACATCTTCCCTTCCCTGAGCCTTAGCTATTACACTGGAATGTTAATAAAGATAATAACAATGGCCAACTTTTATTGAGTGCTTCCATGTAGACTGTTTTTAATGCCTTACTTATTTTAACCTACTAATCCCCATCCTAACTTTATGAGATACATATTAATATTATCACCATTTTACAGATACAGAAACTGGGGTTCAGAAAGGTTATCATGCCCAAGATCACAGAGCAAATAAGGGCCACACAGGAATTCCAACCTGAGACAATCAAGTTCCAGGGCTCACACATTTAAACACTATTTATTTGCTTTACTGCTTCCTGACCCGGTTATAATAATAAAGGATAATAATAAAATAAAAAATAAAGCATTTAGTACAGTGCCAGATGCACACAGGAGTTGCTTATAAACATTAACTTTTAAAAAATACTTTTTTGAGAAGTTGGAATCCTAAAGAAAAAATTGACAACAAATACTCTTTTTCTGTCCATTTATCTTCATTTCTCTCGTTCCTTGTTTTCTCAGACTCTCTTCCATTAAAATCTTACTGCCCTCCCATCACTCTGACCTGTTGACATGTCATCGTTCCCTTGTTCTTGCTCCCTGATCACCTTCTCATACTTCTCCTATTTCTTCCTTTCAAACCACATTTTTCTCAATTTCAAGGCTACCAACAGATCAGCATGAGAAACATCAGAGATAATTTATTTTCATGACAGTCCCTTCAGAATATCACCAGCATAAATGTTTTTGTGGTATTTGCAACAAAGCACCCCAAAAGACATACACAGACACCATCCGCATATTCCAGACCCTTCAGTATGTAAATAGAGGCATCCTAGTGTTTACAGGAATCAATCAGAAAGATCTCCCTGGCCGTGTGGATGCTACCTACAGCCTGAGGGGCAAGCAAAAACAGTAAATAAACTAAATAAATAATTTATTTGACTCAATTAATGCTGACTCACTCACCTTAACCTTTCCACACAAAGGAGACCACTGATGATAATTTGCATATGCAAAAGAGTCACACTGGGAGCTTTAATTAAGGTGCCTGCCAGCTTCTCTGTTTACTGTATTTTTCACAACTACCAAGCAATGTCATGCAATACTCTGGACTTTCTCCCCTTGTGAAAGAATACTGTTTACAGAAATCTGAATGATTCTTGTGACCACTAGTAAAAGGTCAGCAGATGACAAACAGATGATCCCACATTGGCGCATTTTCATGTCTTCTGGCAACTTTTAATTTAGTGGCTTTACTCTTTGGACCTAAGCAGAATATGAGTTAACATAATTTAGTTTATATGAGGTATTTCCCAATGATGAAACACTCCCAGGTGGTGTAAGTAAACTTGCAGCTTAATATCATCTGTTCAACAGTCTTTTTAAGGTGATTAGCATGTTGACATTCCTGTTAGGGGGAGTTCGGTTCCAAGACACAGGGAAGCCAGAGTATGAGGTGAGGAAGGAATTCATTAAAGTGAGAATGTTAGGGAATGACAGAATAGAATAATAAAGGAAGTTCACTGAACAGCTCCTCAGCATGGGGAATAGTCAAACATTCCAGAACAAGTTACTCCTGGCTTTTGAGCTTTAACTGATTAACTCTGGGTCTTTTTAGTAGGCTTATTCTCTTTCCACCCCACTCATATCTATTTTCCTGCCTCACATTCCCAATCTGCAGTGGTTCCTGTATTCCTGTGGCAAGCAGCTGTTTGCTCTGATTTTGGGATAATGGTTAATTAACAAAAAATTAATCTACACAACAAGACACCTTAATGTATCTACATCTCACACTGACATATTTCCCCAGCTGAAGACTTGACACATTGTTTATTCTTTCAGTCATCACTTGTTTCAAATGATTTCAGGGAAAGCAAAATTCTCAGGGCTGGTAGGACCCACATATTAAATGGTATATTTGTCTAATGGCAAGAATGTGTAATTCTTTGCATCTTAAGCAATACTACATTTATGCAAAATACCAATATGTCTCACTGATAATCATATAAATGTAATTTCAATCTTGTGTTATTTTTTTTTAAGTTGACTCAAATGCAGATTCTCTTATTAAACATCCTGAAACATTGTGTCCTCTAGAGCTTTACCACTTGAAGGAGCTGTGCCATACTTTAAAATACAATGAAATAAGATTTTTTTAATCGAGAAATTTTTAGCACCACTTTTATAGAGCACTCTTGGTGCAGGAATCAAAATTATTAGCAGTGACTTTTTTGCTTGTTTTCAGAGACTTCATTTTCAGCGGATGGTTACATCTCTAAACAGATTTCATGCTCCCTACTTGGAGATAGAAAAGCACACACAGCTCTCTTAACATTCAAATAACAATCTCTCCACCCTCATCACCAAAACCCAATATCTATCCCAGAACCTATTAAATTAGCTAGAAAATCTTTACTAGTCTCAAGTCCTCACAGAAAATGCATGACTATGACTGCATTTTACTCATTTTATCCCACTATGCCATTATGAGCCTGAGAGATCTGAGTGTAAAATAAAGAACTACTGCCCAGTAGAAGCCCCACCTCAGGGATATACCATCATTTAGCCACAGGAAGTTCCATTTACCATAGTTTAAGAACAAGAAAGAGGTTACTTGCAAAACCCAATGGAAGATGATAACAATTCAAGAGGAAATTCAGTCTAAGGAAGGCACTGGCACCGAAGATCTATGGGAGTAGCAACATTTGAGGTCAGAAGCCAGGTAAATAAAGCTGGGATATTAGGAATGGATGCACTGAACGATCAGCTCAGAGGACACCTGTTTACCAGGTGTGACATATCCCTACTGGTTCTTAAAGACCTACCGTGGAAATGGTACCTGGCAGGAAATATTCCAGAGAAATTAAAGCTGTCCTTTCTGAAGCTTTGATGGCTATCCATAGCCACGTATCACCCAGAATCATCCCGTGCTGCTGGAAGGCATATGGCTAACAAGTGAGAATGGCACTTTTATAAATTTGTTTCTCTATTCTAGAATGGTATCATTTTAAAGGAAGATGCTGACTAGACCTTCCAGTTACATGAGAGCAGGGGGACCGATTTGGTGCCAATATGTTGTTCTCAGACATATTTATTTAGTACAGACTCCACCTCTCTCTATATAACCTCCTGTCCAACACCACCATCGTTACCAGTCGTATCACCAGGACCCATCAGAAATATTAACAAAAGTTACCAAAACTTTCATTTTAAGCTCATATTGGTTCCAGAGGGTGTCAACGTTGTTTGTGTTGAGTGATCTAACCCAAAGCTTCTCAAACTTTAATGTGCAATCAAAGTTCCTGGAAGATCTTATTAAAATCCCATAGTTCTTGGGTGAGATCTGAGATTTTGCAACTCCTAACAAACTGTCAAGTGACATCAAAGCTGCTTGCTGATCTATGGGCCACACCCTGGAGTCCCTGAAAGACTCAGAATTCTCATGATTGTCCAATATTCCTGATGCTTCTTAGGGTTAGAATTCAGCCTGGAACTACACCAAATTCTCCCAAGCAAGAGTTCTCAAACTGGAGTCCAAGGGTCTCCTGCTCTGGCATCAGACTGCCTAGGTTCCAGTTTGAGCAACTGTACTTACCTCCTGTGTAACCTAGCTACTGAGTCTCTCAATGCCTCCGTTTCCTCATCCTGCAGAATGAGTGTAACACAGAACCTGTCTAATTAGGTCACTGTAGGGATCGACTGAGATGACTTCGGTAACATGCCTCACACACTGCTCAGATGATAATCAAACAGCAAAAGTTAGTGTCCTTAGAGGACCCTAAGATGAACTTCAGGGCAATCTATGAAGACACTGTGATCATTTCTAAAATGTTCTATGTGTTTAACTTTATGTACACTAGAGTTCATGTCTTTCATTAGATTTTCAGTGGAATTCGTAACACCAAAACTTTAAGTGCCATTGAATGAGAGTGACTATAGGGCCCAGAGCTGCCCTGGTGTCCAAAATATGGGTCTAAGGAAAAGGCACATTTGGTCCCAAACTGCCATGAACCAAATCCTACTGGGTTGGAGGGACAGGTATAGGAGAGGACAGTAGACTAAGTTTTTGCTACTTTATATTACTTAGTGCCACTATCACCAAAATCATTAACAGGTATTTATCCATTGGGATAAAGTTCTACCTGGAACTCATGTGCCCCAAGGCCATAAAATGATAACATGGGAAAACTTTCTCAAGGCCACCAATGACCTCACGTAGGTGACACACTCAGTGTTTAAACAGCATCACCTGCATGATCAACAGGCCCTATCCGAGATCCCCACAATGTCACATCATGTCACAGACCTGGGCACAGTAGAAGGATGACAGCACCATACCAGTGTGCCCCGACTGCTTGTTAGGACAAAGTCAGCTGTGAGCAAGGTAGGCAGAAGGAACAATTTCACTGTTCCTGAAGAACGTAAGCATTTACAAAGGCAAATGGCACATATAAAAGAGAATAGCAAAAGTAAGCTGTACAGAATCCAAATACATCCATGAACAAATTCTTGATTATCAGAGTTGAGAGAGCAGTGTGAATCAAAGCTGAGGTGAAGAAAAAACCAATATTCTAAAACCTGCTTTATCAATCTTCTTGCTTCCTACTTAATGGGCAAAAAGAAGCCAGTTTCCGAAGGGCTATAGGACAAAATTTCTAAAGTCTATATTATGGGGAAGGTGTGATATTACTGCATTAAGACTTAAAATACCTCTTTTATTGCTAAAACGAGTTTAAAGCAATCCAGATAACTACACAGAATATTTAAACTTAACACATAGAAGACCTGATTTTTATGATTGTGAAGTAAGCATATGAAGGCAAATATATATACAAAATAGAAGCCCTTGAGCATTGAAAGAAAATATATTCACTGAATGTAGTTGTGAGAAATCCTACAGAAACTGAATAGCTGTGTTTTCATAGTTACATACCCAAACCTGAACTTGAGTTTAAATTATACAAATAAACACTGTACCACAAAAGATAATAGAAAGTGTGCAAAATACAGCCCTTTTGTCACGATTCCCACAACCTACAGCATCATTCCAGGGTACATGTAGATGGATACCATAAAAATAACGTCTGTTTTCAGCTCTGATGTCCAACTCTTATTTTTACAAGAATAACTAAGGAATCATCCTAATAATGATGTAATTTACTAAATTAGATAATTTTCTGAATTTGTAATGTTTTAAGTCACTGTGCATTTGAATACTTAACACTAAATCCCAATGTTGTATTTATTTTGTATAAGAAATAACAACACAAAATTTATTTTGTAAATTTTGGTAATGGTAGTTTATAATTAAGAGGAGAAAGTATCTCTCATATCCCAGTAAATCTTCTATTTCACCTGATTATAAAAAACATATCAAAGGGCTTTCAAAGACATGGTTTGTTGCAATATTAGATGTGTATGTAATGTTTCAATAATGCAAAATAGAAGGTAAAATGAGTTTTTAACAATGTTAAAATAAAGAAGAAACTGACATAATTTTATTAAGGTGCTAAAAGTATCTGGCTTGCTCCATATGAATCTGTACTGGATAAGTCTTAAAATATTCTACAGCTTATCCACTATACCTCTCCCTTCTAACCTTTTCTGAGAAAATCAGCCTTACCAACATGGCCTTGGAAAAGTAGCTAGACCATAAAGATGCTTTAGAAATCAAATATTTTTCAAATTTTTATAATATGTAGCCTTACATTAGGCCTTGCTTTCTTATACTGGTCTGAAGGTTCTCTGGACTTTTGTTATAGAAAGCCTTTGAGGAGCTAGGAAAAATAAATATTGGCTTACAGACCAATATCCCTGATGAACATAGATGCAAAAATACTCAACAAAATATTAGCAAACTGAATTCAAAAATACATCAAAAAGTTCATACACCATGATCAAGTGGGATTCATTCCAGGGATGCAAGGAAGGTACAACATTTGAAAATCCATCAACATCATCCACTACATCAATAAAAAGAAGGACAAAAATCACATTATCATCTCCATAGATGCTGAACAAGCATTAGACAAAATTCAACATTCATTCACGATAAAAACTCTCAACGAAATGGGTACAGAGGGCAAGTACCTCAACATAATAAAGGCCATATATGACAAACCAACAGCCAACATCATACTTAACAGTGAAAAGCTTAAAGCTTTTCCTCTAAGATCAGGAAAAAGACAAGGACGCCCACTCTCCCCACTTTTATTCAATATAGTTCTGGAGGTCCTAGCCACAGCAATCAGACAACACAAAGAAATAAAAGGTAGCCAGATTGGTAAGAAAGAAGTTAAACTGTCACTGTTTGCAGATGACATGATATTGTACATAAATAACCCTGAAGAATCCACTCCAAAACTACTAGAACTAATATCTGATTTCGACAATGTTGCGGGATACAAAATTAATACACAGAAATCTGTTGCATTCCTATATACTAACAATGAACTAGCAGAAAGAGAAATCAGGAAAAAAAGTCCATTCACAATTGCATCAAAAAGAATAAAATACCTAGGAATAAACCTAACCAAGGAAGTGAAAGACCTATACCCAGAAAACTACAAGACACTCATGAGAGAAATTAAAGAGGACATTAATAAATGGAAATGCATCCCATGCTCTTGGATGGGAAGAATTAATATTGACATTTATGACATCCTGCCTAAAGCAATCTACAGAGTCAATGCAATCTCTATCAAAATACCAACAGCATTCTTCAATGAACTGGAACAAATAGTTCTAAAATTCATATGGAACCACAAAAGACCCTGAATAGCCAAAACAATCCTGAGAAGGAAGAATAAAGCAGGGGAATTAAGCTTCTTGACTTCAAGCTCTACTACAAAGCCACAGTAATCAAGACAATTTGGTACTGGCACAAGAACAAACCCATAGACCAGTGGAACAGAATAGAGAGCCCAGATATAAACCCAAGCATATATGGTCAATTAATATACGATAAAGGAGCCATGGATATACAATGGGGAAATGACAGTCTCTTCAACAGCTGGTGTTGGCAAAACTGGACAGATACATGTAAGAGAATGAAACTGGATTTCTGTCTAACTCCATACACAAAAGTAAACTCGAAATGGATCTAAGTCCTGACTGTAAGTCATGAAACCATAAAACACTTAGAAGACAATATAGGCAAAACTCTCTTGAATATAAACATGAGCAACTTTTTCATGAACACATCTCCTCAGGTAAAGGAAACAAAGCAATAATGAAAAAGTGGGACTACATCAAATGAATAAGCTTCTTAACAGCAAAGGACACCATCAGTAGAACAAAAAGGCATCCTACAGTATGGGAGAGTATATTCATAAATGACATATCTAATAAGGGGTTGACATCCAAAATATATAAATAGTTCACATGCCTCAACACCCAAAACGCAAATAACCCAATTAAAAAAATGGGCAGAGGATATGAACAGACACTTCTCCAAAGGAGAAATTCAGATGGCCAACAAGCACATGAAAAGATGTTCCACATCACTAATTATCAGGGAAATGCAAATTAAAACCACAATGTGATTTCACCTCACACCAGTTAGGATAGCCAGTATTGAAAATACTAACAAATGCTGGCAAGGATGTGGAGTAAGGGGAACCCTCCTACACTGCTAGTGGGAATGTAAGCTAATTCAACCATTGCGGAAAGCAATATGGAGGTTCTTCAAAAACTAAAAATAGAAATACCATTGACTCAGGAATTCAACCTCTAGGGATTTATCCAAAGAAAACATGATCCCTGATTCAAAAAGACATATGCACCCCTATGTTTATCGCAGCACTATTTATAATAGCCAAGAAATGGAAAACAACCTAAGTGTCCATCAGTAGATGAATGGATAAAGAGGTGGTACATATACACAATGGAATATTATTCAGCCATAAGAAGAAAACAAATCCTACCATTTGCAACAACATGGATGGAGCTAGAGGGTATTATGCTCGGTGAAATGAGCCAGGCAGATAAAGACAAGTACCAAATGATTTCACTCATCTGTGGAGTCTAACAAGAAAGCAAAAACTGCAGCACTTTCACAGAACCCAAGAATTCGGTGACTAGCGGTCACCAAAAGGAAAGGGGTTGTGAAGAGTGTGTGGTAAAGGAGGGAGAAGGGGATTAAGGGATTATTGTGATTAGCGCACATAATATAGGAGGGGCATGGGGGAGGCAGTATAGCACAGAGAAGACAAGCAGTGACTCTATAGCATCTTACTATGCTGACGGACAGTGACTGTAATGGGGTATGTGGGGGGGACTTAATAATAGTGGGGAATGTAGTAACCACAATGTTGCTCATGTGAAACCTGAGCATAAGATTGTATATCAATGATACCTTAATAAAAAAAAAACAGTATGGCACTGGTAACAAAGACAGACATATAGACCAATGAAACAGAATAGAGAGACTAGAAATAAACTCTTAGTATATGGCCAAATGATTTATGACAAGGGTGCCAAGAATACACAATAGGGAAAAGACAGTCTCTTAAATAATTGGTATTGGGAAACTGGATATCCACACACAGAGAAATGAATTTGGACCCTTACCTCTGTATGGTGTACCATATACAAATATTAACTCAGAATGGATTAAAGATCTAAATGTAAGACCAACAACTCTAAAACAGCTAGAAGAAAAATAGCAGAAAAGCTTCAGGACATTAGATTTGACAATGATATTTTGGATATGACTCCAAAAGCTCCAGTAACACACAAAAATAGACAAATTGGACTATATCAAACTTAAAAACTTCTGCACAGCAAAAGAAACTACCAATGGAGTGAATGATAGAAAGTGAATAGGAGAAAATATTTGAAATTCATATACCTGATATGGAGTTAATATCTAGAATATCTGAGGAACTCTGCAATTCAACAACAAAGAAACAATCAATTGGAGACTTCCGGGAAGATGTCAGTGTGAGCAGGGCGGCAGAAATCTCCTCCCAACACTATATTTATCTACGAAAACACAGAAAATATATCTATTCCAAAAAGAGAGACGAGAATACACAGGAAAGCGCACAGCGTGCAGCTACACCGGAGAGGACTCGGCACCCCAAGAGGCGGGTAAGATATGGAGCCGTGACCCGGCGGGACCCGAGCCCTCCCCCACCCCAGCGCACCGGTGGGAGGAGAGGATTCAGAGCCGGGAGGGAGTGGAAGCACACCCCGCGAAGTAGCCAGCCCCGGTGATCTGCGCGGGGAGCGCTGACCCACATTGCGCAGTGCAGCGGAGATTGGAGAGACAGAGCAGCAGGATCTGAGCGGGGAACGCGCCAGGGTGCTTGCAGCCGGCTCCAGGGAAGGAAAAAAAAAAGCGCGCGCTTTCTTCAGCGGTCTTAAAGAGACAGGAGCCCAGCGGAGGAGCCGGATCGCCCCAGCACACTCACCCCAGCAGGCTGGGAGTCCTGGGGAGTTTCAGACGCCTTAGCTGGCCACTGAGGAAGCGTAGCCATACTTAACACTTCTCACTGAGATCAACAGCCTCCTATTCGTTCCCACCCCTGCCAGAGCAATAAAGGGCCCTGTGGAGCGGCACAGTCACAGCTGTGGAATAGTGGGGCAATAGCGCCACCTAGAGCATTCCCACAGAATCTACGTCCGGTGGGCATTTTTTTTGTTTTGTTTTGTTTTGTTTTTGTTTTTCTTTTCTTTCTTTTTTTCTTTTTCTTTCTTTCTTTCTTTCTTTTTTTTCTCTTTTTTTTTCTTCTCTTTTTAAAGTCTTAAAGAGCCCAGCTGACATACGTGGCAACTATCAGTGACCAATTATATAGACATGAAAAGACAGAGGAATATGGTTCAGACTAAAATCAACCAGACAACCCCAGAGAGGGAGTCTGAAGGGATGGAAATGCACAGCCTCACTGAAAAAGAATTCAGAATAAAAGTCATAACCATGCTGATGGACCTACAGAGAAATGTGCAAGAGCTGAGGGAGGAAGTGAGGGAACTGAGGAAAGACAATACAGAAATCAGACAAGCGATCGACGGGCTTAACAGCAGAATGGATGAGATGCAAGAGACTGTTAATGGAATAGAAAACAGAGAACCAGAGTACAGAGCAGCTGAGGCAGAGAGAGATAAAAGGATTTCTAGGAATGAAAGAATATTAAGAGAACTGTGTGACCAATCCAAACGGAACAATATTCGCATTATAGGAGTACCAGAGGAAGAAGAGAGAGAAAAGGGATAGAAAGTGTCTTTGAAGAAATAATTGCTGAAAACTTTCCCTTGCTGGGGAAGGAAGTAGTCTCGCAGTCCACCGAAGCTCATAGATCTCCCAACACAAGGGACCCAAGGAAGACAACACAAAGACACATAATAATTAAGATGGCAAAGATCAAAGATAAAGACAGGGTATTAAAGGCAGCTAGAGAGAGAAAAAAGATCACCTACAAAGGAAAACCCATCAGATTATCATCAGACTTCTCAACAGAAACCTTACAGGCCAGAAGAGAATGGCATGATATATTTAACGTTATGAAACAGAAGGGCCTCGAACCAAGAATATTGTATCCAGCACGATTATCATTTAAATATGATGGAGGGATTAAACAATTTCCAGATAAACGAAAGTTGAGAGAGTTTGCCTCTCATAAACCACCACTACAGGATATCTTAAATGGACTGCTCTAGATGGAAGCACACCTAAGGCTAAAAAGATGTCACCAGAGAAAAAAAATCATAGCAAAGAAAGCAGACCATGCAAATACCAACTAAAGGCAAAGAATAAAACACCTATTATAGAAAGAATGGAGGAGGAGGAATAAGAAGGGAGAGAAAGAAAGAAACATCAGACTGTGTTTACAATAACTTAACAAGAAAGTTAAGTTAGATTGTTAGATAGTAAAGAAACAACCCTTGAACCCTTGGTAACCACGAATCTAAAGCCAGCAATGGCAATAAGTACATACCTATCAATAATCACCCTAAATGTAAATGGACTGAATGCACCAATCAAAAGACACAGAGTAACAGAATGGATAAAAAAGCAAGACCCATCTATATGCTGCTTACAAGAGACTCACCTCAAACCCAAAGATATACACAGACTAAAAGTGAAGGGATGGAAAAAGATATTTCATGCAAACAACAAAGAGAAAAAAGCAGGTGTTGCAGTACTTGTATCAGACAAAATAGACTTCAAAACGAAGAAAGTAGCAAAAGATAAAGAAGGACATTACATAATGATAAAGGGGTCAGTCCAACAAGAAGATATAACCATTATAAATATATATGCACCCAACACAGGAGCGCCAGCATATGTGAGACAAATACTAACAGAATTAAAGGAGGAAATAGACAGCAATGCATTCATCTTAGGAGACTTCAACACACCACTCACTCCAGAGGACAGATCAACCAGACAGAAAATAAGTAAAGACACAGAGGCACTGAACAACACACTAGAACAGATGGACCTAACAGACATCTACAGAACTCTACACCCAAAAGCAACAGGATACACATTCTTCTCAAGTGCACATGGAACATTTTCCAGAATAGACCACATACTAGGCCACAAAAAGAACCTCAGTAATTTCAAAAATATTGAAATCCTACCAACCAACTTCTCAGATCACCAAGGTATAAAACTAGAAATAAATTTTAGAAAGAAATCAAAAAGGCTCACAAATACATGGAGACTTAACAACACTCTCCTAATTAATCAATGGGTTAACGACCAAATCAAAACAGAAATCAAAGAATATATGGAGACTAATGACAACAACCACACAAAGCCACAACTTCTGTGGGACGCAGCAAAGGCAGTTCTAAGAGGAAAGTATATTGCAATCCAGGCCTATTTAAAGAAAGAAGAACATTCCCAAATGAATAGTCTAAAGACACAATTACTGAAATTGGAAAAAGAAGAACAAATGAGGCCCAAAGTCACCAGAAGGAGGGACATAATAAAGATTAGAGAAGAAATAAATAAAATTGAGAAGAATAAAACAATAGAAAAAATCAATAAAACCAAGAGCTGGTTCTTTGAAAAAATAAACAAAATAGATAAACCCTAGCCAGACTCATTAAGAGAAAAAGAGAATCTACACACATAAACACAATCAGAAATGAGAAAGGAAAAATCACGACGGACCCCACAGAAATACAAAGAATCATAAGAGAATATTATGAGAATCCATATGCTAACAAGCTGGAAAACATAGAAGAAATGGACAACTTCTTGGAAAAATACAACCTTCCAAGACTGACCAAGCAAGAAACAGAAAAACTAAACAGACCAATCACCAGCAACGAAATCGAATTGGTAATCAAAAAACTACCCAAGAACAAAACCCCCTGGACCTGATGGATTCACCTCTGAATTCTACCAGACATATAGAGAAGAAATAACACCCATTCTCCTTAAAGTTTTCCAAAAAATAGAAGAGGAGGGAATACTTCCAAACTCATTCTATGAAGCCAGCATCACTCTAATACCAAAACCGGGCAAAGACCTCACCAAAAAAGAAAATTACAGACCAATATCCCTGATGAACGTAGATGCAAAAATACTCAACAAAATATTAGCAAACCGAATTCAAAAATACATCAAGAGGATCATACACCATGATCAAGTGGGATTCATCCAGGGATGCAAGGATGGTACAACATTCGAAAATCCATCAACATCATCCACCACATCAACAAAAAGAAGAACAAAAACCACATGATCATCTCCATAGATGCTGAAAAAGCATTTGACAAAATTCAGCATCCATTCATGATTAAAACTCTCAACAAAATGGGTATAGATGGCAAGTACCTCAACATCATAAAGGCTATATATGACAAACCCACAGCTAACATCATACTTAATGGCAGACGCTGAAAGCTTTTCATCTAAGATCGGGAACAAGACAGGGATGCCCACTCTCTCCACTGTTATTCAACATAGTACTGGAGGTCCTAGCCACAGCAATCAGACAAAACAAAGACATACAAGGCATCCAGATTGGTAAAGAAGAAGTCAAATTGTCACTATTTGCAGATGACATGATACTGTACATAAAAAACCCTAAAGACTCCATTCCAAAACTACTAGAACTAATATCTGAATTCAGCAAAGTTGCAGGATACAAAATTAACACATAGAAATCTGTTGCTTTCCTATACACTAATGATGAACTAACAGAAAGAGAAATCAGAAAAACAATTCCATTCACAATTGCATCAAAAAGAATAAAATACCTAGGAATAAACCTAACGAAGGAAGTGAAAGACCTGTACTCTGAAAACTACAAGACACTTCTAAGAGAAATTAAAGAGGACACTAACAAATGGAAGTGCATCCAATACTCTTGGCTAGGAAGAATAAATATTGTCAAAATGGCTATACTACCTAAACCAATCTACAGATTCAATGCAATCCCTATCAAACTACCAACAGCTTTCTTCAATGAACTGGTACAAATAATTCTAAAATTCATATGGAACCACAAAAGACCCCGAATAGCCAAATCAATCCTGAGAAGGAGGAATAAAACAGGGGAATTACACTCCCTGACTTCAAGCTCTACTACAAAGCCACAGTAATCAAGACAATTTGGTATTGGCACAAAAACAGACCCACAGACCAGTGGAACAGAATAGAAAATCCAAACATTAACCCAAACATATACAGTCAATTAATATTTGATAAAGGAGCCTTGGATATACAATGGGGAGATGACAGCCTCTTCAGCAGCTGGTGTTGGAAAAACTGGACAGCTACATGTAAGAGAATGAAACTGGACTACTGTCTAGCCCCATACACAAAGGTAAACTCAAGGTGGATCAAAGACCTGAATGTAAGTCATGAAACCATAAAACTCTTAGAAAAAAACATAGGCAAAAATCTCTTGGACATAAACATGAGCAACATCTTCATGAACATATCTCCCCGGGCAAGGGAAACAAAAGCAAAAATGAACAAGTGGGACTATATCAAGCTGAAAAGCTTCTGTACAGCAAAGGACACCATCAGTAGAACAAAAAGACATCCTACAGTATGCGAGAATATATTCATAAAAAACATATCTGATAAAGGGTTGACATCCAAAATATATAAAGAACTCATGCACCTTACCAAACAGAAAGCAAATATTCCAATTAAGAAATGGGCAGAGGACATGAATAGACACTTCTCCAAAGAAGAAATTCAGATGGCCAACAGGCACATGAAAAGATGCTCCACATCGCTAATCATCAGAGAAATGCAGATTAAAACCACAATGAGATATCACCTCACACCAGTGAGGATGGCCAACATCCAAAACACAAACAACAACAAATGTTGGCGAGGATGTGGAGAAAAGGGAACCCTCCTACACTGCTGGTGGGACTGCAAATTAGTTCAACCATTGTGGAAAGCAGTATGGAGATTCCTCAAAAAACTCAAAATAGAAATACCATTTGACCCAGGAATTCCACTCCTAGGAATTTACCCTAAGAATACAGCAGCCCAGTTTGAAAAAGACAGATGCACCCCATGTTTATCGCAGCACTATTTACAATAGCCAAGAAATGGAAGCAACCTAAGTGTCCATCAGTAGATGAATGGATAAAGAATATGTGGTACATATACACAATGGAATATTATTCAGCCATAAGAAGGAAACAAATCCTACCATTTGCAACAACATTGATGGAGCTAGAGGGTATTATGCTCAGTGAAATAAGCCAACCCAAAAAAGACAAGTATCAAATGATGTCACTCATATGTGGAGTATAAGAACAAAGGGAAAATACTGAAGGAACAAAACAGCAACAGACCCACAGAACCCAAGAACGGACTAATAGTTACCAAAGGGAAAGGGACTGGGGAAAATGGGCGGGAAGGGAGGGATAAGAGGGGAAAAGGGGCATTACGATTAGCAGATGTAATGTTGGGGGGGCACGGGGAGGGCAGTACAACTCAGAGAAGACAAGTAGTGATTCTATAGCATCTCACTACGCTGATGGACAGTGACTGTAATGGGGTTGGTGGGGGGGACCTGATGAAGGGGTAGTTTAATAATCGTAATATTGCACATGTAATTGTAAATTAATGATAATAAAATAAATTATATTATAAAAAAACAATCAATTGAAGAATGGGAAAAGGACTTTAGTAGACAATTCTCCAAAGAAGATAGACAAATGGCCAAGAAACGTATGAAAAGATGTTCAACATATCTAAAAATAAGAGAAAAGTAAATCAAAACCACAATCAGATACCACCTCACACCCATGACAATGGCCAAAGGATGGAAAACAGCGGTTGTTGACAAGGGCCTAGAGAAACTGAAACCCTTGTGTATTCTTGGCAGGAATGTAAAATGGTACAGCCACACGGAAAGCGGTATGGAGGTCCCTCAAAATCAAATCAAATAAAATTAGCATATAATCCAGTAATCCCACTTCTGGGTATATATCCAAAAGAATTCAGAGCAGGATCTCAAAGAGGTATTTGTACACCCATGAGCATAGCAACACTATTCACAACAGCCAGGAATGGAAGCAACCCACTGAATATCCAGTGACACATAAATGGGTAAACAAAATGTGGTATATATACATAATGAAATAGTATGCCTTGGAAAAGGAAGGAAATCCTATCACCTGGGTATAGTGTTTCAATTTTGCAAGATGAAAAAGTTCTAGAGATCTATTGCACAGTAGCGTGAATATACTTAACACTACTGAACTGTATGCTTAAAAATGATTAAGATGGTAATTTTAATGTGTTTAAATTAAACACAGTTTTTTATGTGGTAAATTTAATGTATTTGTAATCACAATTTTCATGCTGATGTCTGGGTACTAACTGCGGAGAATATCATCTCATTTGTCTGGAATGCAGACTAGACACTGGGATTGTTTTAAGCCCCCTTGGTGATTCATCACTGTCATACAGATGATTGGCCTAGTGTTGTCAGATCTTCTATTTTCTCAAGGGGAGGTAGAGTCAGGATTTTTATATAAGTGTTTCTGATTTTTTAATGCTGGTGACTAATTTTTAAAATGCTGTGCGAACCAAACACAATTTTCAGCCTCTGGGCTAATGATCTCTGAGTTGCCTTCTCATTTAAAATTTGGATCAAAAATTTCTGTGTCTCAGTATCTGGCCTCCTTACCAGGTGATTCTCCTCTGCTTTTGGATCTTCCTTACACAAAGTACTCATCAATAAACTGGGTCAGAACCCACATGGGGATGTTGCAAGAGGCGTATCCCAGTGCGAAGTCCTCAGCTCCATGTGGGTTACTGTCTGGCCAGTAAGATAGACAGGGAATCTTTGAACGGTTATTTCAGGCGGAGAGCCCTGTTGTTTAAGTTGAATGTTAGTTACATGGACTCTTCAATACATTTAACATAAAAAACTGAACTGCTTTGATAGGAGCAGGATTGAGGAAAAGGGAAGTGAATGATCACGTACCATTTCTCACCCCGTCAGCAGGCTTTTCTGTGCTGACCAGACTCCACACAGCCTCCATCCAGGTTCAGAGAAAAAGCTGCAGGATCTGGAGGAGGGAAAGTAGCAAACTGAACCTCTTCATCCCCCGCTTCAAACAGCACAGTCGCTGCTCCTGCCTATCAGTGATGCTGACCTTCCACTTAAGCTTTTGTTCAAAAAGGGGGTTTGAACTGTTTAAAGGAGGAAGTTAAAAGAATACCTGACCCAGACAAGGGCATTTAGGAGGCTCATTAATTTGTCCGATGACACCAATAGAGATCAAACTAACTACACAAATAGAAATATAAGCACCAATGGACAGTGAACAAGTAGATGGAAAAGAAGATGGAATTCTGAGGCTGTCAAGCAAACCAAATAAAACGTCAATCTTTAGAACATAGCTCCAGTTTCAGGGAAAGCATAAGTAAAAGTCAGCATGGGAATGTAAGGCCCCTTAGCTCTACAGCCTGTTCACTGACCCTGCAGATGGAGCAACACTCCAGGCTGGATTGCAATGGCTGTGGGAGTGAAGAACAGTTAGCAGTGAGGTTAATTAAAGGTCCCTGACACAGAGCTGGAGGAAAGAGTGAAGTAAGCAAGATTATTCCATCAGGATAAAAAACATTCTGAAGAGATTAAATATAAAACAACAAAGGCCGCAGAGGCAACACAAGGGAAAACAAACTGACTACAGCGAAATTAAAAACTTGTGCATCAAAGCGCACTATCTACAGAGTGAAAAGGCAACCCATGGAAGAAAATATTTGCATATCATGTATCTAATACAGTTAATATCCAGCAAAACAAAGAACTCCTACAACTGCACAACAAAAACTAAGCAATCCAACAGGCAGTTTTCCAAAGAGAATACACACATTAAAGGTGATCGACATCACTAATTATCAGGGAAAGACAAATCAAACCACAATGAGATACTACCTCATACCTATTAAAATGGTTATCAAAAAAATACCCAGAAAATAAATGGTAAAGATGTGGAGAAAGAGAACTCTTGCGCACTGCTGGTAGGAATGTCAAATAACACAATAGTGAAAACTAGTATGGCAGGTCCTCAAAAAATTAAAAGTAGAGTTACCATATGATTCCGTTTCTGGATGTATACCTAAAAGAATTGAAAACAAGGACTTGAAAAATTATTTGTCCACCCATGTTCACAGCAGCAATATTCACAAGCCAACAGATGGAAGCAACCCAAGTGTCCATCAACAGAAGAATGGATAAACATAATTGCACATACAACAAAATATTGCATAGCCTTAAAAAAGGAAATCCTGACTCATGCTATAGATGAATCTTGAAGACATTGAGTGAAATCAGCCTGTCACAAAAGAACTAATGTGTGATTCCACTTACATGAGATACTTGAAGTGGTCAAATTCATAAAGACAGAAAGTAGAATGGTAGTTGCCAAGGGTTGTGGGGAGAGAGGAGAGAGGAGTGTTAGTGTTTAATAGGTTCAGAGTTTCCACTTTGCAAGATGAAAGAAGTTCTGGAGATGGATAATGGTGATGGTTGCACGACAATGTGAATATCATTGAACTGAGTACCTCTTTTTAAAAATGGTTAAAACTGTAAAATGCATGTATGTATATTTTGCTACAATTAAAAAAAATTTTTAAGACTATGAGACTCATGAAAGCGTATTGGACCATATGCCAAGTAAGTCTCATGAGATGCTGGCCAGATGGACTTGACGTATTTCCTTTTCATAGCATCTACCCACTTTGTGCAGTAGACGTGAGAATCTGTGATCCAGCAGTGTGAACTCTGAATGTGTCTGCCCTGGTTGGGTGACCACAGGCCCTGTGACATAGAGGGGACATCAATGGAAAGGAGAAGGAAACTATAGAAGGGCTGCTTGGGTGCAATAGGTGAAGTAGGATCAGTGAAAACATTTCAGGCCGAAAGGATTTTCATGAACCTGATGATTCTTGAACATTATTTGCAAGGCTGCCTGTAATGGATACCAAACTATTTATTATAACAGGGTAGATAAAAGTCAGCTGGTACAGTCTGTGAGAACGAAGTCTTTAGGTGGCTAACAGGACAAATGGATAGGCACTAGGCTTGTTTATCAGACACCGAATGTAATACAGAGAGATAAAAGGATCTCCTGAAACAAAAATTTGCTTTATGGGTGCTTAAACAGTCTTGCAGTATGGGATAGCAATGATTTTATGCCTTTTAGAGTACTGGAAGGTCTGGCCCCATTTCTCCTGAAAACGTAAAGATTCTGATTTTTTTTCATCTTCTCTGATTCAGAGAACCTCAGACTTGCTTGGCATGACCAATGCCACCATTTAACATGCTCAAAGGAGTTTCAATATCAAGGGATAGTGAGCCATGTAAAAACTAACAATAAACAGAGAACATACCAAATTTGATACTTGCAGGAACTGAGAATTAATAGCATATTCATAACAAACAAGAGAAAGTTCCAACCAAATGAGCTACAAAAGCTCAAAATTTTTCAGTTACAAGTGTAAAGAATTTTCAAGTGCCCATTCAGATTTTGGCAAGGTTGAATATATAATTTTTCAACCAATGAAACAACCAGACTCAAGAGCAGATGCAAAGCTCCAAAAGTTCATGGTGGTGCCAGAGGATACAAGCACCCACTGTGCAGGGTGGTAAGGCAGGATGCTTCACGGGGGTAAGAACAGCAGGAGGACCCACGGGTAGCTGCCAATGAGCTCCAGCAGCAAGAGCTCCCCTACCCCACCGGCGGCAGTGGTGCCAAAGCACATGTCCAAGCACCTGAAGCCCACAGCGGAGGGTGTACTATGTCCAAAGACATGCCAAGCATCAGAGGCAAAAGCCTGTCCAGAGGGCAAAACGAATCGACATTTGTGCTTTTCCTCTTTTTATTGAAACTTCTTTGGCCTTGAGTTGCTGACTACTCAGATCACGTTTCATGTTCTGTTTCATAACAGTAACAATTCAGTGTCTGGGGTTTAGACTAATCCCTTCCTGCGTAATGATGATCTACTTCCCAAGCACGCAGGAGACCCACACAGCTATTCTCAGCATTCAGTCTTCCTAAGCCCTCCCGGACAACTGTGGCATTTCATCCAGAAGACATCTAGCAGCCCACTGGAGCGGTGCTTCTTGAGTGAGAATCACCCATACTGTTTGTGACTTGCCAACCATGTCTCGTGTGAGTAGAGGTCACTATGGGTTAAGGCACTTTGTGTCTAGAATATGGAGAGGAACAAAACCATATTCTGTGATCAGATCTCTACTTGCTCTTATGACATAGCAATAAAGGAGAATGAAACACTCACTGACTGTCAAGCCTCAAAAGATGACTTTAAATCGTCCATCTTTATGTTTCTGTGGGTCTTTTTTAATGAAACATAACTCATATTGATGAAACAGACACAAGGCTATGGAAATAGCAACTACTCCCATCCCTGAGAACACATGGACTCCTCAACTTTTCTTGCTTCATTAATCTAAAAGTATTTTGAGATGCAAGTGTACAAAATTCATTTTTTAACCCAAAAGTTTGGTCTTTTTCCAAACATTTTTAATGAAAACACAGATTCAGAGTTAATGCAGATAGGTCATATGGGGGTGGGGCAGCTTTCATAACGGTACCTGACTGGGAGTCTCAGCTATTCGATTTATCTAGGACATAGAACACCCTCCGCAGTTACATGATCTTCATGAGTTTCTTCACCCCTCTGAGTCCAGTTTCTGTCCATAAAATGGTGCTGGTAATGCTCACCTCTGCTGCCTATTGGCAATATTAAATAAGGTAATGAAGGCAACATGCTGGGCACAGGGCCAGCACGAGGTAAAAGGAGGTGAGGGAATTGCCGCCTTCTTCTGTATGTCCTGAGGAGGAGGAGAGAAAGAGGAGGAAGGGTGTCACAGCATGCAGACAGGCTGGAGGTTCCCTAAGATATGAAGTGACTATGCTAACATCCTTTCCAATGGAAACAAAGGAGAGATCAAAAAACTCATCTTATGGAGCCACCTCCCAAGGCAGGTATAGGACACTCCTCTTAACATCAGGAGCCCAGTGGGTTCCACTGTGTTTAACTTGCACCTGTGTTCAAACATATTCAGATGCAAGGATGAAATCATTTCTCAAACAAATTAAAAGGACTTGAAAGATGTCCCTGCACCCCCAGTCTTTAATATGAAGGTTCAAGTATTTCCCTACTTGTCTCCCTTTCCCACTCACTTTCGACCTGCCTCTAGGATGTGTCTATCCTATCCGCCTCTCTTTCATCTGCATGTGGTTGAAACAAAAGTCATCCAGTGTTGTGTTGGTCTAATCTTCTGGACCATTTCTAATCTGTTTTGCTCACATCATCACATCACATCACATAATGCTAACTTCAGGCAAGCCATGAAGAGTAAACTGCAGCTGACCAGCAAATTCAAAACAAGTGTAAGTTCAGCAGCACACTAGTCAGGCCAGGGTTCATCACTGGGACATAGAAATGTTTGACATGAAAATGAAAAGGAGGGTTAATCAGTGATTGCATTTGGCACAGAAGCATCGAGAACACCAGAGGCAGTCAAGATGCTGAAAGAGGTCAGAAACCAAGGATACATTATGAACCAGTAGGGCGATTGCCCACCAGTTCCAGCCTCTCTCCCTAAGATATGAACTTCCTTTGTATCCTATCATTTAAGAATGTAACCTTTTCCAGTTCTGGGAGGCTTGAATACCTCTGGTGAAATGCCAGCATAAATGAAAACTTAATAGCTTTCCATGTGAAGCACCTGTGCAGACAAATTATACCAGGCTTCAGACACTCTGAAGACCCTCAGCGTGCTGTACATGGAACAGCTGGTCCAGCCAGTGTTCATTGGCTGAATGGCTCCTGTAATCTCAGCTTGAGCTTAAAAGGAATCTCTAGAAAGGTAGTTAGCGCAGAGCTTCCATGCAAGAAGCATCTGTCATCTCAACAACTTTGTGGGAGATGCCTGTCTTCTTGGCTGTGACAAATGATGAGAAAGACTGCCACCAGAAGGAGCGACGATGTTCGTCAGCACATCCTTTCTGCAGGAACACAGCAGTCTCTGCTGCCACTGGCCCAGCTTGTCAAACAACACCTGGCCCAGAACCAGAGCCATTTACTCCACATCCTCCTTGGAATAAAATGAGCACTTTTGGTTAGTCACAGTGCATCTTGGTCTTGTTCCAATGGAAGGTGCTTTAACTACCTGTTTATCTATTGAGGATGCAGATTCCAGGTCATCATGTCTACTCTACAAAGCCTACAAGTATTCACAGCAAAAAGAAAAATGAAAAAAGAAAAGATGTTTTTTCAGAAGCAGAGTGGTAGAAACCCCTTAACAACCCGCTAAAGTACTTTCTAACTCCCAGTGGGTGCGAGTATGTGTTATGTGAAATAGCATATTTTTCACATAAAATGTTTACTTTGTAAGCATTGCCTGAAACATGCCCTATCTCCTCATGCAATTATTAGTTATTTATAGAAAGCCTTCAGTTGAACTTTCTTGAAACCTTCCTTGTTAACTCATACACACTAACCATTGCTGGCCCTAACCCCACCCCACACCAGGGCTTCTCAGTAAAAAGAAATGAGAAGGTGACACAGACACGAAGCATATGTTCACAACTACCCTCAAAACTAGTAAATGACATACTTGAAAATCAATAGGGATAAAAGGAGACCTCTCCACAATCTATGCCCCCCTGATCTGACATGTCCTCATAGCTGTTGTGGGCTTTGTCTTCCGTTTATAGATTCTTTCCCATCCTTTGGACTTACCTTCTGAATGGGCAAACTAAGTGGCTTAGTGAATACTCACCCCTACACTTTCCTCCACAACACAGAACTTCTCGTGTTTTTCCAAAGTGAGCCCCTTGGCTAGGCTCTCCCTGACTCCCCTTGATGACCAGATGGAAAAGTTCAAAAATTTCCCATGGGACACAAAAAAGCCACCCAAGCCTTCAATCTAGAGCAGACTGTTCTGAATATTACTTTTGGAGGAAAAGGATTTCTTTAAATAGTGGTCATTTAAAATGACATTCTATTGGGAATGTGCTTTAGCATCATTTTAGGGAGAAACAACGACACTTTGTTGCCCACAGACACTTGACAACCTACAAACTGAGTCAGTTGGTGTTTGATATTCAGCACAACATCACGGCCCAAAAACTATTAGGAAGATTATTACAGATGACTTCATGGCCTACAATTCCTACCCATTATTGGTTCTGTCCTCATCGACTAATGACTCTTCCTGTGCATAGCTTTACACTTTAATTTTTTATCATTACCAAGCTATCAGACAGGGATTCAAGAGCAAAGTCAAAGTAATAGGGACTTATATCCCACTGCTATATTTTTAGCAACTAATAATTCCCACTTGAATTTTACAACAAATTAAATAATATAGTTCTCTTCAGGAACTTGGATTCTATTATTGGAAATTTAGGTCATTAGATTCCTGGACTTCAGCACAGAAACCTTGAGCTCCACTTTCCAAGTCTGCCACTGAGTTACTGTGTAATCATGCCTAAGTCATTTTGTTTATTTGCTTTTTCTCCTTGTAAAATGATAATAATTGAAATCCTCCAGGTCAAGGATCTCATTTTAGGATTTATCTTCAAGCTATGTTTCTAGAAGCCTAAAATCCTTGAAAGTTGTTTCAGGTGTTACATACAAATAATTTGGTCCAAATTTTTTAACTTTTTATGTGCATTTGAACACTGCGGCAATACACTGGGAGTCACTCACTCATATGTGTTTTATATCAGATTTTAGCACATTTTGGTGAACCCCCTTCCAAGATATCACCTGGCTAACTCATTCCTGTGTGCAAACCTCAGTATAAAGCTATTCTACCAAATCTGTGGATTTAGTCCTTTAAACATGTTATTTAAATAAATGTTTCTTTAAATATGTCAATTATTAGTAAGGGTAAGGATTAGTCCTGGTCTTTTTTTTTTTTAAAGGTGACTGCCTGGCTTAGTCTCATTTCTAAAGATGTGTAATGAAGCCCCACATATTTTACCAAGGCCTACATACAGTCTATACTGGACATGTGCAATACTTGGTCTTATTACATAAACTGTAAGCAATGTTTCAAGATGGTGTTAGAAGCATAACAAGAAATTATTAGAGCCAGGTTACTAGGCTGGTTAGTTAATGTAAGATTTTGCAGTTGTGCTGGAAAATCATGCTGAATTTTCAGGATAACAGATTTGAATTAAAGTGTCAGTTGAGACCCCACTCTGGGTTTCATGCAGCTAGCTGGGATCTCAGACAGGTAGTACCAAGGAGAATAGAAATGACACATTCCTTAAACTCTCCCAGCCTGACATCTCCTGGCATAATTTGCTAAGGATGCATTCTTTGAGCCTCTCTTAGTAAACTGTACCTTCTGTAAGCGGTATATGATAAGGGAACTCAGTTTCCCACACCAGTTACCCCATTCTACTGTAGTGTGCCCTTCCCATTTATATACCATGTAAGATGCAGACTCATCTGCCTGGAACATAACCTTATCACATAACAGCCAATCATTCAAAAACAAGTTAATTTCCGACAGATAATGTCTTATTACTGAATTATAAATCTTTCAGTACTTACTAGAACTTTCATCTGCTTCTTGTCTGAGTCGGATGTTCATGATGGAAAATGTAGGCAGTAGTTAAGATGCTGTTGGCGATTTAATTTGGAAGTAAAATTTCCCACCATATCTCCCTGGAGTTTCTGCATGAATAATGATTGTGAAGTATACTGAGCACATATAACAGTCTGCTACCAGTTTAAACTGTCTATTGAATCAGTATTTCCATGCTATCTATTACACTTTGGAGCTCAACAAAATATTCTATTTGAAAACAGGATTGAATTGCTGGAAAAAAAAAGTTTGAAAACTGCTGTTTTGAAGCTACAGCACTGATATCATCTGCAAACCATCCTAGGAGACAAAGCCAAAACATCAGATATGTTGTCCAAACTGCAAGTAGGCATCATCAATAAAAGAAGGACACATCTCACCTCATGACAACCTGATACACAGATAGAGCAGCTCTCCAAAATCAGATACGTAGCTAATGCAGGAAATTAGAAAAGTAAATTTGTGAGGAGACAAGAAATTTGGGCTTTGTCCACATCAGAAAGAATGCAAACAGACCTCATGATGATAATATCATGGTCTCAACATTTATTATAAAGACTGCATGTATCTGGCCTGGCTTTTATATTTATGATAAAGAATTAAAGCAGTTATTAAATGTGGATCCATGATTATAGATGGGTTCCACCTATGCTCTTAGCCTTCCTGTCCTGTTCAGTCCCTTCCTCTGCCAAAATTTTGCTACTCGTACAGGTTATGCAGTTATGACTTCCTCATTGAAATTGTCTTTAAGAATATCGATCAAGTGCCTTTCGTTAAGAGCTCACACTGTTTCCTTTTTTTTTCTTTTATTCCTTAAGAGAATAATGTGAGAATAGTAGAGAACAGCACCTTTTAGTGTATGTTTTTAGTAACTAAGAAGTAAAAGAATATGAGTGACTATCCATTCCCTACTCATTTCCATTGCTATAAACCTGGTCAATAGCTATCAACGTAACCTAGTATTCCAAGGACACCAGTCACTATTGTGTGCAGACACTTGAATTCAGGAGGACTCAATGGTTGCAATTGACATTGTTATTATTCTTAAATCATTAACTCTTTTTATCTGAGATTGTTTTTCTTTGGCATTTCATGAAACTGAAGCCTAATCTTGGATGCTTTGAGTGAATGCACTTAATTATAAATTCAGTAGTGCCCTTATACTTCTTTTTATTTTCCCAGTCTTATATTTATTTTTTATTTGTTTTATTTTATTTTTTATTATTTTGGTATCCTTAATCTACAATTACATGTGCAATATTATGGTTATTAAACTACTCCCTTCATTAGGTCCCCCCCCACCAACCCCATTACAGTCACTATCCATCAGCGTCGTGAGATGCTATAGAATCACTACTTGTCTTCTCTGTGTTGTACAGCCCTCCCCGTGCCCCCTCAACATTGTGTCTGCTAATTGTAATGCCCCCTTTCCCCCCTTGTCCCTCCCTTCCCACCCATCCTCCTCAGTTCCTTTCCCTTTGGTAACTATTAGTCCGTTCTTGGGTTCTGTGAGTCTGCTGCTGTTTTGTTCCTTCAGTTTTTTCTTTGTTCTTATACTCCGCAGATGAGTGAAATCATTTGATACTTGTCTTTCTCCACTTGGCTTATTTCACTGAGCATAATACCCTCTAGCTCCATCCTTATACTTCTTTTAAATCACTTTTATGTTGTTTAACTATTTAAATAATACAGTCGCCAAATAATGTGTGCAGGGAAATTTGAGTTAACCATATAAAGAACACTTTAGTTTTTCTATTATTAAACATCTTTTGGTAGAAGGCCACTGACAACTATTTTTTCTCAAGAAAATGACTTCACATGGGTTCTCGCACAGTCAAACTCGGCAATAAATATTCCAGTTCTAACCGCTGATTTGAGAAATGAAAGAAACCCAATAAGAAAGTAAGAAAGTGAGATGGAGAAGAGAAAGCAGACCTTAAAGAGTGTGTAGGAGCCAGGTAAGAGTGTGGGAAACGGGAGCTAGACCACGGAGAAGCTCGGGGAATCGCAATGATCCGAGAGGCAAGAGAGGTGGGGCATTTGTGTTCCCACGCCCATCAGTCACTGACCAAGGACTGCTTGCGGGAAGCCACTAGGTGTCCTCACCTCCTTCCTGCCATCTGCACCGGCAGTCTTCTACAGCTCTTGGCCTGGAAAACGGCAGATACCGGCAGTTGGGCGTTTGCCAAATGCACAAAATAGCAGGGTGTGAGAGAGATGGGAGGGACACTGAGTGAACTGCCAAAAGGAAACAAGTGGCAAAAGCCAATTTAGAGGTTTTACAAGGGATCTCAGTAACAGAGTAACGACAATAAGAAAGCTCTCCTAACAGAAGCCCTAGATACACTGTTCTTTATCATTTGGATAGTGGGGGCTGATCACCATTAGTTAAATGGGTCCTGTTTGCTGGGTACCTCCCCAAGTGCCCCATGTCCATGATCTCATTTAATGTTCATGACACTCCTACTATTATCATCACCAATTTACAGATGAAGAAACTGGGTGCAGAGGGATTAAGTGATTTACAAAGTACCAACACAGGCCTCTCAGATGCCAAAGTGTATGCCTTTTCTGCTTCCTATTGTTTTTGAAGGTCTCTAGATCTTTCTAGATTGACAGAATAACTTTCCTTAGCATGAGTACGTACTCAGCTCTGGATATTCCCTCTAAAGGACATCACAGTCCACCACTTTCAGAGAAAGACCTGTGTCTTCATATCTTTGAAATTTCAGCTTGTGTTCCCAAAACAGAGAGACTTCCCACCTCGGTGGCTCCCTTATGGCTGGCACTCTCAAAAAGCTTCATGTTCCGTGAATTACAAAGCCATGTCTGCTTCTTTTTCTCTCCCATCTGACTTCTATTTGCATGGCCTGGTCATGGTTGGGAAAGATTCTTTTTCCTTCCAGTCTGACTTTTCTTTCACCTCTTCACATTTTACATTTCACCAGGGGGAGTTTTATTCTAAGATCTCCAGTTAGAACTTCAAAGTAGATGTTCAAAGAACATCTCAACATTACAACTTCAAAGAGCTAATATATATTCATGATCTATGATAAACCCAAATTTTCATTTATGTTAAATAGAATTTTGGGCAAAATAATACTCCATTTTCACTTGTAAGAGTCCCTTTTTCCTCCTGATTCTCCAAATCATTCTTAAAACTGTCAAACTTTGAAGTTCTCCAGTGCTATCATGGCCCATTTTCAATTTGTATCAAAGGAAGCGGCTATCAGGGGAAAGCCTCCTATGTCATTTTACCAGCTTAATTTCTAGACAAAAGCTTTGAAACGGTCAACAGACAGAAGAAATGGGAGTGCATATAAGCCACAAAGTAGGAAGGCAGTTCAAGAATTAGCAATGAAGGCCAAATCCTAGTACAAAAAATTTCATGGACAATACCGGTATGTTTTGTTGTAGTAATATTTCATATAATTGGTAGTTTGTTAAAGGATACATTTCCAAGATCAAAAGGGATAGTAATGAAACACACTCAGAAATGGAAAGCAAGAAGGCTCTAAAAACAGTGGCTGCCTCCAAAGTGAATCTGAAGAGGCTTCCAGGAGTAGCTCCCTTCCCTGAGCCAGGCCTCTGTTGCCTTATTTTAAAATAAACTATGGGGTAGATATTTCAGGATACCAAAAGACTTAGACCAATCTATACATAAAAATGTATTGAACTTAATTCAGTTTTCTGCTTTTAAGATGATTTCTTAAATGTCTGAGCAGATCTGGATCACACACACACACACTCACACATGTTCCAAAAATATTGGTGGAAGAGAGGGTTTTGAATAAAGGAGGTATTCAGTAACCACTTTTAAGGTGAGAAAGATGTTCTGACTTTTTTTATAACTTCTTCTGAATCAAAAATGGCTACCTGTGGCAAGGTCCCATCATCACCCTATCGCCTCATTTGAAGCAAGCCCAAAAGGTATGGCCTTTTCTACTCCAAGGGAATAGTACTTCCTGTGGAGCTCGCACAGGTCTGCGGTTTGGACCAGAGAGATTTCTTGGAAGAATATGCAAGTGGTCCATGCTCCCATCTCTTACAACCTCCCATCTCTTACAACCCCGGCATACATCTCAGGTGGTGTAAGCTTTTTCTCAAGAGTAAGAAAGACACTATTAATTATAAAGGAAGGGTCCATGAAAGGGAATTTGATCAAAGGTTTCTAGAATACCCTTGTGTCCTCATGAAGCTGGGGGCCAGGAAGAGGAGAAAGGCAATGAGGACCAGGAATTACATAGCTGTGCACCAGAAAGCCCTTTAGCTATTATGTACTTCCAGCAGCCTGCCCCAGAAATTCTTCATATTCTGTTTTTTCCTTATCAGCTCTACATGTGCCAGACCCCTTTTCTATAGCAATGCTCCCCTTCAGGTCCTCAGGTTATTTAAAATAACACAAAGAAAGATCTGCTTTGCAGAATCTTAGGACATTTCACTGAGTTCATGTTGTTCTTCATACTTGTGAACAAGCCCACCTTTGAAATACAACCTGGATAGAACCAAATATAGAAGCTCACATAGAGTGTGAAGCCAAGGTTTCCTCCATGATTTCTGTGCTGGGAACTACGGGTATTTCACTGTTGTCTCCACAAGCCATCCACCAAAGGAGAACCTGAAACTCAGGTCTTTGCCTGGTCTCCAGAAACATCCAAGCATGGGTCTGTCTTTCTAAGACTAGATCTTCATTCTCTAAACCACTAGAGCCTGGTCATGCTTCCAGAAGTATACCAGGACAATTTCTGTCTCTCTGGGAACCTGGAATCTTCTGCATTGCTCCTTTAAAATCTCTCAGGACAGCAAAGCTTTACCCACAAAGGGAAAAAACTATGTTAATCCCAAGTGTGACAACTCTCTCATTTCTTCTTCATTACATGCAGCTAATTCCAGGAAGATTCCAATTTGAATTGGAATCATGGTTGTGAGGATGAGAGTGGTTTGGGGGCCGCCCTTTGGATGTGGGCTTCCAGACTTACTAAAAGGAAAGTTCACTGTACCTAGGGAGCCCAAGGAAGTCCTTGCACTCAAGGACTGCCCATGGCTTCTGGGCTACGTCCGCAAAGGACAGCAAATTATACTTAGATGTCCCCAAGCAACGTGTGACTGTCCAAGAGCCAGTGGTACATCCTCAACTGCTTCCACCATGGCTCATCAGTAGGATTGTCAGATTTAGTCAATAAAAATACAGGATACCCAGTTAAATTTGAACATCAGATAAGCAATAAATAATTATTTTAAATATAAATATGTCCTATGTAATATGGGGGACATGCTTATACTAAAAATATATTCATTGGTTTTCTAACATTCAAATTGAACTAAAAATCCTATGTTTTATCTGCCAGCCTTACTCATCAGAAATGGAGAAGGCTCATGAGGATCCCAGGGATGGACCAGGGAATCTTTGGCTTTCATTTGTACACCCTGAACAGTGGCCATGAACTTTCCAGTCCAATGAATTGGCTATAATGAAGGGTATCCTCAATTTTAGGGCTTTTCTATTTGCCAGTATCATCTTCATTTCAAGGAGATGTTTATTATTTTCCAACCTTAATAGCTCATCAAAACGTATTTGAAATGTCATTAGACAAAGGGAAAAGCAACATGAACGTGGAAAATTAAGAGAACCACCTGATGTTTTGTAAAAAATATTAGGAAGATGGAAAGAGCCAAACTTCATAATAAAAAATCTCTCTGAGGATATTTTCATAGCTTGATAGCCTCCCACACTCTGAAATTATTGCATCAAGAATGTAGAACTACTGACCAAATTTAAGGCTTCCTTATGAGTCTATCAAATTGAAGGTGCTTCTGTGCTAAGAAGCTTGCCGAATAACTGCCCCGGGGCTTTTAGCAATTGGTGGAGCTCTTCCAAAGGCCTGGGACAGAAACAGCAGATTTTTCTATGGGTCCCCCCCCTTGGCCCCATTAATGCCACACTCCTAGTATCTGTCAACTTTAAGGACCCCCTATGTGTCTTCATATCTTCGTTAATCTGTGGCTATTTGGACTACATCCTAGACTTGACATCACATAAATCCCATTCAAGAAGCTATTTTAAAAAGTTGGTAGGAAATCTTGAGCCTGTAGCTTCTAGTCCCTGGCTCACCTTGATCCAGCTGCATAAAGGTTTTTAACAATAGTCAGTTTAGTTACCCCACATAACCACCCCGTGCTTGCTTTAGAGATGTAAAAATGTAACATGATATTTAAAAGTTGCCGTGGCAAAATCATCAAGTCTCCCAGGCCAAGGCAATAGGGCAAAGCGACTAAAGGACGGATTTTGACTTACTCCAAGGTCTCTGGCAAATCACTTGATTCATTTCTCTCCTCAGTACTGAAGCATATGAAGAATTTATTTGTGCCTTCTCTGCACCTATAGGTCACATAGGGTTTATGACTTTCTATTCCATGGGTATGATGTCCAACTTCACATGATGATTATATAAAAAGCAGTCTGAAGAGTGCCTGACACAAAGTAAGCCTTCAGCAGATATTAACTATTAGCTATTGGAAATAGGTCTCCATGTAAAGGATGACGTTACCTGTGGAAACTCAGTAGGAGAGAGTGAATCATAGAACCACAGCATGTGGGAGGTGGCCTAGTTCATACCTTGTGGGAAAAAAGAAGTGTGTGTGTGTGTGTGTGTGTGTGTGTGCACATGTGTGTAAAAAAACATGTGAAAGCTTTTGTATCAAATGGCTGATCAACTGAACTGTGAGGAATGGAATACATTGGGAAAGGAGTAAGGAGGCAGTTAAGTTATACTCAATTTCTGTATCATGAGTATTTACACTGAGTCTTTTAGTATACTCTTTGTGTGTTTTTTTACAATGTGGCAGGACAAAGGTTTTGAAGTTTCCCTGATATGTCTGTATTGTTATTTTGGAAATACTGGCATTTCTTGCTATGCTTGGGTCTACACCCATTGAGTCAGTAGGCCATTCAGGGAGGAAGAGATGATAGAACAGAAATGAAGAGAGAAAAGGAGTCTGGGGAATGGGAACAACTTGTAATGGCCACATTTGGGGGAAAGGACATGGGGAAGGAGGATGAGGCAAACGTTCTCCCTTTGTGATGAAAAGGATGCCTTGGGCTGAGGTTGGAAGGAGGTCAGAGGTGGCTGGACAAGAGAACCAGCCAGAAGGGAGCACACGCTCAGCACAGAGCAGGCCCCCGAGAGCGTGCTGCTTGCCTCCGTGCAGGAACGTGTCTCCAGCAGCCGGCACTTCAATCACGACTCCAGAGCAAGAAAGCTACCCAGGGGGGCCCCATCCAACTGATTCTGTGTCCAGGATACCAGGACCTCCAGTATACCCCGAGTATGGGATGCTGGGGTCATGGTGTGGACAGGGAGCCCCTGCACCTGCACTGGGCAGGAACAAACAGAACCACCCAGAATTCCCTGAGCCCTAAGGCCTTCTGCACCTAGAACACTCTGGGTATGTGGGCCGGGTGCATCTCATTGGTCTTGAAATGTCTCAGTACCTGAGGTAACCCCAGTATGAGGTAACTGCAAGCATGAATAAATTCTCCATCCATCCCCTTACACACTCAGGCTAGTGTGATCTGGTCCCCGCTGAACACAGGGCTGAGAACAAGAACCCATTTGCAGATGGCTCCGGTGTGCCCACAGTGAGACCACCAAAACTGTTGACCACAATTTTATCACGTCTCCATTTTCTAGACACTCTTTAGGCAAATATCATTGCAAGCAGTTTTACTGAAGAGCACAAAGAACACAGAAAAAACCTAATCCCTCCCCTTTAAATATGAGATCTGGCAAAACCATATAGCTGTGCATTCATGAATCTAGGGCTTGAACTCATATATTTTAGAACATAATTCAGAACCTTTTTCCACCATGCCACATTAGGATTTTTATACCAGGACAATGTAGCTGGGATTATATGCCATTTATTTAGTTTTTTGTTTTGCTTTTTTTTATAAACAGATTCAAAAGGGAGGGTTTGGGAGCCCCTAAAACACTTGTCTTAAACTGAAAAGCAGTGGCAAAATAATTTTACTGCCTTTTTGAAATATTAGACCTAGTAAAGATTAGATGTCTGGGAGACTTTTTTATTCTGAATATAGGGAATACAAAGGAAACAATCTTCCTAGACTTCAAGAAACAGGAGGAAAAACTCTTGAATCCCACTTTGTAATTTAGATCATCTTTTGATACTCTGGGCCTTTGAATAATAGTGGTGAGAAAAGCTAGCATTTAGCCAAGATAAAAGTGTCTGTTCTAATGTGGCAGCCCCTGCAGAACCACAAAACGCCATAAATGCTTTAGCTCGATCCAAGTTGCTCATAGGTCTGTGCAATGTAACAAATAGTTCTAAGACATTTATCCCAAATAGCTTTTGTTCTTATTATTTTAAAGATAACTTAGCAGCCAAACATTTGCTCCATGAGGAAAATGAATGCATACCTGGGAGGAGGATTTATGCATTAAAATATGCTGTTCATTTTGCTCCTGCAGATGGAATGCACACCTTATAAATTAGAAGCAATCTTCTACTTGTCCCCAAATTGTAGATGCATGATTATGTCATGCCTCCCCCTTAACCCATCCTGGTCATAATTATTTGCTTAAAGAATATTATTCCCCTGCTCAACTCTTAAATGGCTTCCTAATATGAGCAAAATAAAACCTAAAGTAGTCAACCAAACACTCAAAGCTCTGCAGGGTTGAGGCTCCTGTTGAATCTTCCAGATGAGCACACCTCACCTCCTGGCCCCACTCAACTCCGCCAAACGTCCCTCCCTCAAACAGAGCACTCATGTCCCTATTCAAGTCCTTCCTTTTCGGACCTCACACATTTTCATAGCTCGTTAGTTTTCCTCCACGATATCTCTTTTTTATATTCTGGTTTTCAGGCTAGTCTATTAATGAAAGTTGTCTGATTCCCCTAAAACACTGGGTAGGAACCTTTCTGAAAGTGAGGCCATGATTCCTCTTCTCTGCATTCTCCGCAGCAACTTGCACTCTGTTTTGAGCTCCCCTACCTGCTCTCCCACCCCCAAAATACAAAAGTTAAATAAATAAATTGCCCAAGTACTGGATCTTCTTTCTCCCTAGGCCAAACAATGCCCTGACCACTTGCCTCTTTTATTTTCCCCCACACCAGCCCAGAAGCGCCATGTGTGAATTTATCCCTGGCCTGTCGCAGTAACCATGTATCTGGACCAAAGGGAGAGTCGTGTTAGTCCCATGTCTTTTGTAATCAACCCAATGCCCATCATCTCCATCTAATGCTATTGCTTTCCACTGCCTAAAATTTAATCATAGAGATTCAGTACGTCAAATATGTAACCTCTAAGGATTTTTGTTGAAATACAAATACCCTCAGGAGAAGGGCTGCCTTCACTTAAACCACCATCGGCCACTGGTTCAGCAAGACAAGGGAAAAGAGGCTGAGGAGTGGGCCACATTTTATGGGACAGGAGCTGTGGAGATAGGGCGAAGGAGGAATGGTGTCTGGTAGGGAGGTAGCTCCTGAGGTTGATGGTGAAAAAGCACCAAAAATAATACTCAACTTCCTCATAAATGTGCAGCAGACTAGGTCTTCCTGGAATGGTGCCCCTCTGTGAAGCAATGTATTAAGAACACAAGATATATATATCCACTGCAAATTAGTAGTGTCAACAAACTGAGTAGAGAGGGGTAGAATTCAAGTAACTGCAGAATAATCAGAGTTTAATTATAAAAGAGCCCACAGATTGGGGTCAAACCCACAACTATAGAGGATCCCTTCCCCTTGGGGACTTAGCTGCTATGTATTCATTGTAAGCAAAGGAAACAAGCCTCCTGAAGCTAACTTAGATGATTACTGGTGCCTAGGAAAAACCCTGGCCCAAAGGACTAATTGGAACTGAGCCACAGCTACCTCTAAACCCATTTAGTAGGGTTTTGAAAATCTCCATGAACCTAATACCTCTGACATCAATTCATGGGCTTAAATGTAGTTAATGGGCTCTACCCAAGGTCTTGGTGTCCCTTCTGAAAGACACGCAGTGTAGCCTCAGTGAGGAGGGAACTGAAGTGCCCACATATCCCATGCTTAAAATGCCTCTTGGTCGACTTCCAGGAAGATGGCGGTGTGAGCAGGGCGGCAGAAATCTCCTCCCAACACTATATTTATCTACGAAAACACAGAAAATATATCTATTCCTAAAAGAGAGACGAGAATACACAGGAAAGCGCACAGCGTGCAGCTACACCCGAGAGGACTCAGCACCCCAAGAGGTGGGTAAGATACGGAGCCGTGACCCGGCGGGACCTGAGCCCTCCCCCACCCCAGCGCACCGGCGGGAGGAGAGGATTCAGAGCCGGGAGGGAGTGGAAGTACACCCCGCGAAGTAGCCAGCCCCGGTGATCTGCGCGGGGAGCGCTGACCCACATTGCGCAGTGCAGCGGAGATTGAAGAGACAGAGGGGCAGGATCTGAGCGGGGAACACGCCAGGGTGCTTGCAGCCGGCTCCCGGGAAGGAAAAAAAAAAAGCGCGCGCTTTCTTCAATGGTCTTAAAGAGACAGGAGCCCAGCGGAGGAGCCGGATTGCCCCAGCACACTCAGCCCAGCAGGCTGGGAGTCCTGGGGAGTTTCAGACGCCTTAGCTGGCGACTGAGGAAGCGTAGCCATACTTAACACTTCTCACTGAGATCAACAGCCTCCTACTCGTTCCCACCCCTGCCAAAGCGATAAAGGGCCCTGCGGAGCGGCACAGTCACAGCTGTGGAATAGTGGGGCAACAGCGCCACCTAGAGCATTCCCACAGAATCTACGTCCGGTGGGCATTTTTTTTGTTTTTTTTGTTTTGTTTTGTTTTTGTTTTTTCTTTTCTTTCTTTTTTCTTTCTTTCTTTCTTTTTTTTTCTCTTTTTTTTTCTTCTCTTTTTAAAGTCTTAAAGAGCCCAGCTGACATACGTGGCAACTATCAGTGACCAATTATACAGCCATGAAAAGACAGAGAAATATGGTTCAGACCAAAATCAACCAGACAACCCCAGAGAGGGAGTCTGAAGGGATGGAAATGCACAGCCTCCCTGAAAAAGAATTCAGAATAAAAGTCATAATCATGCTGATGGACCTACAGAGAAATGTGCAAGAGCTGAGGGAGGAAGTGAGGGAACTGAGGAAAGACAATACAGAAATCAGACAAGCGATCGACGGGCTTAACAGCAGAATGGATGAGATGCGAGAGACTGTTAATGGAATAGAAAACAGAGAACAGGAGTACAGAGCAGCTGAGGCAGAGAGAGATAAAGGATTTCTAGGAATGAAAGAATATTAAGAGAACTGTGTGACCAATCCAAACGGAACAATATTCGCATTATAGGAGTACCAGAGGAAGAAGAGAGAGAAAAAGGGATAGAAAGTGTCTTTGAAGAAATAATTGCTGAAAACTTTCCCTTGCTGGGGAAGGAAGTAGTCTCGCAGTCCACCAAAGCTCATAGATCTCCCAACACAAGGGACCCAAGGAAGACAACACCAAGACACATAATAATTAAGATGGCAAAGATCAAAGATAAAGACAGGGTATTAAAGGCAGCTAGAGAGAGAAAAAAGATCACCTACAAAGGAAAACCCATCAGACTATCATCAGACTTCTCAACAGAAACCTTACAGGCCAGAAGAGAATGGCATGATATATTTAACACAATGAAACAGAAGGGCCTCAACCAAGAATATTGTATCCAGCACGATTATCATTTAAATATGATGGAGGGATTAAACAATTTCCAGACAAACGAAAGTTGAGAGAGTTTGCCTCTCATAAACCACCACTACAGGATATCTTAAATGGACTGCTCTAGATGGAAGCACACCTAAGGCTAAAAAGATGTCACTAGAGAAAAAAAAATCATAGCAAAGAAAGCAGACCATCCAAATACTAACTAAAGGCAAAGAATAAAACACCTATTATAGAAATAATGGAGGAGGAGGAATAAGAAGGGAGAGAAATAAAGAAACACCAGACTGTGTTTACAATAACGTAACAAGAAAGTTAAGTCAGATTATTAGATAGTAAAGAAGCAACCCTTGAACCCTTGGTAACCACGAATCTAAAGCCAGCAATGGCAATAAGTACATACCTATCAATAATCACCCTAAATGTAAATGGACTGAATGCACCAATCAAAAGACACAGAGTAACAGAATGGATAAAAAAGCAAGACCCATCTATATGCTGCCTACAAGAAACTCACCTCAAATCCAAAGATATACACAGACTAAAAGTGAAGGGATGGAAAAAGATATTTCATGCAAACAACAAAGAGAAAAAAGCAGGTGTTGCAGTACTTGTATCAGACAAAATAGACTTCAAAACGAAGAAAGTAGCAAAAGATAAAGAAGGACATTACATAATGATAAAGGGGTCAGTCCAACAAGAAGATATAACCATTATAAATATATATGCACCCAACACAGAAGCGCCAGCATATGTGAGACAAATACTAGCAGAGTTGAAGGAGGAAATAGACAGCAATGCATTCATCTTAGGAGATTTCAACACACCACTCACTCCAGAGGACAGATCAACCAGACAGAAAATAAGTAAAGACACAGAGGCACTGAACAACACACTAGAACAGATGGACCTAACAGACATCTACAGAACTCTACACCCAAAAGCAACAGGATACACATTCTTCTCAAGTGCACATGCAACATTTTCCAGAATAGACCACATACTAGGCCACAAAAAGAACCTCAGTAATTTCAAAAATATTGAAATCCTACCAACCAACTTCTCAGATCACCAAGGTATAAAACTAGAAATAAATTTTAGAAAGAAATCAAAAAGGCTCACAAATACATGGAGACTTAACAACACTCTCCTATTAATCAATGGGTTAACGACCAAATCAAAACAGAAATCAAAGAATATATGGAGACTAATGACAACAACAACACAAAGCCACAACTTCTGTGGGACGCAGCAAAGGCAGTTCTAAGAGGAAAGTATATTGCAATCCAGGCCTATTTAAAGAAGGAAGAACATTCCCAAATGAATAGTCTAAAGACACAATTACTGAAATTGGAAAAAGAAGAACAAATGAGGCCCAAAGTCACCAGAAGGAGGGACATAATAAAGATTAGAGAAGAAATAAATAAAATTGAGAAGAATAAAACAATAGAAAAAATCAATAAAACCAAGAGCTGGTTCTTTGAAAAAATAAACAAAATAGATAAACCCCTAGCCAGACTCATTAAGAGAAAAAGAGAATCTACACACATAAACACAATCAGAAATGAGAAAGGAAAAATCACGACGGACCACACAGAAATACAAAGAATCATAAGAGAATATTATGAGAATCTATATGCTAACAAGCTGGAAAACATAGAAGAAATGGACAACTTCTTAGAAAAATACAATCTTCCAAGACTGACCAAGCAAGAAACAGAAAAACTAAACAGACCAATCACCAGTGACGAAATCGAATTGGTAATCAAAAAACTACCCAAGAACAAAACCCCTGGGCCTGATGGATTCACCTCTGAATTCTACCAGACATATAGAGAAGAAATAACACCGATTCTCCTTAAAGTTTTCCAAAAAATAGAAGAGGAGGGAATACTTCCAAACTCATTCTATGAAGCCAGCATCACTCTAATACCAAAACCGGGCAAAGACCTCACCAAAAAAGAAAATTACAGACCAATATCCCTGATGAACGTAGATGCAAAAATACTCAACAAAATATTAGCAAACCGAATTCAAAAATACATCAAGAGGATCATACACCATGATCAAGTGGGATTCATCCCAGGGATGCAAGGATGGTACAACATTCGAAAATCCATCAACATCATCCACCACATCAACAAAAAGAAGAACAAAAACCACATGATCATCTCCATAGATGCTGAAAAAGCATTTGACAAAATTCAGCATCCATTCCTGATTAAAACTCTCAACAAAATGGGTATAGAGGGCAAGTACCTCAACATCATAAAGGCTATATATGACAAACCCACAGCTAACATCATACTTAACGGCGAGACGCTGAAAGCTTTTCATCTAAGATCGGGAACAAGACAGGGATGCCCACTCTCTCCACTGTTATTCAACATAGTACTGGAGGTCCTAGCCACGGCAATCAGACAAAACAAAGACATACAAGGCATCCAGATTGGTAAAGAAGAAGTCAAATTGTCACTATTTGCAGATGACATGATACTGTACATAAAAAACCCTAAAGACTCCATTCCAAAACTACTAGAACTAATATCTGAATTCAGCAAAGTTGCAGGATACAAAATTAACACACAGAAATCTGTTGCTTTCCTATACACTAATCATGAACTAACAGAAAGAGAAATCAGAAAATCAATTCCATTTACAATTGCATCAAAACGAATAAAATACCTAGGAATAAACCTAACGAAGGAAGTGAAAGCCCTGTACTCTGAAAACTACAAGACACTCCTAAGAGAAATTAAAGAGGACACTAACAAATGGAAATGTATCCCATGCTCTTGGCTAGGAAGAATAAATATTGTCAAAATGGCTATACTACCTAAAGGAATCTACAGATTCAATGCAATCCCTATCAAACTACCAACAGCTTTCTTCAATGAACTGGAACAAATAATTCTAAAATTCATATGGAACCACAAAAGACCCCGAATAGCCAAAGCAATCCTGAGAAGGAGGAATAAAACAGGGGGAATTACACTCCCTGACTTCAAGCTCTACTACAAAGCCACAGTAATCAAGACAATTTGGTATTGGCACAAAAACAGACCCACAGACCAGTGGAACAGAATAGAAAATCCAAACATTAACCCAAACATATACAGTCAATTAATATTTGATAAAGGAGCCTTGGATATACAATGGGAGATGACAGCCTCTTCAGCAGCTGGTGTTGGAAAAACTGGACAGCTACATGTAAGAGAATGAAACTGGACTACTGTCTAGCCCCATACACAAAGGTAAACTCAAGGTGGATCAAAGACCTGAATGTAAGTCATGAAACCATAAAACTCTTAGAAAAAAACATAGGCAAAAATCTCTTGGACATAAACATGAGCAAATTCTTCATGAACATATCTCCCCGGGCAAGGGAAACAAAAGCAAAAATGAACAAGTGGGACTATATCAAGCTGAAAAGCTTCTGTACAGCAAAGGACACCATCAGTAGAACAAAAAGACATCCTACAGTATGGGAGAATATATTCATAAAAAACGTATCTGATAAAGGGTTGACATCCAAAATATATAAAGAACTCATGCACCTTAACAAACAGAAAGCAAATAATCCAATTAAGAAATGGGCAGAGGACATGAATAGACACTTCTCCCAAAGAAGAAATTCAGATGGCCAACAGGCACATGAAAAGATGCTCCACATCGCTAATCATCAGAGAAATGCAGGTTAAAACCACAATGAGATATCACCTCACACCAGTGAGGATGGCCAACATCCAAAACACAAACATCAACAAATGTTGGCGAGGATGTGGAGAAAAGGGAACCCTCCTACACTGCTGGTGGGACTGCAAATTAGTTCAACCATTGTGGAAAGCAGTATGGAGGTTCCTCAAAAAACTCAAAATAGAAATACCATTTGACCCAGGAATTCCACTCCTAGGAATTTACCCTAAGAATGCAGCAGCCCAATTTGAAAAGGACAGATGCACCCCTATGTTTATTGCAGCACTATTTACAATAGCCAAGAAATGGAAGCAACCTAAGTGTCCATCAGTAGATGAATGGATAAAGAAGAGGTGGTACATATACACAATGGAATATTATTCAGCCATAAGAAGAAAAAAAATCCTACCATTTGCAACAACATGGATGGAGCTAGAGGGTATTATGCTCAGTGAAATAAGCCAAGCCGAAAAAGACAAGTATCAAATGATTTCACTCATATGTGGAGTATAAGAACAAAGAAAAAAACTGAAGGAACAAAACAGCAGCAGACTCACAGAACCCAAGAACGGACTAATAGTTACCACAGGGAAAGGGACTGGGGAAAATGGGCGGGAAGGGAGGGATAAGAGGGAAAAAGGGGCATTACGATTAGCAGATGTAATGTTGGGGGGGCACGGGGAGGGCAGTACAACTCAGAGAAGACAAGTAGTGATTCTATAGCATCTCACTACGCTGATGGACAGTGACTGTAATGGGGTTGGTGGGGGCGACCTGAAGAAGGGGTAGTTTAATAATCATAATATTTCACATGTAATTGTAAATTAATGATAATAAAATAAATTATATAAAAAAATAGGCAACCCAATGCAAAAATGAACAAAAGACTTGTACAGGTACTCATTAAAAGATATCAAATGGACAATAAAAAAAAAATTCAAAAAAAAAATAAATGCATATGAGAGTTCTAAATCAATATCAGCATTTAGTATTCAAATCCATATCAACTTTTAGTGTTGTTATTTTTAGTTTAGCCATTCTGATCACTGGGTAATGTGTGAACTCATTGTAGTTTTAATTTTCATTTCCCTGTTGACTAATAATGTTGAGTTCCTTTTCATTACTTACTGGTCATTTGGATATCATAACTTATAATGTACCTATTCCAATTTCCTGAACATTTTACTGCTGTTACCTATACTTATTATTAGTTTGTAGGGTTTCTTTGTTATGTGCACTGCAAATACATTTTCTGTTCTATAGTTTGCTCTTTCACTCTCTTAACAGTAGCTTTCAATTAACAGTACTTAGTTTTAATATTAGCCACTTTGTCAATATTTGCCAATCTTTTCCTTTAGAGATAGTACTTTTTGTAATACTGATTATGAAATCTTTGTCTATAGAAGTGAGATGAAAATAAGAGGTTTCTCTAAGAATCTGGAATCAATTAAGGACAGGATCAAAGCAGGCACAGAAAAGAACAGGTGAGCAGAGTCAAGTGTGCACCCCTCGATTCATGGTGTGTGGTGTTTTGGGATGACTTAAAGCTGCAGAGTTGAGATCCACCCTCTCTGACAGCCAAATTGGGCTTGGTCTAAGTTTCTTTGTAATGACCTAAGGAAAAGCTGGCACACATTCCTGGATAAGGGAAGCTGAGTTGTAGCACACCAAGTCACAGGGCAATGCTTTCACTATCTGCTCTGATTCCTCACCTGCAGCTGGAGGCCCTCGATTAAGGGCACTGCATGTCAGCCAGGCTTAACATAAGGGAATAAAAGATAGCATAAATGGACAAGGATAAATATAGGGAGGGAATATAAAGGATTGGTTAATTCAATGAATTATCTTAAAGAATCTTATATATTATCCTCAAACAGGTGCAAGTATAAATGACTATAAGGTAGGGAGAGCCAGCCAGTGTTTCCCATATGGTCTGCCTGCTTTGATGCTTCGTATATGTTTCTATATACTTTGTATTGCTCCTTTCATGTTGGAAAATATATGAATCAGTCTTTACAATTTTAAGATTCAAATTGGCTGCCAAAAAAAAGACAAGAAAGGGAGAGAAATTTGTTTGCTTGTGTAATGAAAAAAAAATCAAGAAGTTCATGATTTCAGGCATGACTACATCCAGAGACTTAAAGACAAATATTTTGGGTTTTTTTCTCTCTCTTTCTGTTTCTTTCTGTCTCTGAAGTCTATGTATTTAATGGCAACAACCTATATAAGACAGTGTAACATTTAGGTAATGAACACAGGTCCTACATCCAGACAGCCTGTGTTCAAATCTCAGCTTTATCATAAACTGTGAAACTTCGGGCAAGACATTTAACCTCACTTATCCCATCACTAGGTTAGGGATGATAAATGTTGGCCCTGCCTCCGTGGGTTATTGTAGGACTAAATGATTAATTGTGTGGTTAGCTAACACATAGTAACTGTTCAAGTAATATGACCTAGCCATATCTGGATTCTATTTTCCTCTGCATTAACTTCAGTCTCAGATAGGCTCTCCTCATATAGGCTGTCCAAGTATGGTAGCAAAATTGCTACCAGCAGCTCAAGATTTTTATTATTAGATTTGAATTCATTATCCCCCAATGATTCCAACATGTAACTCAGAAATCTTCTCCCTGTCTTCTTTTGTTTAGTTATCCATGACCCAAGCACTTTCATTAGGTTAATGTGATTCTCTGAACTGGATCACATAATCACTCCTGGATCAAAGCTGATGGGACCAGTTCTGACCTAGCAATACGGATTGACAATGGAAGAAAGGCAATTCCCTAAAAAAGGTGTATGGCTTTACCATGAGAAAGGGTAATGTGTTAGCTGAACTAAAACATCAACTGTCCAGGAGCAGAAGGGATAGTAAGTAAGTTTTCTTGAGCAGCTTATCCAGATATCAATCAGAGGCTCGTTCTTGGAAGGACAGGAAATGGAGAAGTAGGAATGGAAGCTGTGATGGCAATGAATGTTGTGATTAGCTGAATGGGTAGAACAGTATACGCTTTGAAAATTCCACTGTTGTGGATTATGCCTCAGGCATCTATAGTATGTAGCAGTAGAAATGATCTTCTAGAACATGGCTGGTCAGAAATCGTTCTAACATGGTGGTTGATAGACAAGTGGATTCAAAGATGGAGAACTTTGAGCAGTGACTGCTGGAAGCATGAGGAGAAAGGGGTTGATGGTAAGATAACAGTGTGAAGCAGTTTTTCTTAATAAGACAGATAACAATGACTAGGAGAATTGGAGGTTCAATAAAGAAAATGAAGCCTGCCATTTTGGTGAATGCATATACCAAGATTATGATGTGGCTTTGGAAAAGATGCAAGTATTTGATGACTCTAGGGTGGTGGTTTTGCCAATGGGCTAGGGGCTTGGAGTGAATAAAGTATCCCAGAATTTCCTTACCCCCAAAGAAGCAGATGTCTGGGTGGCACACTATAATGTAGGGCATCATGTTGGAAGAGGAAGCACGTGAAATTTGTAAGAGCAACATGAGCGTGAGGACACAATTAGGACTCATGTTTGTATTTCTTCATTTGAATCATGGGACAAGATTTTTTTTTAATCAGTTTAGGACCCAAATGGGGTTATGTCTGGCTCACCACCAGACACTAAAAGGCACAATCTCTATTTGTTGTCTCCGCCTAATTGTTTCCATTATTGCCAATTGTGCCAACTAGTGGACTCATAATCTGGGCCAACTTCTCAGTCAGTACCCCCTAGAGGCCCTCCTGATCTAAGCCATAAGTATACACCAGTTTCAGGCCAGTTGCTGCAAGAAAAAACTAAATTCTAAATTCACACTCTCCAAAAGAGATATGCTAAATAGGGTAGGTTGGACACTTCAAACAGTTTAGACAATGACCAGAAACCACCACATAACTCCCCAATAGGAAATTGCCAGGCTATCTAAATAAAATTTTCCACTTTCTATTTTCTAATTAGCAAGAGATTAAAAATGTCATTTTTTTTAAGTTCCATATGCATTCAATCAAGAAATACTTATTGAAAACTTATGTGCCTGGCAACTTTTTTAGGTGCTGGGATGTTTCTGTGAATACAGCAGAAAAATTGCTGCCCTTATCTAGATCACATTCTAGTAAGGTAAGATAGTTATTAACAAAATAAGTGAAACATACAGTATGGAAGGATATGCCATAAAGTCTGAGATTTGCTTTAAAATACACCAGAAATAAAAGGAATGGGGGTATAAGTTAAAGATCAGTAAAATATTGATAATTACTGAGCTTGGTGATGGGAACATGGGGGTTTATTATACCATTCATACACACACACAACTGTTCATTTGTGACAAATACTATATAGAAAAGTAAAGCAGAACAGGAGAAAAAGTAGTAGTTGTGGTACGATTACAGGGAGCAGTCAGGGAAGGCCCGCTGAAAGGTGACATCAGAACAGATATCATATGGATAGGGTTACATATTTACTCACGATACTCAAATGTATAATGACAATGAGGTTCTTTTCATTTTCTATAACCCACATGATCTTCCTTGTAAGACCCTATCTGTTGGGGAAGCGAAGAAGGAAACAGTCTAAAGTTAATCCAACCCCAGAAATCTTCAACTTAATCTACTTGTTGCCTCAAAGGTATAGGATGGGACACTAATGAGGCAATGTGGAGGCACAAACTTCTATCTGTTATAGTGAACACAACTTGTCTATTAATTATAACAGGTCTAAGGCATCCAAGTATTTTCTAAGTCTGTACATTTTTATGCCTAACATAAGTTTGTCATCTTTATGTTCTCATTGTTTTTGCACAACTTTCTTCCCCCTCACTCCTTCAATTGCTCCCTAGTTTTACCTCAGTGTGACACTAACTGGATCATAGGTTACTGTACTGCTGTTTAACAATGACTTCATTTTCTTATTTTTATCTTCTTATTAAAATATCATTATCCTGAGAGGGGATTCCAATGTCTAGGCCAGCAGGAGTGGGGCCTAAACAGTGTAATTTCAGTTACAGCCTGTCCTTCTTTGGTCAAACTCCAGTTGTGGATTTAGGTCATACTATGCTTATCATCCTAAAAATGTAAACATTTTGCACTTGCCTCATCCTTCTCTATTTTTCACAATGTCTTGGTGACCCTACACTTTTCCTTGAATTCAGTGGCTTCACACATTCTGCTTTTTATAACCTACATTACTACAATTCCATTCACCAATATATTTCTCCTCTGATCAATTATACTCAACAGGAATCTGAACACTCTGATCCTTCAGATTCTCTCCCTAAGCACTGCCCCCAACCTCCCCCCCATCCCCAAGCCCCTTCAGAAGCTTAACCTCTCTCCTTTTTCTGTCTGATTGAATCCTGGCTTTTGAAAAACCCTAGGCTAGGCTTTTGGGGTTTTGTTTTGTTTTAACTCTGACCACAGTTCAGTGTGTTGTGAATAGTGTATCAAAAAGAAATGAAATTTTGTGGATAGAGTATATCAAAATGCATTGCAAGCAATAAGTTTTTCATAGGAAGCTTTTGTTTAAGTTGTAACAAATATACGTTGAATATTATATATATATGTGAACTGGGTCATAACACAGTGTTTCCTATTGTGGCTGGTGTGGTGCTTTGAAAGCCTGATAGCTATTTGGCCAAGCTCTTGATGTGTTAAATGCAAGGAGAAAGAGTTTGGGAAAACCTTTCACTCTGCAGGTCTCCAAGACAAATTATCTTCCTAGAGAGGTCAGGAAAGTCAGCTTTTGAGTTTAAAGCTCATCGTCCTTTTTGGTGTGGCTTCCTTTGTATAATAGCTTCTGGGTCCTTTGTGTAATAAGCTTCAAACACTGGTGGAGGAAGGCTGCAGAAAAGTGCTAAGTTGTGCCAGTATAATATTGGGAAATACCACCCTATTAAACATGTCAATTATGAGGCTTGAGCTTCCGTAAGTATTTGCAGTTGTTTAAGTAAGAAGTGTAGTTTTTCTTATTGATCCTAAGACATGGTCAAGGAAGTGAAGCAGTGATGGCTTACTGATCCCTTGGACAGCTGTGTGAGGAGATGCTGGCACATGCAGGACAAGAACTTTTCCTTTTTAACAAACTAGTTTGGCCAGGCGGGTATAAATATGTATATACCCATTTATAAATATGTGTATGTGTAAATATTGTGGTCAGCATTTCCCTCCCTCATCTCTGGGCTTCAGCACATGCATTTATCCCACTAGAATATAAGAATTTTTGTTGACGGCTATACCATTAGTAGCCAGAGCAGCATCTATCATAGTGTGCGCTCAAAAAATATCTGTCAGAAAAATTGCCTATTTAAAGTATGTTTTTACACATATCTTTAAGAAATGCATGTTCCTAGAATCATTGTTAGCAGCAAACTGTCCACTGTCACTGCACAGGGATTGGGGTTAGGCAGCCTGGGCCACACACTGCCACCAGCGGGAGACTGCCCATAAAGACTACATTACTGCAGATGTTCAGAACAGAGAAAGCCACGTGGGAACACCAAGGTTCAAGATTTGGGAGCCAGAACTTACAGATAAATTCCTAGTTTAGGAAGTAAAAAAGATGGAATGAGGAAATGTATAAGAAATGGACCAGAAGCAGGGAAGTGTAGTCCAGAGTGGTTTCTTCTACTGGGTAGTTTCTTTTATAGGCCTATGGTAACTGGTACACAGTGAGTTGGACTGATTACAAAGTACAGGTCTGAAAGGGAAAATGGGAGGATGGGTAAAGAAACAAAATTGGGTATATAGGTGAGCTTTTGGGCAAAAAAAAAAAGGTGAGGAGAAAGGCACTGAACAAAGCAGAAGGGAAAAAATAGATTTAAGACACATTTCTGATTAGGAATTTCAAGACTTGATGATCAGTCATTAGTATGATATGAAGAAATAATAACAATGATTAAGGTAATTTACTTTGAGGAACTAGGACTACAGTGATTGTATAAAAAAAGAGATGGAGTCTATGGGGTAGCAGTTTCATTTTCCCAGAAATTCATTACCTTTATGAATTTAGTTTTGAACATAATGAATTTGAAGTATCCATAAAAGTTCAAGTTAAGAGGTCAAAAAGGCCTTTGGAAATTCTCATCTAGATCTCAGAAAAGAGATAAGAGTTAGAGCCAAAGATTTAGGAGACAATTTGTGTATGAGTGCTAATTAATTTCATAGGACTGATTTGAATGCAAAAATTGCTCATGGAATCATATAGAGAAAAGAGAGAGAAAGATGGAAGGATGAGGTAGTTTAAAATTTAGGATTAAGTCTGAAGAAAACAAAATCCCTGATTTAAAAAGATATATGCACCACTATGTTTATTGCTACATTATTTATAATAGCCAAGATATGGAAGCAACCAAAATGTCCATCCACAGATGAATGGATACAGAATATGTGGCACATATACATGATGAAATATTAATCAGCCATAAGAAAGAAAGAAATCCTACCATTTGTGACAACATGGATAGATCTGGAGGGTTTTATGCTATGTGAAATAAGCCAGGTGGAGAAAGACAAATACTATATGATTTCACTTATCTATGGAATCTAAACACAAAACATAATGAATAAATAGCATAGACTCATAGACACTGAGAAGTGACTGGTGGCTACCATAGGAGAAGGGTTGGGATGGGTGGGTGGGCACGGGGAGGAAGATAAAAGGACACAAAAATTCTCAGTCAGAATATAAGATGGTCATGGGGATAGTAGTACAGCATGGAGCATAGAGGGAATGATACTGTAACGTCTTTCTATGCTGAGAGATAGTAACTGCACTAGTCGGAGTGAGGATTTAATAGTGTGAGTAACTGGAGAACCACTTGTATGCTTGAAATTAATATAAGATTGTATATCAGCTATACTTTAATAAAAAAAAGAAAACTAAAGGGAAAAATGTTTTTTAATAAGTAAATAAATGAACTTAGCCTACTTTGTCAGACACAGAGGTATTGCATTTTTTAAATTGTGCTTGCTTCTAATAAGCACTTTTTCTGGTGAATGTGGTAGGGTATAGATCTGTTACATCTCACCCTTTACAAGTTGGTGCATAAAATAAAGTTAAGAAAATGAACACACACACATCCACAAAAACACAAATTAGGGGTAAGTGGAAGAAGATAATCTAGTAAAAGGAATATAGATACGGTATTGAAGAGAATACATTTGGTATTCAAGCCTTGTTTTCTTCTTCTTCCCCCCATGCCTATGTGAAAATGTGATTCACACGATCATGTGATTGCCAAAATTAATCCACTTATTCAAATTTCTTCCTTTCTCTCCCCCTGTTTCCATATACACATGTAAGTATACTTTTGCAGGTTGATATCCCAGGAAACAGACTCTGAGATTCTGACATTTGCACGTAAGGAGGCCTGTTTGGGGCTGGCAGTAATCTTAGAAGCAAGATCTGAGAGAAGTAAGAGAAATAGGACTGGACAGACGTAGAAGCTGAACTGTGAAGCAGTTGGAACAGAGGCCTCAGTTGGCCCACAGGATCTCCAAAGCCCCTTCAGAGGAGTTCTGATTTAAGGCAAAGGGGCCAAGCCTTTGTGTCCCCACATCAACAGGGGAATGTAAACTTGTATGTGGTCACTTCTTCTGATCAAGATCAATTTCCAGAGAAGAATGTAGCTGAAAGCAGTCAGCAGCCACACTCTAGGCGAAGGTGGGCATGAGAGTCCCAGTCCTCATGGAACCTCTGTGTCATAGCACAGCATCCACTGCAGATTCTCATTTAGATCTTTATAGGTGTGTGTGTGTGCATGTGTGTGTGTGTGTTTAGTGATTCTCTGGTTTGTCAGTAAGTGTATTTAAAAAACAATTAATGATGATAGAAGTATTCTGGTGACATCAGGGAAAGCAGTACAGCACGTAGAAGACAATTAATGACTATGACATCTTACTACACTGATAGTGACTGCACTGGAGTGGGTGAGGACTTGATAATGTGGGTGAATGTTGAACCACTCTGGTGTTTGTATGAAACCATCATAAGGTTGAATATCAATGATACTTTAATAAATTAAAAAAAAGAAATACTCTGGTGATGTAACAATTATGTTGGCGAACTGACTGCACCTGCAGCTGTTGCTGAATTTACTTGTAAAAACAAGTTTCCAATGCAGATCCCAGAGGCAGAAAGAGCATAAACCTGTAGGGGAAAACCAAGGTCAGGAAGCTCATCGCTTCCCTAAGAGACACAATTAAAATGTCTCTCTTATGCCACCAATTTTTAGTGCTTCTTCATTTTATTGTGTTAGAATGAGAACTATGTTATATTACTTAGAACTACCTAAATAATTATAAATACAATTTTTGCCAGAAATTTTCAAGGCCTATCAAAGTTCTCGTTTAGAATTTTTGACGTATAGATGTTGCTATAAGTGCTGTAAGTAAAAACCTTTACAGATCATCCAAACTTAACACTATAGCAAACGTAGGAGCTTTATAATTTTAAAAAATTTGTTTCTGGGTTGTCTCAAATTCTCTTTGTAAAGAATACAGATGTATATAAATATTAGCATAGTAATAGAAAATCGTTAATTAACACTAATTAACAGGATCAGGAAAGGGCATAAGATTTATTTATGCATTCAGATAGGTTAATGATTTTTGAACTATTTTTTGAATTATTAATTATGAGGGATGAACCTGACCTTAGTCAAATCTAAATTCTTTCAGATTTCTTATGAATCCACTACAAAGTGCATGACTCATTTTCATTTCACAGATACATATTAAAGAAATGGTTTGTTGTTGGGTGTGGTATTAAAGACAAAATTAAACTCTGCCATCGAAAGGCTGGGTAATCTTGGACACACCAATTAAGCTCTTCAGACCTTCACTTTCTTACCTATAAAATGAGGGGGATAAACAATGATTATGGACCCATCATGCTCTAAGGATACATCAGAGGTATACATCAGCAATGAGTTTAAATAACATGTAGCATATGTTACTGAAGGAGTGTTTTAAGGCAGAATTATAGGATTTTGCCTCTAAAATACATATAAGCTATAGAATTCTTGAAAATAGTCTATGACTATCTTCCATTGTTAATTATATGATGGAGATAAGAAATAAGCCAGAAGATATATAAAAGGCCAACAGGTACATGAAAAGATGCTCAACATCACTAGTTATTAGGGAAATGCAAATTAAAACCACAATGCCCGTTAGAATGGCTATCCTCAAAAACACAAGAGATAACAAATGCTGCCATGGATATAGAGAAAAGGGAGCCCTTGTGCACTGTTGGTGGGATTATAATTGGTGCAGCCACTCTGGAAAATAGTATGGAGGATCCACAAAAAACTAAAAATAGAACTATTACATGATCCAGAATATGTCATCCAAAGATAATGAAATATATCCAAAGGTAATGGGATTATATCCAAAGGTAATGAAAACATTAACTTGAAAAGATACTGTATTATACCCCCATGTTCAGAGCAGCATTAATTACAGTAGCCAAGATATAGAAGCAACTTTAGTGTCCATTGATGAATGAATGGATAAAGAAGTATTCATATATGTATATACACACACACACACACACACACACACACACACACACACATTGGAATATTATTCACCCATAAAAAATGAGGAAATCCTACCATTTGCAACAGCATGGACCTCAAAGGCATTAATCTAAGTGAAATTAGTCAGAAAAAGACAAATATCATATGATCTCACTTATAACAAACATCATGTGATCTCACTTATATGTGAAACCTAAAAATATAAAACACAATGAACTCATGGAAAAAGAGATTGGACTTGTGACTACTAGAGGTTGGAGGGTGGGGGAAGGTAATTTAAAGGAAGGTGGTAAAAAGGTACAAATTTCTGCTTTGAAGATAACTAAGAATTAGGGATGCAACATACAATGTGATGACTATGTTTAACACTGCTGTATAATATAGGAGAGTTGTTAAGAAAATAAACCCTAAGAGTTCTCAATAAGAAAGCTTTGTTCATTTATTCTTTTCTTCTTATTGTACCTATATGAGAGAGATGTTAGCTGAACCTATGTGGCAATCATTTCACAATAAAATGTAAGTCCATCATACTATATACCTTAAACTTATACATTGATGTATGTCAATTATTTCTCAGTAAAACTGGGGAAAAAAGAAATAAATTACAAAGGTTTTTATTTTAGACTGACTTATAAAATTCCTATCACCCCTCTCAAATATTCATTTACTCAAAGGAGAAAATATATTAAAATACTACATTCAGATGAGTTTGGTCAACATTGTAAAATTTTACAGTTGGTGAGAAAGCACATGGCTATCAATGCATTAAGAAATTGACCCAAGGAAATAATATGCAACAGAATAGACATAATGAATTCAAGTGTAAGTACTACACTTACAAAGCATAAAAAAAATTTAAATGCCATAAAGGAGTAGGGCTGATCTGGTCACTATTTTGCCTCTGGAAAAGCAGCAAGGAGATTTTTATTATATACATGCTTGTCAAAATCTCAGAGTCAATGGCTTATCCCAAATACCTTTAATGTTTCCTGACCACTAATGGTGCTATTATAGATGTGATTTAAATTCCCTTTGTTTTTATTTTGTTTTGTTTTGTTTTTTGATGGTGGTGGTTGTTTTATTCTGAGCTTCAGAAATCAGATTTTTTAAATCCCCTTACTTCTTCATTCAAAATACAACTATTTAATTCAACAACTTTTTAAAATCGGGATACAACATATACCATAAAATTCACTCTTTTAAAGTTTAGTCACAAGGGACAATAACAATTTATTGAATGCCTGCTATGTGGCAGGTTGCTGGTCAATTTGATATTCATGTACTAGAAGTCAGAGTTTTCAAATACAACATGAACACTCTTTACCTCTGCCAGATAAACGAGACAATAAAACAATTCTTGGAACGTGACCAGAGATGAACTTAGTCAATCTGAAAAATGGAATATGCTTTCAAGAGCTAAAGACTATGCACAGTGCAGAGTGAAGAATGTTTCCCCTTCAGCATAGCCTGGCTTGTTTGTGAACTTAGATTAAATCTCTGGTATTGGCAGGACAGATACGTTATGGTTTGCACCAGGGAAAACTGGAGACCATAGCATTTTAGAGCTGGGTGGTGCCTTAGAAATCACCTCTATCTGATATTTCCACTGTCCAGACCAGAGAACCAAAGACCAGAGACAATTAATGACCGGCTCAAATCACAAACCTTTAGCCATGTTTGTGGCTGAGTGGAAAAGCTTCTGCATCCCTCTAACTTCAACTGCAGCATCTCTACTTTTAATTCTTCAACTTCACAAGATTCTAAACAAGCTTTTGATTAAAGAAAGCTTTGGAGCTGAAAAATAAATCCATTAAAAAATTTTGGAAATCACCAAGCTACTCCATATTGTCCAGAGGAGGTATGGACCTATCACTGCACAGACAATTTAAATATTCTGCTGGAAAACTGCTAAACACCACCTAAACACTTAACAGGCTTCTTTGTAAGTAGTTTATGTTTTAGGAATTCCTCCTTTATCAGGCTAGCAGAATTTAAAAAATGTATTATGCATATTTGACAGCCTAAACAAGGCTTTCACTACTAACCTCAAATTCATGTACAGAAATTTAAGAAAAAAAAAATACACAGGCTGTGAGAAAAATTAAAGTTCCCATGGTCAGGATCCTCACCTGAACCTAAACTGCTTGATGATGTAGCTGGCCTTCTGCTAGGCTACTGCTTCCACACCCATAGGCAATTAAGCTATTATTGACCGAGTCACTATATAAAGAGCTCTGCCCAGTGCTCTTGGTGGAGGCAGAGATGAAGAAAGATAACAGACCTTCAGACAGTTGGATGCAGGCATAATTCTAGTGCTCGACCTATCACCAGGTAGACAAGCCAGGTAATAAACCCTTTTACCCCAAGAAAGTTCCATTGTCATTCCTCGGTCTCATTGAATCTGCAGTGAACTTGTCCAGGGTTTAAACCCATTGGCAAGACAATTAGCGATTTTGGCAGGATTCGTTGTTGACCGAAGGACAGAACAGGCTGCCCTCATGGGAGGGGTGCTTCAGCAGGTTGCCCCTATGAATAGGGAGACAGTTGAGTGTCCCCCAATGGGCATGTGGTATGAGGTGGCTTACCTCCTAGAGGGCTGGGCCCCACCCTAGGGCTGGAGGTAGGTGGAGGTGACACCTGAGGCAGTAAAGGTGGGTAATAAGGAGGTCCTATGAGAAACAGAATGCCCTTGTGAGGTTGTGGGAACTGTGGGTTTGCTGTTTCTTACAGTATTAAAAAAGTCTACAGATGAGAAGAATGTCCTCCTGAAAGAGACACAAGAAATGGCAGAACAAGAACACAAGCTTCAAATTGCTGTGGATTAATTGAAGAATGAGATGGCATTGATATGAGAGAAGGCAGCACAAGAACACCAGATGCTAGGTGTTGTGGGGGAGGTAAAAGATTTGTTAAAAAATGAAATGGTGTTGCTGCAAAGTACTGTGGAAGAGATAAAGGCTGTGACAGAGAAGGACATACCCCTGCAAAAAGCATAAGAAGAGGCAGTGCAAGAATGTAAGTTGCAAAGTGCAGTGGAAGAGGTAAAAGATTTTTTTACAGAATGAGACAGCAATGCTGCCACGTGCTCTGAAGAAGGCAAAGGCCATGGAAGAGAAGGACATACTCCTGAGAGAAGCACAAGAGGCAGCAAGAAAATGCCAGCTGTGAGGTATTGAAGGAAAGGTAAGAGTGCTGTTAAAGACTGAGCTAGTGCTGCTGCGAGGCACGGTAGAAAAGGCAAAGGATGTAGCAGAGGAGGCACTCAGGGGAGGGGAGAAAAAGGTGCCATCAGCACCAGAAATGGAGGAACTGGGGAAGGACAAAGGGGTGGTGCCAGAGGCACTGACCCCTCCTCTATTGAAAGCATGCCCAATAGTTGTAAAGAAAATAAAAACACAGCAACAAGGGTTCCTCTGGGAGAGGTGCAGCCCCTTCCCCAGGTCATGGAGCACTCTATGTTCCACCCCTATACTCAGGCTGAGATGGTAGATTTGGGCTCCCAGTTTCAGCAGAAGCCCTCGGAGTCAATATTAGCTTGGCTCCTGCATCTTTGGGATATAGGGGAGAATGGAATTACTCTGTCTGAATCAGAGATGGGAAATCTGGCTTCCCTGACAGTTCATCTTGCGTTGAGACAGTGATTACAAAATGCACATCAGAGCTCAGGAAATCAATCTCCTTGATTGGCTTATGGCTGTGCCTCATGCTGTGAGGCCCAATCAGGGTGATTTACCACTTTACCCTGCTAGATGGCAGATATATGCTGAGCTCCAATTGGTATTATGGGAGAGAGGCATGAAAAATGCCATCTATAGTCCAGAGAATTATGGCCTAGATAAGGAGCCTTTCACTGCAGGGATGAGAAATTTTGTGCTTCAAATGGTTCCCATAACCCTCTTTGGGCCCCTAGTGGCCATTTTTGTCCCTCACGTAGGGTAGTCCATAAGTGATGTTAGCCATATAGAAACAGACTTGGGAGATACTGAAACAATGAGAGCACAAAAAAGAAATAAGGTCTGCTACTCACAGAAAGAATTTAAAGGGCCCCATGAAGGTTACAAGGACCCAGATGTAGGTTGATCTAATACAGGCAGGAGCGGACAGAAGGAAATCAGCTGGGAAGCCAAATAGACATACTGGAGCTGTGGTAACAACTGAAACCGAAGCAGCAGTTTCAGCCCCTGAGAACAAAAAGGCAGAGGCCAAAGAGAGAGCCAGCCTCGGCGTTTGCAAGACTTCCTGCTGGACAGTGAGCCAACCTCACTTGAACCCATACAGGAAGATGACTGGGGGACATGGTTTGACCGAGGAGAAGGCCCGAGTACCTGCCCTGAGGGACCAGGGGAGTCCAGAGGCTACACGTCAAAATATCTATCCTTTGATCACCAATGACCATATAACAAGTCCTGGCCTTGGTAGACAGCAGGAGCTGAATATCCACTGATTTATATCGACCCTGAGTGGTTTCCCAGGACCCCCACTATTATAGATGGATACAGGGATAAGACATCAGAATGACAGAGGAGGTTCCGGGAAGATGGTGGCATGAGCAGGGTGGCAGAAATCTCCTCCCAGAACTATATAAATCTATGAAAATACAGCAAATACAACTACTCTTAAAAGACAGACCAGAATTTACAGCACAGCACACAGCCTGCCTCGGCACCTGAGAGGACTTGGCACCCCGCAAGGCAGATAAGATACAGAGATGCATCCAGGCGTGACCCGAGCACTCCCCCAACGCAGTGCACCAGCAGGAGGAGAGGATTCAGAGCCAGGAAGGGAGTAGAAGAACAAGCTCGCGAAATAAACAGCCCTGGTGATCTGTGCCAGGAGCACTGACAACACATCACACGGTGCATCGGGTATTGGAGAGGCAGAAAATACAGGTTTTGAGCTGGGAAGGTGCCCAGGTCTGTGCAGCCAGCGCCCCAGGACAAGAGAAAAGCGCGCACTGTTTTTAGCAGTCTCAGAGACGCGGAGGGCCCAAGGAGGGAAAACAATCGCCCCAGCACGCTCAGCCCAGCGGACTGGGAGTCCTGAGGAATTTCGGACCCCTTCGCTGGTGATTGGGAGAAGGTAGCCACACTGAAACTTTACATAGAGAACAACAGCCTCAAATTCGTTTGGCCCCAGCAGAGGTACAAAGAGCAGCGCGGCCGCGGCTGCGGAATACTGGACCAACAGCACCACCTACAGCATCCTTCCAGAATCCACTCCGGGTGCGCGTTTCTTTTTATTCCTTTCTTTTCTTTCTTTCTTTTTTTCTCTTTTCTTTCTCTTCCTTCTCTTTTGGTTTGTTTGTTTTTGTTTGTTTGCTCTTGGGTTTTTTTACAGTATTAAAGAGCCCAGGTGACATACGTGGCACCTACCAGCAACCTCTTCTATCGCCATGAAAAGACAGAGGAATATGGTCCAGACAAAGATCACTGACACACAGACAACACCTGGGTGAGAACCTGAAGGTATGGAAATGTACAATCTCTCTGAAAAAGAATTCAGAATAAAAGTCATAACCATGCTGATGGATCTACAGAGAAATATGCAAAAGCTGAGGGAGGAAGTGAGGGAAGTTAGGAAAGACAATGCAGAAATGAGAAAAGCCATTGACAGGCTTAGCAGCAGACTGGACGAGATGCAAGAGACTGTTAATGCAATAGAAATCAGAGAACAGGAACACAGAGCAGCTGAGGCAGAGAGAGACAAAAGAATCTCTAGGAATGAAACAGTATTAACAGAACTGTGTGACCAATCCAAACTGAACAATATTCACATTATAGGAGTACCAGAGGAAGAAGAGAGAGAAAAAGGGATAGAAAGTGTCTTTGAAGAAATAATTGCTGAAAACTTCCCCATGTTGGGGAAGGAAATAGTCTCGCAGTCCATGGAAGCCCACAGATCTCTTAACACAAGGGACACAAGGAAGACAACACCAAGACACATAATAATTAAAATGGCAAAGATCAAAGATAAGGACAGAGTATTAAACGCAGCTAGAGAGAGAAAAAAGATCACCTACAAAGGAAAACCCATCAGACTATCACCAGACTTCTCAACAGAAACCTTACAGGCCAGAAGAGAATGGCATGATATATTTAATGTAATGAAACAGAAGGGCCTCGAACCAAGAATATTGTATCCAGCACGATTATCATTTAAATATGATGGAGGGGATTGAACAATTTCCAGACAAACGAAAGCTGAGAGAATTTGCCTCCCATAAACCACCTCCACAGGACATCTTAAACGGACTGCTCTAGAGGGAAGAATGCCTAAGGCTAAAAAGATGTCACCAGAGAAAACAAAATCATACCAAAGAAAGCACACCATCCAAATACTAACTAAGGGCAAAGAATAAAACACCTAGTATATAAAGAATGGAGGAGCAAGAATAAGAGGGGAGAGAAATAAAGAAACATCAGACTGTGTTTACAATAGCCGAACAAGAAAGTTAAGGTAAATTGTTAGATAGTAGAGAAGCAACTTTTGGTAAACACGAATCTAAAGCCAGCAATGGCAGTAAGAACCTATCTATCGATAATCGCCCTAAATGTAAATGGACTGAATGCACCAATCAAAAGACACAGAGTAACAGAATGGATAAAAAAGCAAGACCCATCTATATGCTGCCTACAAGAAACTCACCTCAAACCCAAAGATATACACAGACTAAAAGTGAAGGGATGGAAAAACATATTTCATGCAAACAACAAGGAGAAAAAAGCAGGTGTTGCAGTACTTGTGTCAGAAAATATAGACTTCAAAACGAAGAAAGTAGCAAGAGATAAAGAAGGACATTAAATAATGATAAAGGGGTCAATCCTACAAGACGATATAACCATTATAAATATATATGCACCCAACACAGGAGCACCGGCATATGTGAAACAAATACTAACAGAATTAAAGGAGGAAACAGACAGCAATGCATTCATTTTAGGTGACTTCAACACACCACTCAATCCAAAGGACAGACCAACCAGACAGAAAATAAGTAAAGACACAGAGGCACTGAACAGCACACCAGAACAGATGGACTGAACAGATATCTACAGAACTCTACACCCAAAGGGAACAGGATACACATTCTTCTCAAGTGCACATGGAACATTTTCCAGAATAGACCGCATACTAAGCCACAAAAAGAACCTCAGTAAAACCGAAAATATTGAAATTCTACCAACCAACTTCTCATACCATAAAGGCATAAAACTAGAATTAAATTTTAGAAAGAAATCAAAAACGCTCACAAATACATGGAGACTTAACAACATTCTCCTAACTAATCAATGGGCTACCGACCAAATCAAAACAGAAACCAAAGAATATATGGAGACAAATAACAACAACACAAAGCCACAAATTCTATGGGATGCAGCAAAAGCAGTTCTAAGAGGAAAGTATATTGCAATCCAGGCCTATTTAAAGAAGGAAGAACATTCCCAAATGAATAGCATAAAGACACAATTACTGAAATTGGAAAAAGAAGAACAAATGAGGCCCAAAGTCACCAGAAGGAGGGACATAATAAAGATCAGAAGAAATAAATAAAATTGAGAAGAGTAAAACAATAGAAAAAATCAATAAAACCAAAAGCTGGTTCTTTGAAAAAATAAACAAAATAGATAAACCCCTAGCCAGGCTTACTAAGAGAAAAAGAGACTCTACACACATAAACAGAATCAGAAATGAGAAAGGAAAAATAATGACAGGACCCACAGAAATACAAAGAATTATAAGAGAATATTATGAGAATCTATATGCTAACAAGTTGGAAAACATAGAAGAAATGAACAACGTCTTAGAAAAATACAACCTTCCAAAACCAACCAAACAAGAAACAGAAAAACTAAACAGACCAATCACCAGCAATGAAATTGAAGCGGTAATCAAAAAACTACCCAAGAACAAAACCCCCGGGCCTGATGGATTCACCTCTGAATTCTACCAGACATACAGAGAAGAAATAACACACATTCTCCTTAAAGTTTTCCAAAAAATAGAAGAGGAGGGAATACTTCCAAACGCATTCTATGAAGCCAGCATCACTCTAATACCAAACCCAGGCAAAGACCGCACCAAGAAAGAAAATTACAGACCAATATCCCTGATGAACGTAGATGCAAAAATACTCAACAAAATATTAGCAAAACAAATTCAAAAATACATCAAGAGGATCATACACCATGATCAAGTGGGATTCATCCCAGGGATGCAAGGATGGTACAACATTCGAAAATCCATCAACATCATCCACCACATCAACAAAAAGAACAACAAAAACCACATGATCATCTCCATAGATGCTGAAAAAGCATTTGACAAAATTCAGCATCATTCATGATTAAAACTCTCAACAAAATGGGTATAGATGGCAAGTACCTCAACATCATAAAGGCCATATATGACAAACCCACAGCTAACATCATACTTAACAGCGAAAAGCTAAAAGCTTCTTGGGAACAAGACAGGGATGCCCACTCTCTCCACTGTTATTCAATATACTACTGGAGGTCCTAGCCACGGCAATCAGACAAAACAAAGACATACAAGGCATCCAGACTGGTAAAGAAGTCAAATTGTCACTATTTGCAGATGACATGATACTGTACATTAAAAAACACTAAAGACTCCACTCCAAAACTACTAGAACTAACTAAAATCTGAATTCAGCAAAGTTGCAGCATACAAAATTAACACACAGAAATCTGTTGCTTTCCTATACACTAATGATGAACTAACAGAAAGAGAAATCAGAAAAACAATTCCATTCACAATTGCATCAAAAAGAATAAAATACCTAGGAATAAACCTAACGAAGGAAATGAAAGAGCTATACTCTGAAAACTACAAGACACTCCTAAGAGAAATTAAAGAGGACACTAACAAATGGAAATTCATACCATGCTCTTGGCTAGGTAGAATAAATATTGTCAAAATGGCTATCCTACCTAAAACAATCTACAGATTCAATGCAATCTCTATCAAAATATCAACAGCTTTCTTCAATGAACTGGAACAAATAATTCTAAAATTCATTTGGAACTACAAAAGATCCCAAATAGCCAAAGCAATCCTGAGAAGGAGCAATAAAACAGGGGGAATTACGCTCCGTGACTTCAAGCTCTACTACAAAGCCACAGTAATCAAGACAATTTGGTATTGGCACAAAAACAGACCCACAGACCAGTGGAACAGAATAGAAAATCCAAACATTAACCCAAACATATACAGTCAATTAATATTTGATAAAGGAGACTTGGATATACAATGCGGAGGTGACAGCCTCTTCAGCAGCTGTTGTTGGCAAAACTGGACAGCTACATTTAAGAGTATGAAACTGGACTACTGTCTAACCCCATACACAAAAGTCAACTCAAAATGGATCAAAGACCTGAATGTAAGTCATGAAACCATAAAACTCTTAGAAAAAAAACAGGCAAAAATTTCTTAGACATGAACAGAGCGACTTCTTTATGAACATATCTCCCCAAGCAAAGGAAACAAAAGCAAAGATGAACAAGTGGGACTATATCAAGCTGAAAAGCTTCTGTACAGCAAAGGACACCATCAGTAGAACAAAAAGACATCCTACAGTATGGGAAAATATCTTCATAAATGATGTATCCGATAAGGGGTTGACATCCAAAATATATAAAGAACTCACGCACCTCAGCAAACATAAAGTAAATAATCCAATTAAGAAATGGGCAGAGGACATGAATAGACGCTTCTGCAAAGAAGGAACTCAGATGTCCAACAGGCACATGAAAAGATGCTCCACATCGCTAATCATCAGAGAAATGCAGATTAAAACCACAATGAGATATCACCTCACACCAGTGACGATGGCCAACATCCAAAACACAAACAACAAATGTTGGCAAGGATGTAGAGAAAAGGGAACCCTCCTACACTGCTGGTGGGAATGCAAATTAGTTCAACCATTGTGGATAGCAGTATGGACGTTCCTCAAAAAACTCAAAATAGAAATACCATTTGACCCTGGAATTCCACTCCTAGGAATTTACCCTAAGAATGCAGCAGCCCAGATTGAAAAAAACATATGCACCCTTATGTTTATCGCAGCACTATTTACAATAGCCAAGAAATGGAAGCAACCTAAGTGTCCATCAGTAGATGAGTGGATAAAGAAGAGGTGGTACATATACACAATGGAATATTATGCAGCCGTAAGAAGAAAACAAATCCTACCATTTGCAACAACGTGGATGGAGCTAGAGAGTATTATGCTCAGTGAAATAGGCCAAGCCGAAAAAGACAAGTATCAAATGATTTCACTCGTATGTGGAGTGTAAGAACAAAGAAAAAAACTGAAGGAACAAAACAGCAGCAGACTCACAGAACCCAAGAACGGACTAATAGTTACCAAAGGGAAAGGGACTGGGGAGGATAGGTCGGAAGGGAGGTACGAGGGGGAAAAAGGGGCATTACAATTAGCAGATGTAATGTTGGGGTGCACGGGGAGGGCTGTACAACTCAGAGAAGACAAGTAGTGACTCTATAGCATCTCACTATGCTGAAGGACAGTGACTGTAATAGGGTTGGTGGGGGGGACCTGATGAGGGGGCTAGTTTAATCACCATAATATTGCATATGTAATTGTAGATTAATGATACCAAAATAAATTATTTAAAAAAAAACAACAAAAAAAAAGAATTATCGGAATGAAACAAGCTCAAATCCCTTTGGGAATAGGGCATCTACCCCCATAGGCGTATACTGCATATCTCTCTCCCATCCCTGAATATATTTTGTGGATACATATCCTGAAGGGCCTATCGTTGCAAACCACCGCAGGTGTGTTCAGACTGAGGATATGTGTGGTGAAGGCAGTTCCAAGGGGCCATTATAAGCACCTCCCATAGCTTTGCCTTTGCCTCAGCGGGTGACTAATACCAAAGAATACAAATTGCCTGGAGGGCATAAAGAAATTGGAGAAGCACTCCAGGAACTGGGAAAGGTGGGTATTATAAAGCCCACCAATAGTCCTTTCAATTCCCCAGTGTGCCCAGTAAAAAAGCCAGATGACTCCTGGCATATGACCATGGACTACAGAGAATTGAATAAAGTCATACCCCCTGTGCATACTGCTGTCTCCTTTATTGCAGACCTGATGGACACCCTCTGTCATGAACTAGTAATATACCATGCGGAATTTGCTAATGCCTTCTTTTCCATTGGCATTGAGTAGGAAAGTCAGGAACAGTTTGTCTTCACATGGGAAGGACGGCAATGGACTTTCATTGTCCTTTCACAGGAATACCTCCACAGCCCCAGCATCTGTCATGGACTTGTAGCCCAGGACTTGACAGCATGGTAGAAACCACCAGTGGTGCGATTGTATTATTATATTAATGATGTCTGGCTTACTTCAGATTCTCTTTCAGATCTAGAAGGTGCAGCACCTAGACTGCTGCAACATCTACAGGATAAAGGATGGGATGTGAACAGCACCAAGGTACAGGGACCTGGTTTGTCAGTCAAATTCTTGGGGTCGTCTGGTTGGGTAAAACTAAAGTTATTCCTGAAGCAGTCATAGACAAGGTCCAGGATTTCCCTACCCCTACACTATGGCATTGTTACAGGAGTTTTGGGGTCTTATAGGCTACTGGATAGTGTTCATCCTACACTTGGCACAAATTCTGAAGCCGTTACACCATTTGGTATGAAAGGGCATCAGGTGGGACTGGGATGAGACATGTGCATCTGCCAGCAAAATAGGCAGTCATGGCCATGCAGACCTTGAGTGTGAGAGACCCATCAAAGCCCTGTGAGCTTGATGTTTGTGTGTTTGTGTGACTGAAGACGGTTATGGCAGTGGCTTGAACAAACTCACAAACCTATTGGATTCTGGTTGCAACTCTGGAAAGGAGCAGAGATATGGTACATCTTGATAGAAAAACAATTGGCTGCTGTGTATCATGCCTTGCTGGCTACAGAACCCATCACTGGAATGGCCCTGATAAAGGTAATAAGTACCTATCCCATCACGGGGTGGGTACAAGACTGGACCCAAAAGTCACAGAGTGGTGTGGCACAGACACCTACAAAGGCCAAGTGGGGTGCATACTTACAGCAGTGTAGCACCCTCTCTACTAGCCCCTTGAGTGAAGAACTCCAGTGCTTATTGGGGCCAGTGACATATACTAGTGAAGAGCAGGAAGAATTTACTTTAGAACTATTAGTAGCAGAGAGCCCCTACTGGGAGGGAAGAGCCCCTATACCCAAAGATGCATGGTACACACGGCTCCAGCCATGGCAGCTCCCAAAATGGAGAGCCATAGCTTTCCATCATAAGACTGAGACAATATGGATGGACAGTGGTGAGGGGAAGAGCAGCCAATGGGCAGAGTTGCGGGCCGTGTGGCTTGTGATCACCCAGGAGCCCTCCCCTATAGCTGTCTGCACTAACAGCTGGGCCGTCTATTGAGGCTTGACTCTGGTTACCAACATGATACCATACCAACTGGCTGGTTGGTTACCAACCCTTTTGGGGGCAAGAATTGTGGCAAGACTTATGGGCCTGTAGTCAGACTAAAAACAGTTATCATGTGACAGGTCATTTGCCACTGGCATCCACAAGAAATGATGAAGCAGATGAACTGGCCCAGGTACATCGACTAGAAGGAAAGCCTGCCGCTGATGTGGCCCAAAGGTTACATCATTTATTGCATGCAGGGCAAAAGACAATGTGCGCTGTAGCCTGTCAGTGGGGCTTGCCTTTGACCTTTGAAGAAGCCAGCAGAGCCTGGCAGAAGTGCACTGTATGCTCTAAAAGGGACTTATATCGAGTTCCACAGCAACATGGGACAATAGCTAAGGGTCCGATACCCCTTCTCAGGTGGAAGATAGACTATATTGGGCCTCTGCCCATGTCAGAAGGGTACCAATAAGCTATGACTTGTGCGAACACAGCTACTTGATTTCTGGTTGCTTTTCCTACATGTTGTGCAGACCACCGGATAACCAAAAGAGGCCTGGAGCATCTCTTTTCACCCTATGGCCAACCACAGGTAATTGAGAGTGATCAAGGCACCCACTTCACTGGACATGCACTACAAGAATGGGTGCAACAGTTAAGAATCAAATAGAAGTTTCATGTGCTATACAATCCTACTGTGGCAGGCATGATAGAGGTACAATGGTTTGTTAAAGTCTGGACTAAAATCAAACACCAATAGTCTATGGGGATGGTCAGTCCACTTATGGACAATGCTATGGCATTTGAATGTCAAACCTCAAAAGGGAGCACTGCACCCCACAGACATGCAAACGCATACTGCTGCCTCCCCTATACAACTGCAAGTACAAAACAAGGAGGAATTGTTGAAGTCAGGTTTGGCCACCAGACTAATATCTTGCTGCCTGTACCAACTGCACTAAACCCTGGAGACTCCACTGAATGGACCAGGCCTTGGACATTTCAACACATGGACCAGCAATGGCTGGCCCTCCTGGCATCTTGGGGACAAGGAAGCTGGCCTCCTGTGTATTCCTCAAGTAACAGCAGAGCGGCCCCCAAAGATCACAGTAGTATATCCTAAATGGCCAGAAGGTAGGAGCATTTTACCAGGGAGTTCTTTTTTATCATTATGGCCAGTGCACGTACCTCTAGTAGCACTATATATAGACTCCCTCAGTAATCCCCACAGGGAGAAGGGTAAAGGTATGGTAAACTAGACCTGGACAGGACCCCCTTCCTGCTACAGTTCTATCACAGGACCACTCTCTCGCATGCATCTTATCTGATGGACAAGATCTGCCTATGCTGTTGTCATTAAACATGTGTCTTATTGCCTTTAAGGTCTTTGTGGATTGGGCACACACCCTAGCAAAAAACTGCTACTCACTGGGGTGTGTGGAGCTCCCTATCAGTACCACTACTAAGTTTGAGTCACGAACTCATCTGAGTAGAACTGGTTTTGAATATAGCTGAATAACCTCCTCAAGCTTAATGATTATTATTTTTGTTACCTGTATCAAAATTTTATTATGCCATAATTTTTGTTATTATCTCTATGTTGTTATCCTCTGTTGCTGGTTTGGAATCTGGTTATAGTGCTCCAGCTTTCTCACACAGGGACTACTGCAGAAGATGGAGAGCATGTAAATTGTGAGGTGAGAATCTTGGAGGGGTGGAGTGTGGGGAAAATGGAAGTTCATATTAGCTAGGATCCTCACCTGAACCTAAACTAGCTGATGATGTAATTGGCCTACTGTTAGGCTACTGTTTCCACACCCACAGGCAATAAGTTATTATTGACTGAGTCACTATATAAAGAGCTCTGGACAGAGGCAGAGACAGGGAGGATGACAGACCTGTAGACTATTGAATGCAGATGTAATTCTAGTGCTTGACCTCCTGCTGGTAGTAATAAATGTACCTTTTCACCCCAAGAACGTTCCATTGTCATTCATTGGTTTCACAGAATCCATAGTGAACTAGCCTGGGGCTGAAACCCATCGACAGGTGCATAAATGAATGTATTTGTTAACTGAGTACAAATCTCTCTACATTCAAAAACACACTGTCACTATAGTTTCTGTAATTAATCTGAATTGAAAATAGAGCAGCATATTCCCTAGAACACTTCATTTTTTTAAATGAAGTGCTTGTAAGGATTTTAAGTCAAATTATAATTAAAAGAGTAACAAAGATGCTTTGACAAAAGTCATTTCAAATGCATATCCATAGTAGTGGTACAGTACACCACTAGTATAGTGAGTATACCTAGGGGAGTGGCCTTCAAAGAGCACAAAAGGCTGACTCGGCACCTGGAGTGCCCAATAGGTTTACTGCCCCCAAAATATAATTGCAATAAGGAGAGTGGGGTGCAGATACTCATGAGATAAAAGCTCTTTGAAAGTCATTTCAATAAATTTACTTTGTAGGATCTCAGATGCTTTCTTGGGTCACTTATTATATTAGTTCTCTAGGCTGCCATAACAAAGTGCCATGACTGGGTGGCTTAGGCAACAGAAATTAAAATTCTCAGAGTTCTGTGATGCTAGAAGACCAAGATGAAGGTGTCAGCTGGGTTATTTTTTCTGAAGCCTCCCTCCTTGGCTTCCTGATGGCCGTCTTCTCCCTATGATCTTCTCTCTGTACCTGTTTCCAAATTTCTTCTTATGAAGACATCATATTGGATTAGGGCGCACCCTAATGCCCTCATTTTAACTAAATTACCACTTTAAAGACCTTATCTCCAAATGTAGTCACATTCTGAGGTACTGGGGGTTAGGACTTCAATAAATGAATTTTGAGAGGATATAATTTGGTCCATGATACTTACTATGCAGCAATAAATGCTACTAGTAATAGCCGTTTTCCAAAAAGAAAAAACCCTGAGTTATAGCATTTGCTTATTTCTGTGGTAAAAATGCTCCCACCATAGCCAATTTCAAGTTACCAATATGATTCCTCTGAATGCAGAGTTGGGAAGACAGATGCAGCAGCATGCCATTTTATAGTATTTTTACCATATAAATAGTTGTAAATAACCTCATGAACAGATCAGGAGTCAGCAAACCTTCTATATAGGGCCAAGTAGTAAATATTTTCAATTTGCTCTACTCTGTGTCACAGCAGGAAAGCAGCCATAAGCAATATGTGAACAGATGGGTATGGCTATGTTCCAGTAAAAGTTCCCTCTGCACTTGCCCTTTGCCTAGTGATAAGGAGTTAGGGAGATCTGGAGTTGTAACTGCTTCTCTAGTAGCTTTCAACCAGCCCTCTATGTGTCAGCATTACTCCTGATCCCCACCTCAACTTACCCCATTGCTGGAGGTTTTCAGCTCCAGGCAAGTACACTCGGGGTAAAAGGTCTTCATACCAAGCTGTATTCTCACGGGCAAGTAGAGCACTAGAATCATGTCCACATCTGGCAAGTCGGCTGTCTACAATCCGCCATCTTCCAGCCTGCGTCTGCGTCTGCATCTGCGTCTGTGTCTGCATTCGCCTCCTTCTCCGCCTCCACCCAGCGCACTCGGCAGAGCTCTCTTTATAGCAAGACAGTCAATAATGGCTTACTGCCTACACATGTGTAAGCCTGCACCTACATTGTAGGCCAATTATTATATCATTGCATGTGTGCAGCAGGCAAGTAGACTGGGGTCAGGTGGGCATCCTGGCCATAGGAACTTCGATTTTCCCTACACCCATCTAGTTCTTCTGCTTCTAGTTGCTGGCATCCTGAGCCTTCTCAGGCTAGGTCAGTAAGGCAGCCATGTAAGAGCACTACTTAGAACTCCCTTCAAGATAGAATTTACTTGCTGTTCAGTTGCAGTGAGTGCCATTAAGCTAACATCCTCTTTCTGCAACATTTTGAAGATCTGCTCAGGATTCCAGCTGAGGTGACCTCTTCCCTGGCAGCGCTCAGTCAGTGACTGAGCATGGTGATGGTATTAGGGCCTAGACATGTCTGACCCATATAGGATTGGCCTAATATGCTCCAGGCCTCAACATTGTGTTGGCTGAGCTTTTATCAGGTCTGTACCACAATCTGAAGCTCTTCCTTCCCAATCCTGCTTTCTCCTCCTTATCATTTTTCCTGTTGACTTCCTGTACTCCTAACTTCATGCCATCTTCTGGTTCTTAGAACACCCAAGTGGCACAGTGGTAAAACGAGTAGTCTGAGAAAGCAGGTAGTAAGATGGGGCTTGGGGAGCTAGATCAGAACCATCACACTATCAGTGAACCTCATGTGGTATATGGGGCACAGACAGTCCATGGTTGAATGTAGTGGCCTGGTTACTAAATCTTTCACTGCATGTGAAGGAGGTTATTCTGATGCAGAGGAATGCCCTGGTTGGAACAAAAAAACAGGCAGTTCAAAAGAGTGTGTACCTGTATGAACCATGGATACAAGCCATTATTGGCTGGTTATTATTAAGTTGCATTGAAGCCTACAGAAGGTTAATGAAAATCTGATAGCAGTTGGCAATCAAATGAAAATTCACTACATTGTAGTGAAGCTACTAAAAACGGACATAAGCTTCTAGTAGCTTCCAAAGAAGCCCTTATCTCCTGCTCTGGGAAGACAGAAAAAGCTTAAACACCAAACTCAGAGCTTAATTGTCAAGAAGCTTCAGAAACAACTGAAGCCAATGACAGGTAACTTGTTGGAAAACTTGGGACCCTGACACCTGGGATTGGAACAGTTGGGTGGATATCCCCAAAGATTCTGGCTCCAGATACTCCTCTGGACACTCAGAGCCTGCCTACCTTTCTTATTAAAGCTAGCACTATCCCCAGTCAGAAAGCCACCACAGGTGGGTGCTTCTGAACAAGGCAACAGAGGGCCCTTTCAGACAACTGCCCTGCCTTGTCCAATGGCTGCTACACCAATGACTAGGGTCAAGTCATAGCATAATCCACATGGGAATGTACTAGGCTTGATCTATACCCCAAAGAAGCTGCAAGAATTACTCAACATATACTGGCAGGAAATGGGGACATTTGGGACTAGATTTTGAGAGTGCCTGATCAAGACAGCTAGACATACTACTTGATAAGGGTGAGCTTACTGATTTGGACGCATTCTTGGGATATGGGATTTAATACCCTGGTAGGGTTCCAGGGAGTGGTGCAAACTCTCTGTTAGTATGGTTCCTAGAAGTCTGGAGAAAGTAATGGCCCATGCTGAGAGATGATGAAATGCCTCAATTGCCACGGCAAACAGTAGAGGATGGAATTCCACAGCTCAGGGAAGTGGGCCAGCTGGAGTGGGTATATTATGTGAGGTCAGAAGCCCACCTGAAAGATCATGTTCCATGGAGGACACCATTCACCAAAAATGTTAGGAATGCCCTGGTAAGAAAGACATCATCCTCATTATGTTCAGTAACAGTTCACCTCTGAGGGCCAAAGCTCACAGTGAAAGATGCTATCACAAAGTTTGGCTTATTGATACCAATGAAAATGATGAAGCCCAGAGGCACAGTAGATCCAGGAGGCAGAAGTTAATGCCAGAAGTTAGGGTAGTCACAATTACCCTAATGACTGGCAAAATCTGAGTGACAGCCCAGGGAGCTCTGGAGAGAGTTGTGGAGATGTTTTATAGAACCAGTGTCCCTAGGGGGGAAAATAGGTGGGCAGGCAATAAGGGTACTACCTAACATATGTAACTGAAGAAAGCAAGAGCAGATGAGGAGACAGAGGATGATCACCACAATAAAAAGTACCATGGTACCTTGTCAGTTGCCAGATCTGAGCCAATTTTCTGATCCAGAACCTGTTGACTGCAGAGGAAAGAACCCCACAACTAACCAAGTAAATACTGTAATGATTCTTCCAGTCCTTCTCCAAAGGGACCTAGATCATTTGCTTAGGTGACTGCACACTGAGAAAATGGAAATATCCAGACATTAGATAGAGGGCCTGAGTCAACATTGATACTTGGAGACAAAGAATATCATCCTGGCCTCCTGGTTAAGAGTAGGGACATACAGAGGCCAGGTAATACTGTAGTCCTGGCCAAATCTTGGGTCACAATGGGTACACTGAGTCCACAGAAACAGCTCATGATCATTTCCTCAGTCCATGAAGGTTACAACTGCAACTGACATACTTGGCAATTAGAGTAATCCCCTCATTGGATTTTAGCTCCTGAAATTAGAGCTCTTACAGTGAGGAAGGCCAAAAAGAAGTCTTGGAAATGGATATCCAATCCTCCTTAGACAAAAAAAATCCAAGAAATATATCATATTTTGGGTGGGGATGGTAAAGATTAGTGCCACTCTTAAGGATCACAAGGATGCTTGGGTGGTGATCTGTGATGGTTAACTTCACTTTTCAGCTGAACTGGGCCACAAGGTGCCCAGAGATTTGGTTAAACATTCTGCGCGTATCTGTCAGAGTGTTTGTGAATTATTGAAATTTACATTGTAATCACTAGACTGAGCCGACTGCCCTCCCCAAGGTGGGTGGACTTCATCCAATCTATTGAAAGCCTGAATAGAACACAAAGGCTGGGTGAGGGAGAATTAGCTCTCTCTGCCTGACTGTCTTCAAGTTGGGACATCCATCTTCTCCTACCTTTAGACTCAGACCCAGTCTGGGACTTATACCGTCAGCTCTCCTGGGCCTCCAGCTTGCTGACTGCAGATTTGGGCCCTTCTCAGTCTCTATGATTGCATGAGCCAATTCCTTATAATCTCATTATATATATCCTATTGGTTGTTTCTCTGTAGAACCATGAATAATACATGTTCTCTATCATTATCTCCATTTAATTCACCTGTCTTTCTTCTGCAAAAACCAAGTAGTAGCCCTGATTGCAAGTGCCAGACTCAATGTATCTCTTTACTAGAGTGTATTAACATGGCTTCAGTTATACAGTAGGTGGTGTAGCAAACTGAACATGGAACCTTCCAGATATTTATGCTATTTTCTTTCTCTTTTTAAAGTTGCCTAATCCACACCTCACTTATCTGAATAATTTTAGCCAGTTGTCTTTCAGTTTTTCAAAAGCATTCCACAAAATTTTCATAGAAACTACTGTTTGCTTCCTTAGTTCATTTGTTTACATAACTTTTTTCAATTACTTAATTGCAATAACAAGTATGGCTAGCATTAACTAGCTTAAGAACAAACACATAATCTCTTAAAATATACACTTCAACTTATAGGAGCAGAAATGGATGTTGTACAAGAGTAACCTACCTATAAGCATTTAGAGATTCAGCATGCCAATGACAGAAAAGTCAGTGTATTGCACAGATGGAATGGAGAGGGTCAGTTATTCGCTTCAAGGAGCTATAGCAGATTTAAGATTAAGTGGAGCTCAGTTATGAGTGTGTTTACACACAGAAAGGACGATTCTCCTCTCCTCTCCAGCTCATGCGTGTACGGTGGGGGAAGGGTACTGTTGCTCTTTCAACACTAAACAGATCTGGTTTTGCTGTTTGCCCGCCTCAAAACCATGAGTCCCCAGTGCCTTCAAGACAAAGCTCCTTTAAAGTGATTACAAAGCCCTTTACCAACTCAGACTCCCTATCTTTTCAGTCATAGTTCTACCTCTTGCCTTTCCCTTGCCAACCCTCCTGTCATGACAAACCAGAGATCATGCTTTTTCACTCACCTATGACTTTGCTACTCAGTTTAGAATGAATTTTTCCTTCTTTTTAGAGTGACTGCTTAATTTGCTGTCCAAACTGGTACATGCTTGAGAGTGAAAGAGGACACTAACCAGATCAACAATAGGAAAACAGATACCAACTGGGACGATCCAGTGCAAACAGGCTTAAGGTCACCCTACTCATTTGCCCACTGATTTCCTCATCCTGTGATCTCAGTGCCTAATACTCAGTGGGTGCTCCAAAAATCTTAGTTAAATTGGTTATATATGCCATCACCTTCTCTGATGCTGTTTTTATTTCCCTTTCCAGCTTTTGTCACCCCTAATACATATAGAAATTTTGTATGATTTACAAAATGTGCCCTTTCTTCCTAGCAGCAAGCTCCAGACTACACAGCAAGTGGACACAGGCTGGGTTTCAGCCACCACTTTCCCCTCACATGGGCATTTTTATGTAGTGAAAAAATTGCTCAATGAGTCTCCAACTATTTGTCCTGTATCAAAAGTAAGTGATTGTGGAAGATACTGAAGCATGCCACTAAAATATATGTCAGGTGACATTTGAAATCTGATGAGAAAAGATACAAAGTGAATCTGCATGAGAAATATCAAACATTTACCTGGAATTTTATGCATAGTGTACATCGAGCACTGAGAAAATTTATTGTGAAATAATAAATTTGCCTCACATTAAAACAGGTTAGTATTTTACAAGTGGAATACAGAGCCATAATATTACTTTAAAAAATCATACTATCAATATTACACTAAGAAAAACATGTCATGGGAAGATGGTAAGAAATCTATCTTAACAAACAAATCAGTATTTTTTTTGGCTGTTCAATACTTTTGTAGCATAGTACACACATTTAAAGATATTAGCCTTTAGGCACTTAAAAAAACAAAAACATCTTCAAACCTCTTAACTTTTAAGACCCTGTCTTTCCTTCTCTGTCTACTCTATGTATGCCACACCTCCATTACCATTCTCCACATCTAGAGCACCAAATATTGTAATTTTTAATTGCTTGTATTAAAATAGTATTAAAGAAATACTTTTAATGGACTTAAAATTCTAAAATTCATTAGGTTCTTTTTGAAAAAGTCTAAGATTTTAAGCACATAGTTAAGAAATCAAATGGTTTTGAAAGGCTAGCAACTAAAATGAATAGTCTGTGCTTCAACTCTCTTTTCTCCATCTCAGGTTCCTGTTCCTCAGAGGCAAACACTTCAGCTATTTAAAGCTGTCTCTTCTGTTAGCAAGCTCTATTTTCCTAAATAATACATATTACTAGCTATTTCTTCATTTACATATTTTAGAAAGTATCTCTTTGACTTGTTGTTAAGAGGAAGTAGGATTTTGTCAGTTAGGATGCACCAACTCCTAATAATCCCAATCCCACCTGGTGTAAGAAATAAAGAACTGCACTGATTTCCACAGGGGCAGCCAGAGTTTATGAGCCTGAGTTAGCTTCATTCAGTGGCTCTAGCACCATATCTCTGTGTTTCCCTCAGTTCTATTCTCCTCCATGTGATGTCCCCAACCTTAGACTGCTTCTCCAGTGGGGGCAAATGAGCTATACAACCCCTGGTTTTACGCTGACACACCTAGCAACCACAGGAAAAAATGGTTCATATTCTGATGCTTCACATTACAATAAGGAAATCTCTTTTTCTGCATTTCTAGACAAATCTTTTATAGCTCTTTACAACAAACTAAGTTATATGCTCATTCTTGAGCCTTTCCTTATGGCCTAGGGAATGCCACAAATTTATTGACTTACATCTGCACATCCATACATTTATTAGAGAGGCAAGGGGACTCAGATCACACTCATCAATTTAGATTAATCAGACAAACCTCTGAAGCTGGACTGTATGGCCACTATGCAATGAGGGAAAGGTCAAATGCATATTGTATCAACAATGCCAACTTCCAGTTTGGCCGTTTAGCACTGATATACTATGCCCACCCCTACCACAACAATAGTATTACATCACCATATTTACTTAAATCAGTAACAGTGTAACTTCAAGATGATCATGAAAAAGATGGCTACAGAACACTATGATTTGATTTCCTTTCTGTAGAACATTTGTTTTATCCATAACTTTTAATTGCTTTTTAAAAAAGAAATCCTACAAAATTTATTTTTAACATATCATTAACTTTTCTAAATGTTTCATCATACCAGTTTATCAGGAAGCTTACTTTCTTGTAGGGGAGAAACAAGACAAGTAAGAAAAGTAAAATGAGGTAATTGTAAATCCTGATCATTACTATGAAGAAAATAAAAAAGGTAACTAGGAAAAGAAACTGAGGAAGAAAGTTGTTGAGAAGGCCTCTCTGAGGAAGTGACATCTGGCCTGAGACCTATGAATGAAAAATAGCCAGCATGAGAAGAGCCGAGAAAAGCATCCAGGTCTAGAAACCACTAGAGCAAAAGCCTGTGAGTGGAAAATAATTGGGCAGGCTTGAGGATAGAAAGGAGGCCAAGTAACTGGAACATATGAGAAGGGGGGGACGAAGGGGTAAGACTTTAGACACCTAGACTGAAATGAGATCACACAGGCTCTTCGAAGACCATGGAAAGGATGGTGGATTCTTCTGAAAGGGTATTAAACAGTGGAGCAATACGACTTGTTTTATGTTTTTAATGACCTCTGGTTTCTTTGTTGAGAGTAAGTAGATTTGGGGGCAGATAGGGGACAGGATAGGGCAGAAATGGAAGTATGAAAAGCAGGCAGGATTCTATTGCCAGTGTCTTCCTCATAGCAATTCTACTGGACAACTTTTTGTTCTATAAAGATAGTTTTTAAAAAAGAAGTTTGAACAGTTTTGAAAATGTCTAATCAGATTTATTTATTGCATTGTCATTTAAAATCAGATGTTGATTTAACTATGCAGACCCACAGAACACCAAACTTAGATGAAGTACTTGTACATATTTTTCCTTCCCTTCAAATATGTCTCTGTCTTGCCTGATTATTTCAGATGACTCATGTAGACTTACCTATCATCTCCTCTGGAAGCTTTGTTAATGATATGCATGAAATGACAGTTTCATGTAATTTTTACTTAACGTTTCTCTGGGTAAAGTGATATTACCTAATCAAACAGAAAAACAGGTGATCCACAATAACAAATAATATTAAGAAACCATCAAATCAAATTGACTAAAAATATTTTTTAAAATAAAGCATTTATACCTTATAACTGTTATACCAAGTTTCCAAATACTTCAAATTTCAGGTTGAAAAATTAAATCTACAAAGAATTTAAAACATGAAAAGAGAGAGAAAAGCTTCTGGCTAATACAAAAATTAGTATAAATAAATAGTATGTAAGCACTTACTCTACTTAAGTCACATTAGATTTCTGGCTGTTCAACAAACATAATAAGCACACTCTTGCCTTACGGCTTTTGTCCTGGCTCTCCCTTCTACATAGAATGCCAAACACTTGCAAGTCTCTCTTCTTCACTTTATTCAGTTGTTGGCTTAGATGTCTATTACCTTATCAGACAAGCTGTCTCTGACCCTGTTTAAAATACCATCCCTACCATATATTTATATCCCTCTAAATATGTACATACAAATAGATGTTTTCTTCATTGTACTTATTGTTACCGGATATAATGTGTATTTATTTTCTGGCTCTCCTCACAGGAATATAAATTTCAAAAGCGCAGGGACTTTTGTTGCTGTTGATTGCTATATCTCAAACACCTACAACAAAGGGCATGATATACAGATGCTCCATGTATGGTTGTTGAATACAGTAAGTCCTTATCAAATTAAGACCTATATTCTTAGCATTAACTGAGTCTAGACTGTCTTAAACTAATAATGGTTCAACTATATCCTTTTTCAAGTAAAGACTTTCTTTGCTCTCTATCATGAATCTCAGGGGTCAGGATCTCAGGCCATGTGTCTGTGTGTCTCCAGCAACACAAGCTCCTATGAGGCTAATGTCGCCAGCGCTGCCACGGTCAGTCCTCTCCAGCCATCCACTGCCAGTCATGCTTTTATTTATTGCCAACTTCAGTTCCTGGTTTATTATTATAGTTTCTCTTTCCAAGACTATTCATAGTCATTATCGGTGATTTTTCAAAATACAAGTAGATAAATCATCAAACAGCATAGTCTCTTGATTCTTTTCTGTTAGTGGTTTTTTTGTTGTTTTGTTTAGCTTTTCTTTTTGGTTCCTTCATAAGATTTCCATCCCCACCGCATTGCCTATCTGTTCTTATATACTGTCTACTTTATCCATTAGAGCCCTTAGTTTATTAATCATAGTTGTTTTAAATTCTTGGTCTGATAATTCCAACACTCTTGTCCTTTCTGGTTCTGATGTTTGCACTGTCTCTTCAAATTGAGTTTTTTTTTTTTTTGCCTCTTGATAGCTGGATATGTTGTACCAGGTAAAAGGAACTGCTGTAAATAGGCCTTTAGTGATGTGGGGTGAGGTGTGGAAGGAGGGAAGCATTCTGTAGTCTTGTGATGAAGTCTCAGTCTTTTAGCAAGCCTATGCCTCTAGACTGAACTTCACAAGTGTTTCTGGTTTTTTTTCTGCTCCTTTCAGTGGCACAAGGTGCTACTGGGGACTCAGCTGTGTATTTTCCTTCCCTCAAGCCAGTTAGGCTCTGATTATAGAAGCTCAGGTTAGGCTCAGGCTAGATAGTTTCCCATGATGTCAGGCCTTGTGTAGAAAAACCAAGTGCTCTGACGTATCTCAAAATGGTTCCTTTTCCCCTCCTCCTGCCAGAAACACAATGGGAATCTTGCTAGATATTTACTGTGGGAACCTAGTCAAACTCCTGGAGGTAAATCTCACAATATTATGGGAGCCCCCCCCATGACTGGGTCGCCCTTAAGTTTTCAACTGTCAGAGTTATCTACACAGAGACTACAGCAATTCATCAGCTACAGTTCAGATTTTCCTACCCAGGACTGGTTCCTGCTTGTTCTCTGCTCAGGGAAACCATGACTCCTTGTGTTCACCTGTCTCTTCAGTCCTGGGGGCAGAGGTTTGTCCTCATTATCCCCTCTCTTACAGATCCAAGAAGAGTTATTGCTTTTTCAGTCTATTAGAACTGAGTGCAACTTCCAAGCTCCTTATATGCAGAACCAAAGAACTTTTAATTCCTTAACTTCATCACCTTCAAACACTATTACTCAAACTCATTTCACATCCTGGACTAACCTGGGACCATGTAAGCACCGGTAACTGCATTACGTGTGAAACATCAATTTGTAACACCTTATTCAGTTTACCACCTCTTATCCACACAGCTCACTTTAGTTTGGCAATAATCTTTAGCCTCTTAGTGACTTCCCATCACTGACCACCCACAGCCCCACACATTCCTTTTAATTATCTGTACACACTCCCATGTTTACCCAGTTGAATCTCATGGTTCATCATTATAACCACGACTTTTCAAGCACAGTCAACCGTCTTGGCTCCCATCTCTCTCCAACTCCCTTAACAAAACCCCAAACCCGCTTGAATTATTTGGTTCATTGTGCAGAGATCCAAGCAACTTAATAAAGAAATAATGCAATTAGCTGATTGCGTTTCTTTAAATTCATGACCACAGGCCGCAAATGTCTGCTCAAGCCAACATGGTAACCCTACTATCATTCCCTAGGAAGCTCTTTTTTACATTCTGTGAGGTAAAGATGTCATATTGTTTCCTGTTATCTCAGATTCCTCCACTCTACCTATTTTTGGCTGATGACCCTGCCCCATAATTCATTGGGAATACAGAAACCATCAGAGGTTTACTTCATTTTCACTCCAACAAATATTTAAACCTCTTTGCATCTGTACTCACTGGTCTTCTCAAGCTTCTTTTCTGTTAAAATTGAAAGTGTCATTTTTCCTATTGTGGGCAATTCTAACTCTTGACACCTATATTTTTTCTTCTCAATATTTTGCTTCTTCAGTTATTCCCATTTGTCTGTTACACATCAACAAATCTTCATTCTTTGCTTATTATTCAGGCTAGTCTACCAACACACAGTAGTATTTTCTACTTAAAAAAAAAATCTTTGACTTCCTCCATCTACAACACCTCACTAACCTTTCCACAGCAAATTACACATATACACACGTACAGTTTTTATAAGAAAATTATATGGTTCATAATAAAGACACATTCCCCTCTCCCGCCCCTCTCCACTCCCAAGTACCTTCAACATTTCTAGCTCTTCATTTTGATATTCATTTCTACATTTCTAATATGCTTGTTCTGTTTTTTGATCAACCTGTTTAGACAGTAATGCCTGGCAAATGAAGACCTCATATGTTGTTATTTTTACACCCCAAATTTATCTTGATTCCATCTTCTCTACATCTCCAGAGCTACTTCTCTAATCCTAACAGCCATTATATACTAGAAGAGAGTATAGAGAGCCACTTCTACTCTTCCTACTATTATCCATTTTCTATATAGCAGCTAGGAAAATCCTATATAAAGTAAGACTATGCTATTCTTTGGTGTAAAACATTTCAATGGCATCCTTATGTTTGGAATTATCCCAAAATGCTTTCCACAGTCCACAAGGCTCCAGATCAGAAGATACCTGTCTCTTCAATCTAAAATCAACTACTCACTCACTGTGCTTCAGCTATACTTGCCTCCTTCAGTTCTTCACTTGTAACACTTTCTGATCTTGGGGTCTCCACACTTGTGCTTTTCCCATGGTTTTCCCTATGATAGGCTCCATCTCATTCTTCCAGTTACAGCTCAAAGAAGCCTTCTCTGACCGATCTACTGCCCTTTCCATTTAAGTATCTTTTTTTACTCTGACATAACCCTATCTTTTACAGAACCCATCACAATTTGTAACCTTATTTCCTTATTCATCTGTCTCTCTTCTCCGCCCCAAAGCAGAGCATCAACTCCTAAGTGAGAAAAACCTTGGTCCATTTTAATACTGTTTTCCATGTACCTAGCCCAAGGATAGGCATATAAAGAGCATCCAACAAACACGTGGATTAATTCAGTAATATGTGGGCTAAATATAAATTTAATAGCTCAACTAAAATATATATTGTATCCATCAGGTATGGGCTAGTAAAAAATAGGCCCTTGAAATGTTATAAGGCATGAGTTAATTTACCCAGTTATTAGAAAGTCAGTTTTTTTAGTCAGTTTTTTTATAGTTATTTTGTCAGCTATTAGAAAACCTTGCTGCACCCAGTTGGGATTATTTTAGAGTCTTCCAGGGCCACCCCTGAGGAGGACACCAATATTCTTAATCTGGGTCAAAGGTACCCAGTTCTGGTTGGTGCAGATTCTTTTGAGGGGTTGAGATAAGTCTGTGGTCTGAACCTACTTTGGGGTTTTATTGCATGCAACTGTTCTACTGTGGAGGATTGCCCACCAATATCCTTTTAGGGAGATTCTTTTTGTATTTAGTTAATGCGGAACACCTTAGTGGGTCAGGTTTCTCCTTAAGTTGTCAATTCTTCTGGACTTATTTCTTAGCAACAGCTGGGACTTTGCCCATCCTCATTGTTCTCTGCTTTAGCCTCAGAGCAAACAAGAGAAAAAGTGGGCATGGTGGCTTGCAGTTTGCCATTTAGTAATATTCCCAGACACACAGTGCATTCCAAACATAGTGGCTATTGATAGACAATGGGAAGGATCATCACACTTTTGTGAGGCATGGAAGGGAACCACAGTGGAAAATGTTTTTAATGGGAACAGAGGGATTGGAGTTCCTTAATTGCTTCTCCTTGAGAGTCCTATTCCTATTAAGATTTCACCTAGTACTCAATGTAGAAATCTGTGTTAGCAACAAAGTGGCAAAAAAAAAAAAGAAACAGTCATGTTGCAGTTCAATGAGTCCCTTGATGAATTTCTTGATCTGGTTTTATATTCTCAGACAAAGGCAAATTGGCTTCTAATGATTGTCAAATCTTGTAAATTTGGTACAAGTTGCCAAATTTGCTCCAACCTACTTTGAGAAATTTAAAATCTCTTTTCAATGTACTTTTAAAAACTCCACATTCCAAAGCACTTGACATTTTTTTATATTGGTCTAACAAGTTCTTTAATGCCCTACTTAATGATACAGTCTGAGACACTACTGGAGAAAGCCTGGGTAAAAGATTCCCTACTGCACAACACAAGTTAACAGACATTTCCATCTTAGGGCAGGCAGGGAAAGCTTTATTGCCTGCTATGCCACATAAATTCAGCTAGTTTGTTTCTCTGATTTCTATTATTTGCCATGCCTTCTTACTCAAACTGGAGTAGGTCTCTTAAAGCTGCAATAGGCTGAAATCTACTTACACTAGCTTAAGCAGACATGAAATATTATTATAAGGATAAATTATGATAAATAATTGAAAGAGAGGGAGATTCAAGATGGCGGCATGAGAGGTGAGACAGAGAACTCTTCCCAAAACCACAGAAAGTGTGAAAATATAGTTAATACATCTAGCCCTAAAACAGCAACAGGAAAGAAGGCTGCACCAGACTGCATACAGACCTCACGAAAAGAGCAGACCTCACGAAACAGGGTAACGTACCAAAGTCTTCATCTGGTGGGACCCAGGCCTGTCCAACACCCCAGCTCACTGGCAGGAGGAAGAGAAACGGAGAGGGGAGGGGGTGAAAACCTGGGACTGCTGAACACCTAGCTCTGGAGATCTGCTTTGTGAGCAGAAACCTACATTGTGGTGCTCTGGAGGATGGGGAGCTGGGACAGGCAGAGTGCTTGAGAGACAGATTCTGGCTGCTTGTGGAGGAAGGGATCCACACCCGGCCGCTCCAGGACAAGGGAAAGGCAGGTGGTCTGAGAGGCTTCTAGCAGCAAGAGGGCTGCTGAAGGGGCAGGGTTTGCACAGAGCTTGCTGTGGAGGAGAAGGGATAGCGGGACAAGGATGTTTGGAAACACTCTGCCCAGTAGATTGGGAACTTTGAGAAGCTTCAAGCACTCCATCCCCTGGGCTCGCTACTCAGCTCCAAGGACCCCCAATGTGATATGCAGCCTGCCCAGCCTTCCTTCTCGCCTGACAGCACTGGCTCGCAAACCAGCGGTCACTGCATGGACAGCAGGCCAGTCAGAGGGAGGCCCCACCTACAGCAGCTAGAAATGCAAAGCACAGAGGCTTACACCTGTGTGCTCGGCCCACTGGCTCTGATACGGAGACAGGCAAGGTAGATGGGAATCAGTAAACAGATCTTTCCTCCCCCCAGGCACCAGTGCTGCTCCCATATGACCCCCTACCTCACTCTATGGTCTGAGCAGCTCCAAAGACGGGAGCTTCTGGGCACTAGGGGGCACCACACAGACATATGAAACATCAAAAGAACATTGTTTAGACCAAAATCTCACAAACTCCAGAAAAAGGGCCAAATAAAACTGAACACCCCAATCTTCCTGAAAGAGAGTTCAAAACAAAAATCACAAACATGCTTACGGAAGTACAGAAAATTATTCAAGAACTCAGGAATAAATTTAAGACGGAGAGTCAATCATTAAGAAGTTCCATATCTGAAAGGAAACATACACTGGAGGGATTTAAAAGCAGATTAGATGTAGTAGAAAAGCAGTAAATAGAAATTAGAGAAGAGGAATACAAAGAAGCTGAGGCACCGAGAGAAAAAAGAATCTCTAATAATGAAAAATATTGCGAGAACTGTGTGACCAATCCAAACGGAACAATATTTGCATTATGGAGGTACCAGAAGAATAAGAGAGAGAAAAAAGGATAGAAAGTGTCATTGAGGAGGTAATTGCTGAAAACTTCCCCAATTTGACAGAGCAGATATTCTCTCAAGCCATGGAGATGCACAGATCTCCCAACACAAGGGAACCAAGGAAGACAACACCAAGACATATAATAATTAAAATGGCACAGATCACGAATAGACAGATTTTTAAAAGCAGCTAGAGAGAGAAAAAAGATCATATACAAAGGAAAGCCATCAGGCTATCATCAGACTTCTTAGCAGAAACCTTACAGGCCAGAAGGGAGTGGCATGATGTATTTAATGCAGTGAAGCAGAAGGGTCTTGAACCAAGAATACTCTATCTGACAAGGTTATCATTTAATTTGAAGGAGGGATTAAACAAAAACCCTCAACAAAATGGGTATAGAGGGCAACTGCCTCAACATAATAAAGGCCATATATGACAAACCCACAGCCAACATTATACTTAACAGTGAGAAGCTGAAAGCTTTTCCTTTAAGATCGGAAACAAGACAAGGATGCCCACTCTCCCCACTTCTATTCACCATTGTACTGGATGTCCTAGCCACGGCAATCAAACAACACAAAGAAATAAAAGGCATCTGGATTGGTAAGGAAGAAGTCAAACTGTCTCTGTTTGCAGATGACATGATATTGTATAGGAAAAAAACCCTAAAGAATCCACTCCAAGACTACTAGATCTAATATCTGATTTCAGCAACATTGCAGGATACAAAATTAATACACAGACTCTGTTGCATTCCTATACACTAATGATGAACTAGCAGAAAGAGAAATCAGGAATTCCATGCACAGTTGCATCAAAAAGAATAAAATACCTAAGAATAAACCTAATCAAGGAAGTGAAAGACTTATACTCTAAAAACTACAAGACACTCATGAGAGAAACTAAAGAAGATACCAATAAAGGGAAACATATCCCATGCTCATGGAGAGGAAGGATTAATATTGTCAAAATGGCCATCCTGCCTAAAACAATCTACAGATTCAATGCAATCCCTATCAAAATACCAACAGCATTCTTGAGTGAACTAGAGCATATAGTTCTAAAATTTTATGGAACCACAAATGACCCCAAATAGCCAAAGCAATCCTGAGAAGGAAGAATAAAGCAGGGGGAGTTATGCTCCCTGACTTCAAGCTCCACTACAAAGACAAAGTAATCAAGACAATTTGGTACTGGCACAAGAGACCCATAGACCAATGGAACAGACTAGAGAGCCCAGATATAAACCCAAACATATACAGTCAATTAATATACGATAAAGGAGCCAAGGATATACAATGGGGAAATGACAGCCTCTTCAACACCTGCTGTTGGCAAAACTGGACAGCTACATGTAAGAGAATGAAACTGGATTATTGTCTAACCCCATACACAAAAGTAAACTCAAATGGATCAAAAACCTGAATGTAAGTCATGAAAGTATAAAACTCATAGAAAAAAACATGGCCAGAAATCTCCTGGACATAAACATGAGCAATTTCTTCATGAACATATCTCCCCGAGCAAGGGAAACAAAAGCAAAAATGAACAAGTGGGACTGTATCAAACTAAAAAGCTTCTGTACAGCAAAGGACACCATCAATAGAACAAAAAGACATCCTACAGTATGGGAGAATATATTCATAAAGGGCATATCCAATAGGGGGTTGACATCCAAATTATATAAAGATCTCATGCACCTCAACAAACAAAAAGCAAATAAGCCAATTAAAAATAGGCAGAGGAGCTGAACAGACACTTCTCCTAAGAAGAAATTCAGATGGCACATGAAAAGATGCTCCACATCACTTATCATCAAAGTAATGCAAATTAAAACCACAATGAGATATCACCTCACACCAGTTACGATGGCCACCATCCAAAGACAAACAACAACAAATATTGGCGAGGATGTGGAGAAAGGGGAACCCTCCCACTGCTGGTGGGAATGTAAAAATAGTTCAACCATTGTGGAAAGCAGTATGGAGATTCCTCAAAAACTCAAAATAGAAATACCATTTGACCCAGTAATTCCACTCCTAGGAATTTACCCTAAGAATGCAGCAGCCCAGTTCAAAAAAGACATATGCACCCCTATGTTTATCGCAGCACTATTTACAATAGCCAAGAAATGGAAGCAACCTAAGTGTTCATCAGCAGATGAATGGATAAAGATGTGGTACATATACACAATGAAATACTACTCAGCCATAAGAAGGCAACAAACCCTATCATTTGCTACAACATGGATGGAGGTAGAGGGTATTATGCTCAGTGAAATAAGCCAGGTGGAGAAAGACAAGTATCAAATGATTTCCCTCATCTGTGGAGTATAAGAACAAAGAAAAAACTGAAGAAACAAAACAGCCGCAGACTCACAGAACCCAAGAATGGACTAACAGTTACCAAAGGGAAAGGGACTGGGGAGGATGGGTGGGAAGGGTGGGATAAGGGGGAAAGGGGCATTATGATTAGCACACATAATGTAGTGGGTGCGGGGATACAGGGAAGGCAATATAACATAGAGAAGACAAGTAGTGATTCTATAGCATCTTACTACACTGATGGACAGTGACTGTAATGGGGTATGTGGTGGGGACTTGATAATAGGGGGAGTCTAGTAACCATAATGTTGTTAATGTAATTGTACATTAATAATACCAAAATAATAAATAAATAATAAATAATAATTCAAAGATAGAGAGCAGGCTCAACTTTCTCAAGGGACTGAGATCAGGAACTGGAAAGCTATCAGGAACCAAGGCAGCTATTATATCTGTGTCTGATATGTCAGCACATTTCATCAAAGCGGACTTTGAGGTCAAACTGCCTGGGTTTCATTTTAGCTTCAGCACTTTAATTAAACTTCTCAGTTTCCTTACCAGTAATGTAGGTATAATAGTACCATCCTCAGAGTTAAATCGATTCGAACACTGAGTCACATAGTAAGTAATCTGAGATTATTCTTGTTTAGCAATACAACTCTCATGAGCCACATGCTATTCCCAAACAAGGTAGCCCTGCCTAATTTTGTTTCTTAGAACAGATTAGTTGTCTGATAAACTTTCTCAATCCCAGTTTTAAATTCTTAAGACAATCTGATTGGTCTAGATAGGGTTCAGTTCATCCTAGCTAAAGTGAGAGGCATTAAGTCACCTAATACATACAATGCTCTAAGGCCATCACTGAATGTCTGTTGATATTTCTCAGTGGTGGGGAATCATGAATGAAAACTAAAAATTTTTTTAAAGTGGGTATTTTTCTATACTTTTCTCAACTCATTGATCTTTTTTCTCCCACAAAAAGTCATGTGACTTGCCTAATGTCACATAACTAACAATGGATGAAGCTGTATTTCAAAACACTCCAAACCCAAAATTTATTTTCATTAAACAATGCGTTAGTTGTTTATATTTTTTGAGAACATATTAGGTAGTCGGCCCTGTAGTTAATCAACCACTTGAGATACAAGACTTCAAGTAGTTCAGAATTAGGTTTCCTGGTTTTTTTCCCCCTAATTTTTAATGTTTATGAAGTGAAGTATAACATATATAAAGTTCACAGAACTTAAAAGTTCAGCTTGACAAACTTTTTCATATGTATATAAATGTGTAACAGTCATGTAGATCAAGACAGAACATTTCCATCATTTCACAAGGCTCTCTTATGCTCCTTATAAGTCAATAAGGAGCCGAGATACCATGCTGAGAGATAACTATTATCCTGACTTCTGTCATCCTAAGTTTTGTTCTTGAATTTTGTATAAATGGAATTATGCAATATGAATTCTTTTGTGTATATTTCACTCAACACAATGCCTATGAGATCCATCCATGTTATTGAGTGTAGCAGTTTATTCTTTATTACTGCTAGATGGTAGTCCATTGTATGAATATACTTCACTTTGTTCCAGTTTACCATAATGAGAATCAAACTGCTATGAACATTTGAATACAAGACTTTTAGTAGACATCTGCATTCATTTCTCTTGGATCAAAGAGAATTTCAACAGGGAAACGGCTGAGTTACAGGGTAAACCTATGTTCAGCTATAACGGATGGTACCTATCAATTTTCCACGTGGCTGTAATCAACTTATACAACCCACCAGCAATAAGGGTTTGTTGCACTATAATTTATTTTTTAACAAAGAAAATAACACAGTCTATTGTATTAATCACCTTTCTTAGTTTTACAAATATATTTTATTTGAGGCTTTTGCTGGTCACAAGCATGAGTGAGTTTAGGCTAACTTGTTAGGTAGAGTAGATCCTCATTTATTAGCACCCTTACCAGAACACCAACTTTAACCTGTTAAGATTTCACTTAAAAATACAACTTAGACCTACTAAGTCTTTTACAAAATTTGATAGTTTTTATAACTCCATCATGTTTTCTAACTAAACTAAGTGCTTAGGTGTTGGTTCTCAAATGCTGTCAAACTTATTATACCCATGAGTTCTACTCTTGGTAGGTTCCCTACAGAAATGCCTATATGCATATATATATATCAAGTACAAATTCAAGAATGTTTGGCAGCAGCATTATTCACAGTAGTTCACAACTGGAAATAACCCCCAAAACTTTCAATAACAAATAGATATATTGGACGAAAGAAACCTGACACAAAATAATACATATTTTAGTATCCATTTACATAAAGTTCAAAACCAATAAAATTATATTGTTTAGTCATGCATATTTGGGTAGTGTGACTATAAAGACATGTAAGAAATTAAAAAGTCATAAAAGTCAAGATAGTAGTTAGCTTTGTGAGGTTTTGATTGGAAAGGGAATGTGCCAGGCCTTGCTGGTGGAGAATGAGGAGGGAGTGTTTGGGATCTGTTTCTTGATTTAGGCTGTTGTCATACATATATTTGCTTTAAAAAATGTATTAATCTGTATCTCTGTGCTTTATGCCCCTTTCTGTGTGTTATTTTCACAATAAATAAATACAGTTTTAAACTAAAAAAAAAAAACCCTACTACTTAGCTTGCCATTCCTTATAGTAGGGTTTCTCAGCAATGGGCACTATCGCCATTTGGGGCCAGACAGTTCTTGGTTCTGTGGGCCTGTCCAGTGCACTGCAGGACCTTGAGCACTATCCATGGCCTCTACCCACTAGATGTCAGCAGCACCAACTCCCACCACCACCATCCATTGTGACAACCAAAAATGTTTCCAGGTTTTGCCAAATGTCCCTTGCAGGACAAAATCTCCTGCCACGCCATTAATAACCACTATTCTCAAAATAAGTGTCCTGGCCTCTCCACACTTCATCTAAACTATAATGATTCAATGAAGCATTAATACAATGATATCCATAATTTTTCAATACTAACAGCACATCAGAATAATCTTTTGAAAAGGGGACCATTTTTTTGAAGAATGTTTATATCAAGGCCCCACCTTATAATAATGGAATGGAATCTCTTTGAGGTACAGCTTGATTATTTTTCCTGCAAAGCTTGTCAGGCAATTTAAAATTTTGGCACAGCAGAAAATTACCTTTCTAACATATAACGCTTCTCAGGAATATTTGCTTAAAATAAATTCCTACCAACAATTTCTCAAACATTAGTACAGCATGGAGCATGTATTTGGGGAGTAGAAGGCTCAGAGAAACTCTCAAATCACACTAATTAAGTGACCACCTATAGCCATAACTATAAACATTGGTATCTAATAATCAGTTCCTGATTAAAAAAATTTTTTTTATTTTCCCAAATCAGACTTTTAAAATATTCACTTATTTCCTTTTCTGAATAAGTAGGTATTAATCCTTCCAGTTAATTCTTATAGCTAACTCTTCTCTAATACATTCAACCCTTCTCCCAAAAGGACATTTTCCATCACCTTTTAAACACCTTAAGTCTTTCACCTAACAAACAAATAAAAATCCACAACTCCCACCACAAAACAATTCATATTACCTCCCAAGTCAAAATCAAACCTGAGAGATATTTAGACTCACTAACTCCATTTGTTCATTTATGACATTCCACCTCAATTTGGATTCTGGCCCTATTATTCTAACAAAATAGTTTTTGCTAAGGTAACACATGACCATCATGTTACTAAATCTAGTAGATATGATTTTGGTCCTATTTCACATGGTATGTCAACAGCATTGTCCACTATTCACCATTTGTTCCTTGAAGCACTTACTGCCTTTATCCCGCATTGCATGACACCCTCTGACACCTGCAACTCCTTATCTGGCTCGTCTTCCTCTCCCTAGCCAAAAATTAATTGAAGTTCTTCATTGCACACTCCTAGGCTATCTTCCAAGTCTATTTCGTGTATATTCAGGACTTTAATTTCTCCCTACACACTTAACAGTCTTTATTTTCCATCTAGATCTCCCTTCTTACCTCAAGACAGCTATCTAAAAGCCTCTTAGATGATTCAAAGGCAACAGAAACTCAGTAAAGTCTTAAATTTATGATCTCTCCACCTTCACATCTCCAAACATATTACCGTTCAAGTGGATATCACCGTTTAGTTTCATTCCATTCTATGGTATATACACCTTCCCTACAACTCCTAACTCTGAATCTAATTGCATTAACAAATCCTATGGCCTTTTCCTTCCAAATCTACTCTCTCCACTTCCATAAAACTACTCTGGGCTTGTCAAGTTATTTCTAATCTCTTGGCCTCCTAATTTATTTAAGAATATGCATCTACTTTGATCTGTCTTTAACACTTTTTTTGAATTTATAGCTAGGGTAAATGTTTCAGTTTGCAAATCCCAACGGTACCACCCAATTTTAAATCTTTCAAAGGTTTTCCTTAACTCTAAAGAAAAAAACCTACTTTTTTATTGGCCTGTGGGCCCTGAATGGCCTGGCTCCACTGCAGCTTCATCTCCCTCAGTTTCGTCTGCTCTAGCAGTACTGTGCTTCATGTAGTTGCTTATAGATACAGTGTAATTTATCATCCAAACTGGGATACTTCTGAAAGTAAAAAAAGCCTAGCCCTGGCTAACTGAGATGTTAAGCTGACGTATCTCCCTGGCCCCAGAATTTCTGCCCATGTTATTTTGTCTGGGAAAGCAGCTCTTCACTGTTACTTATCTAATTCATACTAACTTTTCAGTTCTCAGATTGTGTCACTTGCCTTGGAGAGACTTTTCTTACTAGGGTTCTCCATTGAGTTTTCATAGCACTTTATGCTTCTTAATACCATTTTTCTGTTATGGTTTTGCAATGTCATTGTTTCCTGCACTGGACTTGAACTCTTGAAAGTGTCTGTTTTTGCTCTATTATAATCCCCCTCCCCCTGGCCCAACATAATGTCTGGAATGCAATATATTGCATGAATGTCAACATACTGCACTGGGAACACAAGAGCCTGCCCTCCAGGGCTCAAAATGTAGTATGGAAACAAATGCTTTATCACAATACAGTGATATGCTGCACACACAGAATACATGATTTGATGTCCTAAAAGGGAGGTGAGAGAGCTGCCTGACAGGGTCTCACAGTATGTAAGTACTATTTTGTCAGGGCACTGAAGAGTTCTTGACAATTTACTTAAACCTACAAGAGACTGATTCATAAGATAGATGGACCATACTCATTTACAATGAGATACCTTTCCAGTGACCTGAAGAAATGTGTGGCTAGAGTGCCAAGTGTCTGCTAGAATTATGGAAGGCCATGCTGAGGTCAGACTGTGGAAAGACTAATCAAAATATTACATTTGAAAATGTATATGATATACTTAAACATGTATTTTAAAGCAGGGAAGTGATTTCATTAGATTTCAAGTGTGAAGGGTAAGCTGGAGGAAAAGATGTAGAGAATATAGGGGCTAAAATAAAGTAGTGGGAATTAAGAAGAAAGGGTTAAGACAACATTTTGAGCTAAAATGGACAGTAAATAAAGGATCTGGGAAAGAGGAATGATATAGCATCAATGTACCAATTTGATATTTTGGAGATAGCTACTCAAAACTTTTCTTATTCTGCACGCATACCTGATTTTTTCAGCAGAGGAAGAATCTTTGTATCTACTTCAATGTCTTTTAGATTTTATACAGTTGCCTTAGTATCATTTCTAAGAACTTTAGATTTGAAATTTAACTTAATGTAAATTAAGAATTTATCAGTAAAAATCCCCAAACACAGTGGCCATTAACAAGGTGGATGAGCTGTTGGTGGGTATCAGAACAATCTAAGAATTTTCTCCAAACACTACCTAGAACCTAGAAATTCTGCCTATCAAAAAAGGGGAGGAATGGGAGTGTCAGACATATGTAATTATGGAAAAATTTCCCAGGAGACTGTCTCCTGCCCAACCACAGCTCCTCTAATTTTTTATTCAGAAAACCGAACATGTGTAGTAAATGTTCACTATAAGGTAACTTACGAGTTCATGGGTTCTATTTATAGGGGACTTTGTAAACTTAAGGATCATATTTGGAAAGCTCTTCCTGTTTGGCAAGGACCTGGGAGATGATGTCATAGGTTGAGATTCTAGGATATTTTAATACTATCCTGTTTTAGCAGCTGTAGCATACAAATCCTCTAGTCAATAAAGATCATAATTATGAAATTAGAATCCTACCTTGGAATTCAAATAGGAACAGAGCAAGAGTTATTGTCTTTATGTTACATATCTCACAATTCTGGGTAAGTGGTTCTTCATCTATCCCTATTGAAGAATACCACCTAGTAGAGCATATCAGAATTAAGTACCCAAGTGTTGTCCTAGATTTTGTAAAAGTAATATTCTTTACAAAGACTATGAAATGCCCCAAGTGGGAAATTAGATGGTAGTAAAGACTTTCAGGTTGATGTTAATTTTCAGGGATTTTTGCTAGTCATGTGTTGAGATTATCAGCTATTGTTTTTGATATCAATAGGTAGAGACAATGTTTATTTAAACAAGGTGAAACTGAAAATTTAACTATGCAGATACAAATGGTCGGCAAAATTTTCAATTTTAACTTCATTTATCCAGTAAGTTTTTAAAAACTGAACTAGCAAGTGTTCCAATTTTCTACCTACCTTGTATTTCCTCACATTCTCGTCGCTACAAAATTCTGTGATTTTATGATTTTACCAGAAATATAAATCTACAAGTTTCAATATTGCAAATTTGAAAAAGTCCAGCATTTATATGCAGCACATCACATCCAAATGACAAATCAGTAGTTTAAAAAAGTCTGACATGTGCTTTCAGAAAACATATAAAATGAATTAAGTCCATATAGTAAATTTTTTTTATAAGATAATGATAAAATATAATACAGTTATATTTGAAGACTTTACTATCTGAATCATACTATGGACTACAAAACTCTCTCTGCCGTGGTTACTGTTTTTCTGGGGCTTTTATTTTTTACTGACCACTCCAATAATCCAAGAAAGAAATTAATAGGAAGTGCAGAAAATTCCGATCATTAAGGCACCTTTAGTATATTTTTAAAGCCTGCTATTAAAAGTTAGCACTTAGCACACCTATTTTTAGGGGCTTCTGAAATGGAGATTTGTATGATCTTGTTATTCCTCACAACCCAGCCTAACAGCTACTTAAATAACTACAGAAAAAGGAAAGAAAAAAAAAAAAGAGGCTGAGAACAGATCAGTTTGCAAACTATGGTAATCTTCCATTTTGTTTCACTATTCACTGATCCCACTTTTTTTAGTGGACCACGTGTATGTTTGCTTTTCCCTATTCAAGGGGACATACATCTTACCACGTAACAAACACATATATGACGTTATGTTTTGATATCTTTTTGAAGGCTTTGAACCAAATTATTTCAACAGCCCGCAACCTGAATATCTCCCCCATGCGAAAATAATTATTTTGGGGATGGAGCTAACCCGACTAGCTTGCCCTGAAAAGTGGGCCTTTACATCAAATCAAATAACTCAAGAATGGGAGCAGAAAATTTCAAAAATGACCATTAACCTCAAGTGATTCAAGACTGATCTGTGGCCCGGAAAGATAATGAAGTGTTAAAGAATTCTGATGAAAAAAAAATGCTTTCATAATAAGCGCAGCGTGACACCAGCATGCTTGAAAATAGTGTTTCCTTAACGCACAGGAAGGTTGTAACTGAAGCCCGTAGTTAGTTATTAAAAAAAACCGTCAACTAAATTGCACCACGCTAAACTGAGACAGTTACTAACGTCCGTCGACTTGCTTGTTTTTTGGTTGCGATTCGGCACCGCACCCTCCACTCCGCCCTCCAGGGAAGGACCTAGAAAGTTTTTTTTTCTGAACCAGCCAGAGTTTACCCACAAATGGATAAGAAACGTCACAGGATGTCAACAACCCGATCTCTACTTTTCGGTCTCCTTAGACGCCCCGGAGCCTCTACCACAGGTCTCCTAAGCGTAGGAGGCGGCGGGAAGTGACCACGGTTGCCCAACAGTTGGGTTCCCAGGCTGCCTGATGTGACGCAGCAGCCCCTTCCCTGGCCCGAGGGAGATGCGGGCGCAAGCCTGGGTGACCGGACCCCACGCACGACCCGGCTCTCGGTTTATGCAGTGTAGCCCTGCCGCAGCAGACCGAGCCCCATCACATAGGCTTCAGCCTGTCTCCAGGCCTCGCTTCCTCCGTTCCTTCTCAGTCTCTCCGCGGCGACGTCCTTGCGCAACGGTTCAGAGTGACAGTAGCGTCCATACCCACACGGAGCGAGCCTGCAGCTCCCACTTCCCGGAATTCAACTCCCGGCTTCTAAGGGAGGGCGCAGGAACAAGGATTCAGCGGCCCACAACAGTGGTCAGAGGCCGGCGGCCTCCGCGCGGCCTGCGTGCGCGCTCCCACAAGCGTGCGCGCTCCCATAAGCGTGCGCGCGCACTCGCTCTCCGCCCCGCCTCAACACCAATCGCTTTCTTCCTACACCCCACGACGCCACACCGTAGCCCCGCCCACCGTCCGCGCGCCCGCACGCCCGCCCCGCGCCCAGTGGGGAAGGGGAGTGAGCAGAGGAGCTTAAGTTGCTCAGGAGGCGGAGGCGACGGCGACCTCCGTGGCGGCGGCGGCGGAGGCGGCTACGACGGAAACGGTTCGCTCGCTTTCTTGGCGTCATGGCGGCTGCCGGGAGCAGATAAGCGGCGGGAGCGGGAGCGCGCGCGTGGCCACGGAGACAACGACGGTTCGTTACTTCTCGCTCAGGCTGCTTTCGCTGTTGGTGCTTCAGTAATGAATTGATTGTTGGATCCGCTCCGTGAGGGGTCGCGCGTTTGTGCCGCGGGCCGAGGGTTCCCCTTCCCCTTTCCCCCGTCTTCACGGACTCCTGCTTACCCCGAGACGCTCGGAGCCCGAGGACACACTCGGCGGCGGAGACTGCGGGCCCGGTCGTGGGGCAGGCCCCGATCCGAGTCGGCTCCCTCAGCCCCGCGAAGCCAACACGCCGGTAAGAAAGGGGGCGGCGGGCGGGTCAGGATGTGGCGGGGAGGACAGGAGCCGGCCGGGCGGAGGGCGGGGGCGGCGCGGTGCCCGGGCGGTGGCCCAGCGGCCAGGCGCCGGACGAAGGCCGGGGCGGCTCTGCGAGGGCCGGCAGCTGCGGACGAGCTCTGCGCTCAGGGGGCGTGTGAGTGGTGAGCGCAGGCCAGCGCTGCAGAGCGCATCCTCCGGACGGGTGGGCAGCTGGGCGGTCGATCCCGGGCCTCCGTGGCGTGGGGCTGGCCGGGCCGCTAGTAGAGAGCTGCGAGCGGCGAGCACTTGGCGGTGCGTGGGTCCCGCCACGACCCGGGCTCCCTACACGTGGGGAGCGGCGGGGAGGGGGCGGCGGCGGCTCCCGGGCCAGTCCGGAGGGCGTGGGGCGGGTCTGCGGGAAGTTTGAGGCGGGAAGGGACACTCCGGGACCGGGATGGAGGCCCTGGGAAGATAGTTTTGGTGGTGGGGGTGCGTCCCGGTGGGAGTCTGATTGGAGCGAAGCTGCCGTGAACGGCTGAGACACTAGGAAGGTTTCCTACCTCCTTGGAGTACCGTTTTGAAAACTTAGGAGTGAAGCTAAAAAGACGGAGCATGGAAGAGGGGATTGAAGAGGTTTAACGACTTAGGGGAGGGTCATGGTTAAGAGGTGTGAAAGGCAGGAGAGAGCTGCTTGTGCTTGGAGCTTCAGAACTTAACGGTTGTGAGAAGGGTCTCAGAAAGAGGACTTAACTCAGAGAAGGAAGATGAAGAGGAAAAGGAAGTTACAATGTACAGAGAAAGCCATTTTGAGGGACCAAAGGAAGGTAAAAAGGAAAACGAAAAGAGGAGTGAACTTTCTCAAGGAAGAGAGAGGCAGTTTGTTAAGAGTACCTAGATTTTTAAGACCTAATTGTTTAATAGTAAAGCTCTTGGACTAGTTGGAATTAATATTAACGTTAGGAATAAATGTTGCGTGGAACAGTTTACTGTTTGGATAAGCAGGTCTTGCATAGAGTCCACTGGACTGTAGTCTCTGGAGAATTAAAAATCCCGGTCTAGATGCAGTTTGCTGTAATTGAGTTGGTAGTAGCCTATTTTCCCCCTTTTTTGTGTAATGGAAATAATCGGAGGAGTGAATTCTCTTTGCTGGGGTTGGAGGACAGCTTTGCTATCAGTCGGCTATTCGGTACTTTCTGGCTGGGGAAGGATCTGACGTCTCTTTCCCCCGCTTCTTCCTCTCCCTCCCCTGCCAGAGATCTCCTTTGTTTATTCGTGGATGGCTTGTAGGTGACTGTAGTGTTGTGCTAAAATCTTGAAGGTGGAAATGCTGTATCTTGGTCCATGATTAATGCCCCGAACCTCTTAAAAAATCAGAGTATATATTCTATTAGGTTTTTGTTTTTCTTTTAGTGGAACCTCTGCTAGTCCAATCTGGATAAATATGATTTACATTTTATCACTGCATTCTCAATTTACCTGTGAAAGGACACATTTATTTTGACCTATACATTTTTGGCTAAAATTTATATGAAACCCTTTAATCCTCCTTTTTCATGTGAGCATTTTGAAAACTTTCCTTCTCTCAAGTATATGAAGTTACTGGTGATAGGAATTAGTGCTTAATTAAAGGTAACCTTTTCCCCCCTTTACTTCATTTGTTTGACCAAGCATCTACTCAGACTCACAGTTCTATTCTTCGGATACATATGTGTGCTATATGCTACCACTATGATTTAGTTATTCATTGTGTGTGTGTACAGGTGCAGTTAGTCTAAAAGTTTTATCACTGCACAAATACTTTGATTTCTTCTATCAAAAATAAGCAGTGGTATGCTAAATTCTAATAAGTAAGCAGGACTGTAATTAACAGAAGCCTAGGTATTTTGAGACAAAGACCCTTACCCCTTCCTTACCACCTCTATAATCTGATTGGCCTCGGTAGATTTGTGTAAGTTCTGTGTAGACTTATTTATTTTTTCTCTACAGGAAATTTTCTTACTTTCTTAATATATTTCCTTTAGGTGAATCAAAAAGGATCCCAGGAAACCTGTGAATGTTGTAGAAAATTCATCTGTGAATTTTTGATATTCAAGGAGTCAGTATTTATATTCATCTTTTAAGCTGGGAAGATTTATATTTTATTTTAAAACTTATTGATATTTACAATGAATGGACACAGTGATGAAGAAAGTGTTAGAAACAGTAGTGGAGAATCAAGGTAAGCACTTTATTATCAAGCATTTATTACGAAGAGAATTGAAGACTTGAGTGACTTTAGTTTACCTAATAGGCGACACAGTTTTCAGATTCAGATTAGTCCTCTTAGCTATCCAAATATTAAAAAGTTTCTCATACATGAAACTTTATTGATAGTACAGATTTTAATTATTTTTTTTCCATTGAGATACACAAAGAATAAATAGAAAGTTTGGGTTACTTAAATCTGTTTGAAGGTTTATATTGTTTGGGTTAATGTTGAAGCTAGACCAAGTGAAAGACTTTTAAATTGATTTGAGTCTTATTAGTTCATTCTCCAAATAAAAGCAGTAAGAATTTCTTTGTTCTTCAATTTCTGGAATTTTGTCTTCTGTATCTGGTCTAATATAGTAGCCACTAACTACATGTGGCTATTTAAGTTTCAATTAAGTAAAGTTACAAAATATTGAACTCATTCACACTAAATACATTTCAAGCACTGAATAGCCACATGTGGCTCCTGGCTGATTGGACATGTGTTAAAGTATTGCTGCAACCCTTCCTACCCCGCCCTCCATTTTCTTTTCAACTTTGAGTTTTAATTATATATGAATGAGTTAAGAGTTCTTACTTGCACCATGTCTTTGTAAAAAAGGTATAATATAGTTTTAAGCCATATTAAGATATTTTAATATATAAGAAACCTCTTCGAATACAAAGCCTTTAGATTCTTCTGTAGACTGCAAATCTTGAGTTATCTGCACATTAACAATACTTATCATTTGTAGAGATTAAGAGTATCAAGATTGTAATGCTGCCTGATAACTCATCCTTGTTCTCCTTATTAGGGCAAAGTATTTAACCTTTGAGGCTTTGATTTTTGCACTTTAAGTGGGAATTACTGTATTATTTAAAGCTGAGGATAAAGTGAAATGCTACTGTAAAGAGTTTGAAGTCGTTTCTAATACAATGAAAAGTATTTGTTTATAATTAGCATAATGTTTTATGTAACACAGGACACTACATAATTGAAACATTAATTACAGTGATACTGAAATTTGCAAGACAAGAAAGAAGAAAGTTTGGATAGGGTTTCAGAGAAAAATGTTGGATAGAAAATGAAGCAGTAGTATGTGTATTTAACTTGAGACTTGGGATGTTCTGATCATGGTAGGTACATTTTATCAGCTTTCACAGGCAGACCATGTGCATAACAAGAACATCACAGAGAATAAGGAGCAGTTAAGGAAAGCAGCATGATTTACTTGGGCAAGTATAAGAATTACAAACCTAAGTTCACACATTTCTGTACTAACTAGTTTTCTGAATGATTTCTCAATTGTAAAATAAGAGTTGAACAGTTTCATCCTATCACTTAATTTACAAAGTGTAATAAGGTTTTGGACAGCAAAGTTGGACTAGCCATCTCCAGAGTTGAGAGGGTAAATTAGAAGAATTTTGAATTCAGCTTTGATTCAAAATCTTTGCAGGTATACTGACTGTTTTAAGTGAATAGGAGAGTCACATTTTCCACATTCTCTTATTCATTAGTGAGCAATGAAAGGGATAATAGGTGAAATATCTAGGGGAAATACTGGAACTAAACTACCCACAAAATAAGACTCTTTGGACTAAATCCTCTATTGAAATATACAGAGAGGTCAGGTGCTGTTATATTCTGACCCCTTACCTGTTCCAATAATCTTTTATGTATTTGGCTGCCATATCTAAAAACAAAGGGATGTCAAACCTGATAGTATAGGTGAAAAAAATTAAACCTTATGAAATTAAATTGACTTAAAGGAATCATTTACAATCCACACTCATTTTAAATATTTGCAAAGCACATTTTCTAATTATTCTGAGTCATTATTTGTACCATACAGGTTTATGTGTTCCTGAGAAGTGTGGTTGTTATCTAGTTCTTGCATCCGCCTTGGTATTTATCAGAAGGAAGACCTGCTTCTATTTTGCTTTCATTTTCTTCCTTACTGCTGTTATGCTATCCTTTCCCTTTACTCTGCTGTCATTGTTAATAACTCTAAACCACTCCACCTAACTCCCAACCTCAAGCTTTCATAAACAAGGCAGAATAGAGAAGGGAGATTGGGTACAAAAGGGTGAGGAGGTGAATTTTATAGATACAGGGATTTTCTCACAAACAAAGGTTACCATAACTATGAATATCAATGTAAGTGATGAGAAGAGAAATATGCTCTGCTTTTAAAATTGATATACATCATAAATAGTTATTAAAGTAAAATTTGATTTTTATTGGCTAGAATTTTTAAATGTGTTTTTGCTTGTGATTTTTCTTTGTGAAAGTTAACAAAATGAAGTAGAATTAAGCAAAAAGTCATTTGGCATTTTTGGTTGGTATAATTAGCTTTGTAGTGAAAAATGTTTTTTTGGTTCTTCCCATGTGGAAAGCTCTCTATAACCATTAACTGAAAGGAAGAATACAGAGGAAAGTGTCTCTTTGGCTGTGCTATAACTGACAGTTTTGAAACTTATTTACTAAGAAATGTGGGTCAGGATGCACCTGTACATCAGTTTCAACTGAGCACAAAGTTTTTTATGTAGTTGAAGTTACACTTTCTAAAGATACTATTAAAAGAATTCAAAGCATCAATTTTCAACTGTGTGGATTTGTTGTTAATTTGCAATCGGTTTTTCAAATTCTGGTTAAGACATGTTTTATTTTAAAGTTATCTTGAATGACTATTTAAGAATAGATTAATGGGTAAAAATCAGAACTATATGGTCACATTTTGCTAATTTAGGGATAATTGATGCATGCTTTAATACTCAGAAGAATTTCTCTGCTTGCCTGTAGGTTTTTTCAGTGATGTGAGGTTCCATACATCTGAGAATTTATTTGAATCCTTGAATTGTTAAGCTCTTGAAAAAATCTTACAGAGTGAGGGTAATAGTTGGTGATGTGCTATAATGGTCTTAACCATTTAGAATTAAAATCTTCGCTGACAAGAGCTTTGTTGACCTGATTTTTAGAATTCTTTTCATTATAGCTTTTATAGCATTAACAATGCTTGATTTAATATATTTATTTATTTTAAATATATGTATGTGTATATTTTATACTTAGAGGAACTCTATGTTGCACTTAAATGTCCTTGGTCATAGAAAATAATTATCGTTTTATGCTTCAAGAATATTTAGATCTCAACTTCTAAAGTGTTTTGGGTAGGCGGTGAATAGGAAATGCAATCAACAGAAATGTTCTAAATAAGACTCTCCTTTTTAGAAATTCAGAATCTTAAAAAAAAAGGCTTTGTAAATGCTTTAAGAAGCCCCATAGACTAAATAACCTGTAAAATTGAAGGAACACCAAGTCAAAGTTAATTTGAACACAGGCCACATTTTCCACCATACATCTGTTAGCGTCCTGTTGAATACTACTCTGGTATACCATTTTTGGAAATAATGCGTTTATGTATAGACACACCAGAAAGATTTCTTGCCATGAAAACTAGTTAGTTTCTTTCAGTAAATGAATTTGAACAATTTTTAAAGGCAATACCAGTTAAATGGTGAGCTTTGCAGTTAGTCTTCCCAAAAAAATCAGTTAATTCCTAAATTTCAAAAATTTGTACTAAGAAGCATTTTAAAGAAGATAAGAAAATGTGAAACAAAGGTAGAGTGGCTGGAAATTATCAAATTAAGGAAACTGGCTTTTAACATTTCCTGTGATGTCATTGATTGTAGCCAAGTATGACTTTTTTACATCTCATTTTTTATTAATCCTTATTTCTCAGTTCAGTATGTGCTTTCTTCATATTTTCCTATTTTTTTCTTTCCTCAAATTGCTATACATGCTTTTGCATCTAAGATAATTTTTTAGGCTTTGAAAATGCAATAAACTGTTAAGTAGGAGCATCAGTAATTGGTTATTCTATCTTTAAATACAATTTGCCAATTAAAAGTTCACAGAATTTCCAAGAATTGTGGTTAATCTAGATTACTATAAAGTAGTTAGACTTAATTTTAACTGGTAGGGTTAAGAAAATTGTGTATGACTGGTCTTTCAAAGACATTTCTTTCATCTGTGTAGGCATGAGATAGTGTGGGGGCAAACAGTAATGTGTAGCTGCCCCATTTACACACTTAAGCTGTGGGGCTTCTGTAAGATCTCAGTGACTGGTGGGTTACATCTGGCAAAAATAAGAGTGTTTCTTCGTGGTGAAGAAATAAAGAATAGATGGAAAGAACTTTTTTCTTCTGTTTTTTAATAGAAAATTTAAGAACATAAAGAATTAGAAAGTAGCAAGTCCCATTGTGGTCCTTGGACCAGCAGTGTTGGCATCCTTGGGAGCGTTTTCTAAATGAACAACTTTGGACCCCTCCCCAGTCCTACTAAATCAGGATCTTGACTTTTAACAAGATTCCCAAGTGATTCATATTCATATTAAATTCATACACATATATATGAAGCTTTTTGCCTAGAGTCTTTTAGCACATTGCCACTTTTTTCATTATGCATGATTTTTATTTTCTAGGAATGCCCAAGGAACTATGTTATAGCCTATGCCATTAAGAGGCTGGGTGAATTTCATTACTCTAGGAACAATGATAATGGCAACCTATAATTGTTGAGCTCTTAACTCTGAGCCTGATATGGTGCATATAGTACATGTTATATTACATGAATTTATCACGGTTCATCTTCACAGAACTGTGATGTATGCAGTTTTGTGATTCCCACTCTTTAGAAGGGGAAACCAGATTTATAGCCATTTTTTAAAAATCTTCTTTAAAAAACTATTAACTAAATTTCAGACTTTACTGGGATTGCAGTGAATGCCCTCTTTCTATTCTCGTTTTCATCCTGGGTACCATGTTGTATTTAATTGTCTACTCGTATATCAACTACACTTCAATTTTTTTTTAATTCATGCAAAAAAAAAGAAACCAAAATACAATTGCCAACTCTTCCCAGTGTCCTGTGGTCTGTGGGAGTTTGTAAGTCTTTACTTTGATTCCTTAACAGTCCTGAGAAGTACTGGCCATGTATCCAGTAGAATGTCCCCCGGTTGGGTTTGTCTGATGTTTTTGTTGGGATTAACTAGGGTTATCAGTTTTTAGAAAGACTGTCCTGTCCCCCCACCATTGTATAGGGAGCATAATGTCCATGTGGCATTGCTGATAATGTTGACCTTCATCACTTGGCCAAGGTAGTATTTGCCATGTTTCTTTCTATAAAGTTACTGTTTTTCCGTTTTCATACTGTAGTCTTTGGAGCAAATCACAATGTCTAGCCCACTCTAAAGAGGGTGGAAAAGAGGTAGGAATTAAGTTCTATCTCCTGTTGGGAGGGAGTGTCTACTTCTATTAAATTCTTCTGTAAAGAACTTATTTGTCCCCCATTTACTCAGTCATTCATTTACATAAGCATCAGCCTATATATGTACTTTATACTTTAGTTTATAACCCAGTAAGTTATTTGTTACTCAGATTACTCTGGCCTTTCCCATTGTGAGCTCTCTTTAAGTTGGCTTCTGTGTCCATTTTACACAATCCTATCCTTTTGCCCTAGAATCAGCCATTTTTCCAAGGACTAGAAAAAAGGTTCCTTTTATTGGATAAAAGGATGTTAGAAAAAAAAGATTTGGGTGCTGGGTAGGTTCATTGCCAGTCAGGTCTCATAGTTTCTAGGCCCTTTCAGTGGACAAAGCAGAGCTAGGTAATATATGTATATATATTAAACCATGTATATCTATATATGTACAGTTTCTGTGTGTGTCCATCTGTATCCACATCAATGTAAGCATGAATTTGTACTGGTGATTCCAACTCTAGCCCAGTACTACAGAATTCACCATAACCTTCCTTTCTTGCTTCTTTATAACTTCCATATCCAATAGAATGAAATATGGCCCCACCATCCACCATCCTATCCATGTATTTAAACTTCAGTATGTAATAAGTCTAGAAGTTTCAGAATATTTAGGCCACCATCCCAAAAGAAACAAATTTATCAACAACTGCAGTGCAGTGTTTATAGTGTACAATTCCTGTTATATTCGGCTTTACAGTTTCTGGTCCAAACACTATTCTCCAAAGTTACTCAAGTTAGCCCCTCTCCCCAACCCCTTCACTAATTTAAGACAAATTTATGTCATAAATTTGTAATAAAGTTAGATTCATTTATCACAGTTACATTCCATTCTGGGACTCTCAGTCATATAGGTTGATTTTTTAAAACCTGCGTATATTACACTTACTCTCTGATACAAAATTTTATGGATTTTGACAAATGTGTAGAATCATTTATCCTCCACCCCAGTATGATACAGAAGATTCCTTCACCCTAAAAGTTCCCCTTGTGTCCCAGATCTGCTGAATAGAATTTTCCTTCTAACAAGATTCCCAGGAGATTTGTATGCATATTAAAGTCATACCACATTTATGAAGCTATTCACCTGTAGTAATTCAGTATGTTGCCATGTTGTATAAATTAACTGGAAGAAAGATTATCATACTGTAGAAGTGATAATAGAAAAGCCAGATTTAAATACATACTCAAGTGAGTAAACTCAAATTCTTGGAGCCACATATGTATGCCCAGTGAGGTGAAAGAAGATGGAATTGGGCAAATTACTGGAATTATGTAATGGGCCCTATGGGGAGTTTTCATGGAGCTCTTTAACTTTTGTAATTTTACTAATAAGAAATGATGTAGTTTGAAAAGGAAGAAAGAACAAATAGCATATATTTATTAGAAGCATGATGGAGAGGAAGGCTTTTACAGAGGTCATAATCTCCCAATAAAGAATTGCAAGTTCCCTAATAAAGAGAATGTTTTGGGCTTTACCCTGAGGTTTATCTGATGTTACTCTAAAGTTTTTGTATGATTTAGTCCCATGTGGAGAAAGGAGAGAAAAAGAAAGTATAGCTGAATAAACACTAGTATTGACAGACCACCATGGGAGTACATTACTCATGTGAATGGACTGGTTTTAGGGAGAGGTGCTAAGAATCTGTTGTACCGGAATCAAGTTCTTGTGTATGAATGACTGAGAAAACCATTCCCATTAGTTAGTCACATTTCTCCTATTGCTCTTTTCAGTTCTCTATTCTCAGATAGTTATTTAATTTAGGTGGTTAAGCAACTACTTTGTGGTAGATACAAAATATTAAAATACTAAATTTGAGATTCTTCTGTAAAACTTGAAATAAAAAAAAATCCTAAGCCTTAAATATTTGTAGTATCAGGTGGATATGGTAAATAGAGATAGTCTATAGCAGTTCAAAATAGGAGAGAAGTTTAATCATAAGACAAATGATAAATTTGTACATCAAGCCCAATATCAGGGTGAAGTATTTGATTTTTTGTGAGTTTTTTTTTTTTTGAGAGAGAGATCATTTTAAGCCCTGGTAATCTTAAATTTTATGTATGTTAAGTGTCCTGGTAAGTGACTTCAATCATGGTGAGGTATTTTGAGAGGCTTAGAGTAATTTTTATACCCAGAAAAAACTATGTTAGAAGGCAGTAAATACTATGCTGAAGAATGGGGTTACAGTAGAGTTGAAGAGTAAACAGTCTGAATTCCCTCAAAGAAGATTATTGGTTTTATGCTTGAGGTAGATTATTATATGATGATTGCCATTTGATGCAACTGCTAAATATTCCCAGCTCCAAATGACCAAATCCTGAATTACATTAATAAAAGGAAGTAGTTTGATCTGAAAGGAAATTTTATAAGGAAAAAATTACAATTAGCTGTATGTGAAATGTAAAAAATTTTCTCTTTTTAATTCCAGTTTTAGCATTAATTTATACCAAAAGATTTACCTAGTGTGCAGTAGCTTCTATCTCAGTAATATTATATATTACATTGATTCTTTCACTTTTTTTCTTTAACTAAATGACTCACCATATTTGGAGGTGGTTCTTATGTGCAGCACACCATCATGGGTATATGTAGACTGTGATGAAATGCCAAATAATAAATAATTTTGTTAGAAAATACAGCATGTTTTCTTTTTTTTGAAGTGTTTTTTTGTGATAATGTATTAAACTAATTTAAAAACATACAAATATTTCAAAATCTTCTTTTAAAAAGCAGATTAGTGAAATGGATAATATCTCAAATTGAATTTTTAAATGAAAACATTAATTTTATTATTTATGGTAACTTAAAATTTTTGGATATTTTCAAATGTATGCAAAAGTAGTGACAAGAGTAAAATAACCCTTCATATAAACATACATCATTTAGCTTCAGTTTAATTTATTTCATGGCCAATCTAGTTTAATCTCTAAATCCTGCTTACTATTCCCCTTTCACTCACATTATTTTGAAGATTATTTTGAAACATCATATAATTTCTACACGTTATACTTTTGCATGATAGGTAACATTAATGGGGGGAAATAAATGTCATTAAGCTTTGTGCACTGATTATAATTATTAATTATAGAATTAGAGATGTTTGTCATGTCATTAATATTATAACAAGGTTCATATATGTTTTGTGAAACTATTCTTTAGTGCCTTTCAAGTGTATATGCACATTTCTCATCAAATTACTAGAGAATCAAATTTACTGTTCTTACCTCAGATTCAACATGATTAAACAATCACCTTTGAAATTACTCATGCTAAATTTTACCATCCCAGCACCTATTCTAGCAGTTTTTCATTTATTCAGTTAGAGACTTTAAGGTGATAGAAGCATCACTGTACTTTAAGAAGAGCTTGTAATAGAATTTTGTCAGGGATTGGTAATTTAGACTGCTAAAAGAAACTTGGTGTCTGCTGCTCAGTACCTAATAGTGTCACTAACTGGTTTTCAGAACTATACAGATGGATAGATACTTTCCGGATTTTTCTCAAACCTTTGTTAGTTATTTTATGGCCTGTAGTAAAGATAACATAGATAAAAATTTTTAATATAATTTTAAAGAATTTAAAGGAGGTCTGATCTCAGTCATCTAGCTGAACTGTTCACATTTTCCAATGACTTGTTCTAGGCTAATATATATTTCAGTACTGAATAGCAGTACATTAGAAGGTCATGATCAGTTCTTCTCTTAAATGAAAGAGAATAATGTAAACTAAAAAATACAGTGTTCCTTTTTTTTAGATTACTGTTTCATCAAACTTTTGCTGTGTCTGTAGGTGCACGCATGATACAAAATTTATGTATTTTATAAGTCATGATCCAACAAGTTTGAAAGCCATTGGCTTTGGCCAGTAATTTATTTTTTAAATTGTAAGTATTAATACCTTAATTAATTCCCATATTGTTTATCTAGTCCTTTTGAAGTGGATAATGGTCTATAAAAATAAGTAAAATAAAGGCCCTGACTTTGTGAATTCCAGGATGTAGTTAGAAGAGAGATATGTATAAAAATAATTTTTTATTGTGAAGGAATTATTAATAATGTGGAAGTGAGGTATTGTAAACACATAGGCTGGAACAATGACCTATGCCTGGAGAAACTGAAGATTACATAAAGGCTATGATATGTTTGAGTGATCTTAAAGAGTGGGAGGTTTTATCAGTTGCTTCAGAGAAGAAGCATTCTCCAGAGGGAAAAAAATGATGAATACTACCAATACTGAGTTCTAAAATCATTCTCTCTGAGAAGCCTTGCCCTTGATCCTGTTTCTTCCACATCTAGTACCTCAATCAGGAATGTATCTACGTACAGGTTTTTAGTTTTCTCCATGGTATTTTGTCCCTATTAGAAATTCTTGCTCAACATTTGTAAGTTGAAGAGATGAGCAAATGCATTCAAATTATATATGTACAAAACATATATATGTCCTTTCAAAAATATTTATTGCATAAAGGTATGTTAAAGAACCATTTAACTTGTATATACTAGAAACCTCGACACACAGGAGCTCAAATATAATTATTTCTTTTTCACTCTCAGGTAAGTGAGTTCTACCCCGTGAGGTTATCCAGATACTCTGGCCAGTGGGACGGACAGCTTTGCTATTTTTAACATGGTTTCTATTGCTCCAGTGATTGCTATTTTTCAGCCAGCAGACAAGATGGGATTGGGGAGGATTTATGTCAAGCCACTTCATTTTTAAGGGTATAATTTAGAAATCCCACATCACTTCTAGCTATAACCCATTGGCCAGATCTGTTCACATGACCACACCTAGCTGAAAGAGATGCTGAGAAATCTAATCTTTAGATAAAACTGGAGGGACACTTGTATAATACTAAAGGACAAAGAAAAAATGGGTACTGAATCAGTGGGGGTAGGCAAGTAGACGACAGCATAATGTTGTATGCCACAAACATAAAGAAATATTTTAAAATAAATTACTCATAAGAAATTTGTGGCTTTGATTTTTCTGAATTTTCTTGCATTTTTTGCATATGATTTACTTGTTATATAATACTGGCATTTGTTTTCTTCGCCTTCTCTGAGCCTGTTTACTTATTATATAAAAATGAAAGGATCAAACAAAAGCCCATTGTCTGGCACATAACAGCCATTAGTAATCACCATGTCTTCCATCTTTCTTTATTATTGAGGTATCATTGAAAAACACTCTTATGAAGGTCACATGAAAAAACAATGTGGTTACTACATTTACCCATATTAACAAGTCCCCGCCCATATCCCATTGCAGTCACTGTCCATCAGTATAATAAAATGCCACAGATTCACTATTTGCCTTCTCTGTGCAACACAGTCTTCCCTGTGACCCCCGACACCATGTGTACTAAACATAATACCCCTCAATCCCCATCTCCCTCCCTCCCGACCTGCCCTCCGAAACCCCTCCCCTTTGATAACTGCTAGTCCCTTTTTCAAGTTGGTGAGTCTGCTGCTGTTTTGTTCCTTCAGTTTTGCTTCATTGTTATATTCCACAAATGAGGGAAATAATTTGGCACTTGTCTTTCTCCGCCTGGCTTATTTCACTGAGCATAATATTCTCCAGCTCCGTCCATGTTGTTGCAAATGGTAGGATTTGTTTCTTTCTTATGGCTGAATGGTATTCCAATGTGTATATGTACCACATCTTCTTTATCCATTCATCTCCTGATGGACACTTAGGTTGCTTCCATATCTTGGCTATAGGAAATAGTGCTGTAATAAACAGGAGTGTATATGTCTTTTTGAATCTGAGAACTTGTATTCTTTGGTAAATTTCAAGGAGTGGGATTGCCAGGTCAAATAGTATTTCTATTTTTAGTTTTTTGAGGAACCTCCATATTGCTTTCCACAGTGGTTGAACTACCTTACATTTCCCACCAGCAGTGTAGGAGGGTTCCCCTTTCTCTGCATCCCCACCAGCATTTGTTGTTCTTAGTCTTTTGGTTGATGGCCATCCTTACTGGTGTGAGGTGATATCTCATTGTGGTTTTAATTTGCATTTCCCTGATAATTAGTGATGTGGAGCATCTTTTCATGTGTTGGCCATCTGAATTTCTTCTTTGGAGAATTGTCTCTTCATATCCTCTGCCCATTTTTTAATCGGGTTATTTGCTTTTGGGGTGTTGAGATGTGTAAGTTCTTTATATATTTTGGATGTTAACCCCTTGTCGAATATGTCGTTTACAAATATAATCTCTCATACTGTAGGAAGCCTTTTTGTTCTGTTGATGGTGTCCTTTGCCGCACAGAAGCTATTTAGTTTGATGTAGACCCATGTGTTCATTTGTTATTTTGTTTCCCTTGCTCGAGGAGATGCATTCAGTGAAAAACTGCTCATGCTTATATTCAGGAGATTTTTGCCTATGTTGTGTTCTAAGAGTTTTATGGTTTCATGACTTACATTGAGGTCTTTGATCCATTTTGGGTTTACTTTTGTGTATGGGGTTAAACAATAATCCAGTTTCATTCTCTTGCACGTAGCTGTCCAGTTTTGCCAACACCAGTTGTTGAAGAGGCTATCATTTCGCCATTGTATGTCCATGGTTCCTTTATCATATATTAATTGACCGTATATGGTTGGGTTTATATCTGGGCTCTCTATTCTGTTCCACTGGGTCTATGGGTCTGTTCTTGTGCCAGTACCAAATTTTCTTGATTACTGTGGCTTTGTAGTAGAGCTTGAAGTTGGGGAGCATAATCCCCAGCTTTATTCTTCCTTCTCAGGATTGCTTTGGCTATTCAGAGTCTTTTATGGTTCCATATGAATATTAGAACGATTTGCTCTAGTTCATTGAAGAATGCTGTTGGTATTTTGATACGAATTGCATTGAATCTGTATATTGCTTTAGGCAGGATGACCATTTTGACAATATTAATTCTTTCTATCCATGAGCACAGGATGTGTTTCCATTTATTGGTATCTTCTTTAATTTCTCTCATGAGTGTCTTAGTTTTCAAGGTACAGGTCTTTCACTTCCTTGGTTAGGTTTATTCCTAGGTATTTTATTCTTTTTGATGCAATTGTGAATGCAGTTGTTTTCCTGATTTCTCTTTCTACTAGTTCAAGGTTAGTGTATAGGAATGCAACAGATTTCTGTATATTAATTTTGTATCCTGCAATTTCGCTGAATTCAAATATTAGATCTAGTAGTTTTGGGGTGGATTCTTTAGAGTTTTTTATGTACAGTATCATGTCTTCTGCAAATAGGGACAGTTTGACTTCTTCTTTGCCAATCTGGATGCCTTTTATATCTTTATGTTGTCTGATTGCCATAGCTAGGACCTCCAGTACTATGTTGAATAAAAGTGTGGAGAGTGGGCATCCTTGTCTTGTTCCCGATCTTAAAGGAAAACCTTTCAGTTTCTCGCTGTTAAGTATAATGTTGGCTGTGGGTTTGTCATATATGGCCTTTATTATGTTAAGGTACTTGCCCTCTATACACATTTTGTTGAGAGTTCTTATCATGAATGGATGTTGAATTTTGTCAAATGTTTTTTCAGCATCTATGGAGATGACCATGTGGTTTTTTGCCTTCTTTTTGTTGATGTGGATGATGCTGATGGATTTTCGAATGTTGTACCATTCTTGCATCCTGGGATGAATCCCACTTGATCATGGTGGATGATCCTCATGATGTATTTTTGAATTTGGTTTGCTAATATTTTGTTGAGTATTTTTGCGTCTATGTTCATCAGGGATATTGGTCTGTAATTTTCTTTTTTTGTGTTTTTTTTGCCTGGTTTTGGTATGAGAGTGATGCTGGCCTCATAGAATGAGTTTGGGAGTACTCCCTCCTGTTCTACTTTTTGGAAAACTTTAAGGAGGATGGGTATTTGGTCTTCACCTAATGTTTGATAAAATTCAGCGATTAAGCCATCTGGTACTGGCGTTTTGTTCTTAAGTAGTTTTTTGATTACCAATTCGATTTCGTTGCTGGTAATTGGTCTGTTCAGATTTTCTGTCTGTTTCTGGGTCAGTCTTGGAATGTAGTGTTTTTCTAGAAAATTGTACATTTCTTCTAGGTTATCCAGTTTGTTCGCATGTAGATTTTCATTTATCATAGTATTCTCTCATAATTCTTTGTATTTCTGTAATTTTTCCTTTCTCATTACTGATTCTGTTAATGTGTGTAGACTCTTTTTTTCTTGATAAGTCTGGCTAGGGGTTTATCTATTTTGTTTATTTTCTCAAAGAACCAGCTCCTGCTTTCATTGATTCTATTGTTTTATTCTTCTTGATTTTACTTATTTATACTTTAATCTTTATTATGTTCCTGCTACTGACTATGGGCCCCATTTGTTCTTCTTTTTCTAGTTTTGTTAATTGTGAGTTTGGACTGTTCATTTGGGATTGTTTTTCTTTCCTGAAATGGGCCTGTATTGCAATATACTTTCCTCTTAGCACAGGCTTCGCTGCATCCCATAGATTCTGTGGTGTTGAATTATTGTTGTCATTTGTCTCCATATATTGCTTGATCTCTGTTTTTATTTTGTCATTGATCTATTGGTTATTTAGGAGCATGTTGTGAAGCCTCCATGTGTTTGTGGGATTTTTCATTTTCTTTGCATAATTTATTTCTAGTTTTATATGTTTATGGTCTGAGAAACTGGTTGGTACAATGTCAATCTTTCTGAATTTACTGAGGCACTTTTTGTGGCCTAGTATATGATCTATTCTGAAAATGTTCCATGTGCACATGAGAAGAATGTGTATTCTGCTGCTTTTGGGTGTAGAGTTCTGTAGATGTCTGTTAGGTCCATGTGTTCTAATGTTGTTCAGTGTTTCTGTCTCCTCACTTATTTTTTGTCTGGTAGATCTTTCCTTTGGAGTGAGTGGTGTGTTGAAGTCCCCTAGAATGAATGCATTGCATTCTATTTCCCCTTTTAATTCTGTTAGTATTTGTTTCACATGTGTAGGTGCTCCTGTGTTGGGTGCATAGATATTTATAATGGTTATATCTTCTTGTTGGAATGACCCTTTTATCATTATGTAATATTCTTGTTTGTCTTGTGACTTTCTTTGTTTTGAAGTCTATTTTGCCTGATACAAGTACTGCAACAACTACTTTTTTCTCCCTATTGGTTGCATGAAATATCTTTTCCCATCTCTTCACTTTTAGTCTGTGTATGTCTTTGGATTCAAAGTGAGTGTCTTATAGGCAGCATATAGATGGGTCTTGTTTTTTTATCCATTCAGTGACTCTAGGTCTTTGATTGGTGCATTTAGTCCATTTACATTTAGGGTGATTATGGATAGGTATGTACTTACTGCCATTGCAGGCTTTAGATTCATGGTTACCAAAGGTTCAAGGGTAACTTCCTTACTATCTGAGAGTGTAACTTACCTTAGTATGCTATTGCAAACACAGTCTAAACGTTCTTTTTTTCTCCTCTTTTTTCTTCCTCCTCCATTCTTTATATATTTGGTATCATATTCTGTACTCTTTGTCTATCCCTTGATTGACTTTGGGGATAGTTAATTTAATTTTGCATTTGCTTAGTAATTAACTTCTACTTTCTTTACTATGGTTTTATTACCTCTGGTGACAGCTATTAAACCTTTGGAACACTTACGTCTATAGCAGTCCCTTCAAAATACACTGTAGAGATGGTTTGTGGGAGGTAAATTCTCCCAGCTTTTGCTTATCTGGAAATTGTTTAATCCCTCCTTCAAATTTAAACTATAACCTTGCCAGATAAAGTATTCTTGTTTCAAGGCCCTTCTGCTTCATTGCATTAAATACATCATGCCACTTCCTTCTGGCCTGATAAGGTTTCTGTTGAGAAGTCTTTTGATAGCCTGATGGGTTTCCTTTGTATGTGATCTTATTTGTCTCTCTGGCTGCTTTTAATAGTCTGTGCTTATCCTTGATCTTTGCCATTTTAATTACTATATGTCTTGGTGTTGTCTTCCTTGGGTCCGTTGTGTTGGGAGATCTGTGCACCTCCATGGCCTGAGAGACTGTCTCCTTTCCCACACTGGGGACGTTTTCAACAATTACCTCTTCAAAGACACTTTCTATCCCTTTTTCTCTCTCTTCTTCGGGTACCCCTATAATGCGAATATTGTTCTGTTTGGATTGGTCACACAGTTCTCTCAATATTCTTTCATTCTTAGAGATCCTTTTTTCACTCTGTGTCTCAGCTTCTTTGTATTCCTCTTCTCTAATTTCTCTTTCATTTATCGTCTCCTCCACCATATCTAATCTGCTTTTAAAACTTTCCATTGTATGTTTCATTTCTGATGCTGTGTTCCATAATGATTGGATCTCAGACCGGAATTCATTCCTGAGTTCTTGAATATTTTTCTGTACCTCCATGAGCATGGTAATGATTTTTATTTTGAAATCCCTTTTATGCAGATTCATGAGGTTGATTTCATTTGAATTTTTCTCAGGGGTTGTATTCATAATTTTACTTTGAACCAGGTCCTTTTGGCATTTCATATTTGTATATGGCACCATCTAGTGCCCAGAAGCTCTACTCTCTGGAGCTGCTCAGCCCCTGAAGCAATGTTGCTGGTCGCAGGGGAGCGGTATTAGTGCCTGGGGGGAGCAAAGAGCTGTTTCCTGCCTCCCGGCTGCTATGCCTGTCTCCACTGCCAGAACCAGTGGGTCGAGCACATAGGTATGAGCCTCTGTGCTTTGCGTTTGTAGTTGCTGTAGACGGGGTTTCCCTCTGGCCTATTGCCAGGGTAGGGTTTGCCAGTTTGTGAGCCAGGTGGGGCTGGCTGGGAGAAAAGCTCAGTAGGTTGAGTGTCAAGGATGGGGTCCTTGGAGCTCTGTAGCCAGCCAGGGACCTGGAGCTCCTGAAGATCGTGAAAGTTCCCAACCTGCTGTGCAGAGTACACCCAATTTTGTTTACCTGTCCTTTCTCCTGAGCAGTAAACTCTGTGCAGTCCTTGCCCCTTTAGCAGCCCTCTTGCTGTTAGGAAGTCTCTCAGACTGCCCACCTTTCTTTTGTCCCAGAGCAGCCGGATATGGATCCCTGCTTTCCACAAGCGGCCAGAATCTCAGTCTCTCCTGCTCTTCTGCCTTTCTTTGCTTTCCAACCCCCTAATCATGAGAGTACCATGAAAACACCATGAAATGTAGGTTTGTGCTCCCAGATCAGATCTCCGGAGTTAGGTATTCAGCAGTCCCAGGCCTCCACTCCCTCCCTGCTCCATTCCTCTTCCTCCTGCTGGTGAGCTGGGGTGGGGGAAGGGCCTGGTTCCGCAGGACCACAGCTTTGGTATGTTACCCTCTTAAGTGAGGTTTATTTTTTTCTCCAGGTGTGCAGTTTGGCACAGTCCTCTTTCCTGTTACTCTTTCAGTATTGGTTGTATTAATTATATTTCAGTATTATATGCGGTTTTAGGAGGAAGTCTCTGTCTCATCTCTCATGCTGCCATCTTTAAGCCGCTCCCCGGGTTAATGATTTTTATTTTGAAATCTCTTTCAGGAAGGTTCATGAGGTCTATTTCATTTGAATCTTTCTCTGATACATTCATAATTTGCCTTGGAACCAGGTTCCTTTGACGTTTCATATTTGTATGTGGCGCCCTCTAGTGCCCAGAAGCTCTACTCTCTGGAGCTGCTCTGCCCCTGGAGCAATGTCTTGGGTCTCAGGGGAGTGGTGTTGGTGCCCTGTTCTGTGCGGTTTATTTTTTTCTCCAGGTGTATGCTGTCTGGCGCAGCCCTCTTTCCTGTTGCTCTTTCAGGATTAGTTGTATTAATTATATTTTCATATTATATGCAGTTTTAGGAGGAAGTCTTTGTCTCGCCTCTCACGCTGGCATCTTTAATCCCGAGCCCCAAAGGTTTTTTTTATTTTTAATAGCTATCAGTGTTGAGTTCCTGTTATATATCAGACAGGATGTTTTACATCTCTTTTAATTTTGACAGTAATCCTTAAGTACTTTTATTATTTTCATGTGGCAGGAACCTGAGGTTTGTATAATGGGTATACAGATAAAAATAAACAGTTGACCCTTGAACAGTGTGGGTTTGAATTGCATGGTGGTCTTCTTAAACTTATACCACTTGAGGATTTATTTGAATAAATATATTGAAAAAATGTTTAGATATTTATGACAGTTTGGGAAAACATTTACTTTTTTCTAGCTTACTTTATTGTAAGAATACAGTATTTACTACCTATTAACATGCAAAAACTGTTAACTCTTACCAGTAGGCTTCCACTCAACAGTAGGCTATTAAGATTTGGGTGAATCAAAGGTTATATACAGATTTTTACATCCCCGACCCCCATCCACCCCCTTCTGTGTTGTTCAGTGGTCAACTGTAATTATAATGAAAAGAAAGGGCTTTCAAAAGCTAGGAGAAAAATCAGGATTGAACTTCAGAATGCCATCAAGTTAGTCTTGAATTTCCCCTACAAGTGTCTATCAAAAAATTCTCCCCAAAACTCCTGAGCGAAGTTCTTTTGAATGACAGTGACACTTAAGCAGTAGTTAAGGGAGAAAGGAACAAGGCAGAAAGTTAGAATTTAGTGTAATGTGCATCTTTTTTTAGTTATAGTGGTAAATACAGTTCTTCATGTATGAATTACTGTGTTAGGCACACAATCCTCTATTATAATAATTTCTGAGGAAAATTAGTTTAGTTTATATCAGTGTATCCTAAAGCATCCCTCCCCTTTCTCCCCAGAGTCTAACCCATCTAAATACTACTATCAGTTTAAAAAAAAAAAGACAAAAAGTAGAGAATTGAGATACACTAGAAAGAAAATCTGTATGTACTAGGAACAAAAGAAGTAAATAAATGGATACATTATTTGATAAAATTAAACTAAGAAATTATGGATCTAAGCTTTTGATTAAGGTAGTCTAATTTACATAAAATGTTTAAATACACACAATCTTTTTTTTTTTTCTTGTTCTTTAGTCCTGCTCTTCTGAGATGTTCTTTTCATTCCTCCTCTTTTATTTCCATGCCTACTCCATGGACTTTTTTGATCTATTCCAAGATGTATGAGAGCCAGATTCTTCTTTGGTAATCTGGTGTTAAAACAAAGCCACTGACTATCTATCAGTTTCTTAGAAGATCATTATTACATTCATTCTTCCTTTATGTTATTGCAGACTAGCTTCCAGTTCCCATGATAGAAAAGCAAAAAAATACTTAAAAGACTTTTTTTTTCTTATACAAGAACTTTGTTTATTCTCTTGAGAATACATTCTCATGTACCCATTATGAGTATTAGTGTTTTCTTCAGTTCAGTGACTGGTTTGAGAGGAGTTTGGTACAGAGAAAGGAGATGTTACTCTGTCATATGCTGGACTGAGCTAAAATAGACCTTCAATCCTGAAGCACTTGCTACCCACATACTCATGAAAATGCTAAATAAATAGAGTTAGGGAAAAGTAGGTGCTGAACTTTAGAGAAAACTTTCATGTGCCAGGAATAAAAGGGAACACAAAGCCAGAGCAATAAGTAGCAGTAAGCTTTGAGTAAACTTGGTAGCACAGGAGATACTTTGAGGGATACAGGCCTTCAGGACAGGAGTTTGGTGTTGAGATTGGAACTAAGTATTTGGCTATGGAACTATATCTCCTTAAATCTTGGGCCCTAGAAGGGCTGCCTCCTCTGAAAGGGTCTAGAAAAACTCACTGTATACCTTCAAGGACTGTTTTTTTGTTGTTGTTGTGAGGATAAAGTGGAAAACAGCATGAATATATTTAGAAGGCTATTAATAGTTATTTTAAATTGTCTTTATTGGAGTATAAATGAGAAAGGGCCATAAGGGCCAAGCAGATAACAAATGAATTAAACTATTGAGGTATTAAGATGTTTTTGGGGGGAGGCAACTAGTGAACTGGAGATCATGTGCATTATCAAAAGTAACCAGTCTACTTAGAGATAGACAGTTGTGACCATGTGGGAAATGGGCCCAGTGTTTTCATATTTTATGATTCTTCAAAAGAAGCTTCTTAAAAATATTTTCCCCAAAACAATATTAAATTAGATAATTGGAAAAACATTTTCTTTTTTCTAGCTTACTTTATTGTAAGAATACAGTATTTACTACAAAAGCTGTTAACTGCTATCAGTAGGCTTCCACTCAACAGTAGGCAGAGGGAAAAACCCCAAAGAAGAAAAATAGATGCAGAAAAACCAAAATGAAAGAATAAGAAAATTTGTGTGAAAGGCTTAGACTTAAGGTGGACGGTGGTTATGTATAAAAAGCAAAAAGGAGGTAGTATTAACCATTTATTAGTAAACATGTATTTTCAGAGTTTGTCAGAGTGCTGGAAAGTAGGGTTACAGTTGTTAAGTAAAATATCCCTACACTCATACTAGTTGTCTTAAGGCAGACATTGTGCTAGATTTCTCCTGTACTTTGGGGATGGAGGTCTAGGAAAAGCTTGATTTGAGAAGGATGAGTAGAGTTAGGAGTACTAGGGAAGAAGGTGGGGTGAGGATTAACAAACTTTACTGGTGAGAGAACTGCTTTATACGAAGGCTATAAGGTGAGAAAGCATGGTAAATTCAAGGCCTGAAGGAAGTCAGGCCAGGGTGCAGAATAATGACAGGAAGAGTGACTTTCAGATGAAGTTGGAGAGGTAAGCAAAGTTCAGATTTTAGTCATTTTGTTATACAAACAAAGGTAAGCCATTAAAACCCTCAACATAGCCTTAGTGCTGGTTTCATCACAGGCTGTAGGATGGTGCATAGGCCATTAAAAAATTGGAGAGGAGTGGTGATTGCAGTGTTCTTAAGGGTTTAAAAAAACATTTCTTTAATCCACAGATATGGAATTTTAACAGTTTAGTTATGGAATTCATGAGGAAGTAAATGATTGACAATAGCTTCACTAATTCTGAAAATTTAACTTGCAAAAACAACTTAAAAGTGGATTTCATGTCTTTATTGAATAGAATATTAATTTTTTTCTGGTCACATTACTAAGAATATTGACATATAATAACCTTGAGAATACTGGAAAAGAATATTAGTCTCTACAGTAAAAGAACTTTTACAGACATGGATTTTGAGCTTTTTTCCTTTTTCCTCCTGTCAGCTGTGAATTTTGAAGGCAAATATGAAGGACCAAAAAAAGGAGTACCTCCTAGCTGAGTCAGCCCCCATTGAACAGCCTTCTGGGAAGTGCAACGCACATTTCTGTTTATGTCTCATTTGTCAGGACTTAAACTGATAGCTACACTTAGCTGCAGAGAGATTATGCTATACACTGTTTTAGCCTGGATGACCATAACTGGGATTTCTGTTACTAAGGAAAAGAAGACGTGCAGAGTTAGGCAGCTAGTGGTTTCTGAGGCAGCTGTTATATACAGTTGGTCTTTAATTTCCTTTCCTTAATATTATGACCTTCTCATATCTGTCAAGGAAAAGCTTTATTCAGTTCTTATATTTCATTCTGCTGGTTTGGCCATTTTATTGACTGACTGTATTACTTTTATTTTTCATACCACTGAATGTTTACTTATTTGCCTGTTTCATATTCATTTGACATGCAGCTTTTAAATATCCTCATCTTTGAACCTTTTACTACCTGCAAACAAGATTTCACAGTATTGAATATTAATGATTTATGGTAAAAGCTTTTTAGTATTGGAAATAAATTTTTTTGTTTATTAGTATTTTTATTTTTGAATTAATTTCAAATTGTGGAAAAGTTGTAAGAATAGTACCAGAAACTTCTTTAGATACGTTTGCCTCATTTCCCTTTTAACTTTTTGCCTGGCATTCTCTCTCTTTATATGTATATTTATATACATGACATATATGTCATACATACATATTTTACCTGGATTATTTGAGAGTAGATTGCAAAAATCATGCTGCTTTATATATTAATACTTTAGTGTGTGTTTTCTAAGAACAAAGGTATTCCTTAACGTAAGCCCTCTTTAGTCACTCAATTCAGGAAAATTTATGTTTAGTCTGTATTCTAGTTTGGTCAGTCGTCCCAGTTATCTTTCAGTACAGGATACAGTCTAAGATTGCGTATTGCATTTGGATGTTGACATCTCTTTGATCTCCTTTAATCTGGAACTGTTCCTCTTTCTGTGTCTTACATAACATTATATTTTGAAGGCTAAAAGCTAGTTATTTTATAGATGTATTACTCAATTTCGGTTTGTCCTACGTTGAGTTACAATTAGATCCACGTTATGCATCCCCTACGCTATCCCCGCCCAGCGTTCTTTGTAAAAAAGTGGCAATATGTCTTTCTTTAAGGTATATTTGGCGGCTCATATTGTCTTTCTATTCCTATTGGTGGAATTAGTTTTGATCATGAGGACAAGGTGGTGTCTGGTTTTTCCACTGTAGTTTCCAATTTGCCCAATATAGCAAATAAGCAATTAATGAGAAACTTTCAGACTATGCAGATCTTATTAAACACTCACCCTAGATTTAGCAGCTTTTGATGATTCTTGCCTGAAACAATATTTTCTGTGATGATTACAAATGGTAATCATCATGTCCACGTTTACCAGTTGGCATTCAGAGCTTTATTGATGCCCCTCCTGTCTTGTCTGTCTGTCTGCCTATCTACTTAACCTATCATCAGCATGCACCTGAGAATTCCTGTTTTACTTACTACGTGATAATCCTTTACTGTCTGTTTTGATGTTTCAGTCAGATATGGCCATTGGAAGCCCTTTCAGGTTGGCTCCCAAGTCTTTTTTTTTTCCTGTCTTTTTGACATGGTACACACCCCCACCCTTTTTTGAAAGCATTTTACATTTTGGCACTGCAAGATTATTTAGGTTCATTTTCTACCCTCCCTGTCCCAGCCCTAGAATCTGCCATTTCTCAAAGGACTCCTAGTTTATTAAGTGTGGAATAATAGTTAGAAATCAAAATTTAGTTGCCAAGTGCTTGTAATTTAAAACTTCAAAGGGGATGTGTTTACAATGGTTGATAAATAGCAAATCAAAAGATACACTGCCATAAATACAAAAAGATTACATGCAAAGGGCCATTTTGTGTATTACTATTTGTAATATCAAAGGACTACAAGCAAAGCATACTTAACTTTCTTTTTTTTATTAAGGTATTATTGATATACACTCTTATGAAGGTTTCACATGAAAAAACAACGTGGTTACTACATTTACCCATATTATTAAGTCCCCACTCATACCCCAATTCAGTCACTGTCCATCAGTGTAGTAAGATGACGCAGATTCACTGTTTGCCTTCTCTGTACTACACTGTTTTCCCCGTGATTCCCCACACCATGTATACTAAACATAATACCCCACAATCCCCTTCTCCCACCCACCCTTCCACACCCCTCCCCTTTGGTAACCACTAGTTCCTTCTTGGAGTCTCTGAGTCTGCTACTATTTTGTTCCTTCAGTTTTGCTTCGTTGTTATACTTCACAAATGAGGGAAATCATTTGGCACTTGTCTTTCTCTGCCTGGCTTATTTCACTGAGTATAATATCCTCCAGCTCCATCCATGTTGTTGCAAATGGTAGGATTTGTTTCCTTCTTATGGCTGAATAGTATTCCATTGTGTATAGGTACCACCTCTTCTTTATCCATTCATCTCCTGATGGACACTTAGGTTGCTTCCATATCTTGGCTATTGCAAAAGTGCTGCAATAAACATAGGGGTGCATATATCTTTTTGAATCTGAGAAATTGTATTCTTTGGGTAAATTCCAAGGAGTGGGATTCTGGGATCAAATGGTATTTGTATTTCTAGTTTTTTGAGGAACCTCCATATTGCTTTCCACAATGGTTGAACTAGTTTACATTCCCACCAGCAGTGTAGGAGGGTTCCCCTTTCTCCACATCCTCGCCAGCATTTGTTGTTCTTAGTCTTTTGGATGGTGGCAATCCTTACTGGTGTGAGGTGAATATCTCATTGTGGTTTTAATTTGCATTTCCTTGCTGATTAGTGATGTGGAGCATCTTTTCATGTCTGTTGGCCATCTGAATTTCTTCTTTGGAGAACTGTCTCTTCATATCCTCTGCCCATTTTTTAATTGGGTTATTTGCTTTTTGGGTGTAGAGGCGTGTAAGTTCTTTATATATTTTGGATGTTAACCCCTTGTCTGGTATGTCATTTACAAATGTATTCTCCCATACTGTTGGATGCCTTTTTGTTCTGTTGATGGTGTCCTTTGCTGTACAGAAACTTTTTAGTTTGATGTAGTCCCATGAGTTCATTTTGGCTTTTGTTTCGCTTGCTTGAGGAAATGCGTTCAGGAAGAAGTTGCTCATGCTTATATTCAGGAGATTTTTGCCTATGTTGTCTTCCAAGAGTTTTATGGTTTCATGACTTACATTCAGGTCCTTGATCCATTTTGAGTTTACTTTTGTGTATGGGGTTAAACAATAATCCAGTTTCATTCTCTTGCATGTAGCTGTCTAGTTTTGCCAACACCAGCTGTTGAAGAGGCTGTCATTTCCCCATTGTATGTCCAATGGCTCCTTTATCATATATTTATTGACCATATATAGTTGGGTTTATATCAGGGCTCTCTAGTCTGTTCCATTGGTCTATGGGTTTGTTCTTGTGCCAGTACCAAATTGTCTTGAGTACTGTGCCTTTGTAGTAGAGCTTTAAGTTGGGGAGCGTAATCCCCGGCTTTATTCTTCCTTCTCAGGATTGCTTTGGCTATTCGGGATCTTTTGTGGTTCCATATGAATATTAGAATGATTTTCTCTAGTTCATTGAAGAATGCTGTTTGTATTTTGATAGAATTGCATTGAATCTGTAGATTGCTTTAGGCAGGATGACCATTTTGACAATATTAATTCTACCTATCCATGAGCACGGGATGTGTTTCCATTTATTGGTATCTTCTTTAATTTCTATGATGAGTGTCTTGTACTTTTCAGAGTATACGTCGTTCACTTCCTTCGTTAGGTTTACTCCTAGGTGTTTTATTCTTTTGATGCAACTTTGAATGGAATTGTTTTCCTGATTTCTCTCTCTGCTAGGTCATTCTTAGTGTAAAGGAATACCATAGATTTCTGTGCATTAATTGTGTATCCCACAACTTTGCTGAATTTAGATATTAAATCTAGTAGTTTTGGAGTAGATTCTTTAGGGTTTTTTATGTACAATATCATGTCATCTGCAAACAGGGACAGTTTAACTTCTTCCCTGCCCATATGGATGCCTTTTATTTCTTTGTGTTGTCTGATTGCTGTGGCTAGGACCTCCAGTACTATGTTGAATAGAAGTGGGGAGAGTGGACATCCCTGTCTTGTTCCTGATCTTAAAGGAAAAGCCTTCAGCTTCTCACTGTTAAGTATAATGTTGGCTGTGGGTTTGTCATATAGAGCCTTTATTATGTTGAGGTACTTGCCCATTTTGTTGAGAGTTTTTATCATAAATGGATGATGAATTTTGTTTAATGCTTTTTCAGCATCTATGGAGATGATCATGTGGTTTTTGTCCTTTTTGTTGATGTGGTGGATGAAGTTGATGGATTTTCGAATGTTGAACCATCCTTGCATGCCTGGAATAAATCCTACTTGATCATGATGGATGATTCTTTTGGTGTACTTTTGAATTCGGTTTGTTAATATTTTGTTGAGTATTTTTGCATCTATGTTCATCAGGGATATTGGTCTGTAGTTTTCTTTTTTTGTGGTGTCTTTGCCTGGTTTTGCTATTAGAGTGATGCTGTCCATATAGAATGAGTTGGGAAGTTTTCCCTCCTCTTTTACTCCTTGGAAAACTTTAAGGTGGATGGGTATTAGGTCTTCACTAGGTGTTTGATAAAAATTCAGCGGTGAAGCCATCTGGGCCAGTCGTTTCGTTTTTAGGTAGGTTTTTGATTACCAGTTCAGTTTCATTGCTGGTAATTGGTCTGTTGAGATTTCTGTTCCTTCTGGGTCAGCCTTGGGAGGTTGTATTTTTCTAGAAAGTTGTCCCTATATTCTAGGTTATCCAGTTTGTTAGCATATAATTTTTCATAATATTGTCTAATACTTCTTTGTATTTCTGTGCTGTCTGTCGTGATTTTTCCTTTCTCATTTCTGATTCTGTTTTATGTGAGTAAACTCTCTTTTTTTCCTGATAAGTCTGGCTAGGAGTTTATCTATTTTGTTTATTTTCTCGAAGAACCAGCTCTTGCTTTTGTTGATCCTTTCTATTGTTTTATTCTTCTCTATTTTATTTATTTCTGCTGTAATCTTTATTATGTCCCTCATTCTTCTGACTTTGGGTCTCATTTGTTCTTCTTTTTCTAGTTTCTTTAATTGTGAGTTTAGACTGCTCATATGGGAATGTTCTTCTTTCCTGAGGTAGGCCTGTATTGCAATATACTTCCCTCTTAGCACAATCTTTGCTGTGTCCCACAGATTTTGCGGTGTTGAATTATTGTTGTCATTTGTCTCCATATATTGCTTGATGTCTGTTTTTATTTGGTCATTGATCCATTGATTATTTAGGAGCATGTTATTAAGCCTCCATGTGTTTGTGGGATTTTTCATTTTCTTTGTGTAATTCATTTCTAGTTTCATTCCTTTGTGATCTGAGAAGCTGGTTGGTACAGTTTTAATCTTTTTGAATTTACCGAAGCTCTTTTTGTGGCCTAGTATATGATCTGTTCTTGAAAATGTTCCATGTGCACTTAAGAAGAATGTGTGTTCTGCTGCTTTTGGGTGTAGTGTTCTGTAGATGTCTGTTAGGTCCATCTGTTCTAATGTGTTGTTCACTGCCTCGGTGTCTTTACTTATTTTCTGTCTGGTTGATCTGTCCCTCAGCATGAGTGGTGTGTTGAAGTCTCCTAGGATGAATGCATTGCATTCTATTTCCCCCTTTAATTCTGTTAGTATTTGTTTCACATATGTAGGAGCTCCTGTGTTGGGTGCATAGATATTTATAATAGTTTTATCCTCTTGTAGGACTGACCCTTTTATCATTATGTAATGTCCTTCTTTGTCTCTTGTGACTTTCTTTGTTTTGAAGTCTATTTTGATTGATATAAGTACCGCAAGTCCTGCGCTTTTCTCCCTATTAGTTGCATGAAATGTCTTTCTCCATCCCTTCACTTTTAGTCTGTGTATGTCTTTGGGTTTAATATGAGTCTCTTGAAGGCAGCATATAGGTGAGTCTGGTTTTTTTATCCATTCAGTGACTCTAGGTCTTTGATTGGTGTCTTCAGTCCATTTACATTTAGGGTCATTATGGATAGGTATGTACTTATTGGCATTGTAGCCTTCAGATTCGTGGTTAACAAAGGTTCAAGGTTAACTTCCCTACTGTCAACAACTCACTTAGTATGCTATTACAAGCACAATCTAAAGGTTCTTTTTTTGTTTGTTTTTTTCTGTCCTCCTTTTTCTTCTGCTCCATTCTTTATATATTAGGAATCATATTCTGTACTGTTTGTCTATTTCTTGATTGACTTTGGGGATAGTTAATTTAATTTTGCATTTTTTAGTAATTAACTCTTCTATTTTCTTTACTGTGGTTTTATTACCTCTGGTGACAGCTATTAAACCATAGGAACACTTATGTCTATAGCAGTCCCTCCAAAATACACTGTAGAGATGGTTTGTGGGAGGTAAATTCTCTCAGCTTTTGTTTATCTGAGAATTGTAGAATCCCTCCTTCAAATTTAAATGATAATCTTGCTGGATAAAGTAATGTTGTTTCAAGGCCCTTCTGCTTCATTACATTAAATACATCATGCCACTCCCTTCTGGCCTGTAAGGTTTCTGCTGAGAAGTCTGATGATAGCCTGATGGGTTTTCCTTTGTATGTGATCTTATTTGTCTCTCTGGCTGCTTTTAAGAGTCTATCCTTATCCTTGATCTTTGCCATTTTAATTACTATGTCTTGATGTTGTCTTCCTTGGGTCCCTTGTGTTGGAAGATCTGCGCACCTCCATGGCTTGAGAGACTATCTCCTTCCCCAGATTGGGGAACTTTTCAGCAATCACTTCCTCAAAGACCCTTTCTATCTCTTTTTTTCCTTTCTTCTTCGGGTACCCCTATAATGTGAATATTGTTCTGTTTGGATTGGTCACACATTTCTCTCAATATTCTTTCATTCTTAGAGATCCTATTTTCTTTCTGTGCCTCATCTTCTTTGTATTCCACTCCTCTAGTTTCTATTTCATTTATCGTCTCCTCCACCATATCCAATCTGCTTTTAATAACGTCCATTGTGCTCTTCAATGATTGGATCTCCGACCGTAATTCATTCCTGAGTTCTTGAATATCTTTCCGTACCTCCATGAGCATGTTAGTCATTTTTATTTTGAACTCCCTTTCAGGGAGAGTCATGAGGTGCATATCATTTAAATCTTTCTGAGGAGTTGTATTCATAATTTTACTCTGGACCAGGTTCCTTTGGTGTTTCATATTTGTGTATGGTGCCCTCTAGTGCCCAGAAGCTCTAGTTTCTGGAGCTGCTCAGCCCTGAAACAATGTTGGAGAATGCTTGGGAGTGGTATTTGTGCCTCGGGGGAGGAAAAGCTGTTTCCTGGTTCCTGGCTGCTATGCCTGTCTCCACTGCCTGAACCAGTGGGCCGAGCACACAGGTATAAGCCTCTGTGCTTTGCATTTTTAGTTGCTGTAGACAGATCTTCCCTCTGGCTGGCCTAACACCAGGGTAAGGTTTCCCAGTTTGCAAGCCCAGTGGGGCTGGCCAGGAGAAAGAGGCACTAGTCTGCCTGTCACAAAAGGGGTTCTTGGAGCTGTGTAGGCAGCCAGGTAGCTGGGGCACCTGAAGATCATGAAAGCTCCCAATCTGCTGGGCAGAGTGCACCCGGACAATTTTGTCTACCTGTCCTTTCTCCTGAGCAGTAAGCTCTGTGCAATCCTTGCCCCTTTAGCAGCCCTCTTGCTAAGGGCTTCTTTGTTAGGAAGTCTCTCAGACTGTGCGCCTTTCTTTTGTCCCAGAACAGCTGGATATGGATCCCTGCTTTCCACAGCAGCTGGAATCTTAGTCTCTCCAGGAATTCTGCCTGTCTTAGCTTTCCAACCCCCTAATTACGAGACTATCATTCAAGCACCATGAATATAGGTTTGTGCTCCCAGAGCAGATCTCCAGAGTTAGGTGTTCAGCAGTCCCAGAACTCCACTCCCTCCCTGCTCTGTTCCTCTTCCTCCTGTATGTGAGCTGGTGTGGGGGAAGGGCTTGGATCCTGCAGGACCACAGTTTTAGTATGTTACACTGTTCTGTGAGGTCTACTCTTTTCTCCACCTGTGCAGTTTGTTGCAGCCCTCTTTCCTGTTGCTCTTTCAAGAGTAGTTGTATTAGTTATATTTTCATATTATATGCGGTTTTAGGAAGAAGCCTGTGTCTCACCTCTCACGCCGTCGTCTTTAACCCAATACAAAGCATACCTATCTTTGAGGGTCAAATTGCAAACTTGATGTATCTACAAACAGAGTATATGTAGTTGCATAAAGGAAAGGGGAATATATGTAGTGGAATGATCTTTAGGATATAATATGTGTATATGATATCATTTATATGAGTGCAGATGTGTTAATGATTATTTATGAAAGGGAATATATAAACATTCTTATTCATAATTTGCTTATATTGAAAAAAAGGAAAATAAAAGCTTTAAAACTAACTATAGTGAGAGAGGACATGGTGTAGAGGAGACAAGGCAGAAGCTGGACTTTATAACTTTTGTAGCTCTCAGGTTGGATTGAAGTAATAAAGCAACGTTAAATCAATTGAATAAAATGCAATCTCTAAGAATGGCAAAAAAGCAAATAACCCTCATTAAACCAAATTGGTGTCCATAAGATAAATAATCAGTTGACTTTAAAGCAATTTGCTGAGGTTTTTCTGAAGGACAAAATGTGATGAAAAGAAATCTTAACCTTTAGTACTCATATTATTAATAATAATGCTTTTTGGATTTTTTTGAATCTTTTATATATCCTAAGATAAAGCAAATGAATAATTTTATTAGTGCCATTTATAACCAAATGATATTATAAAACCAATATAAAAACTTAGGAATTTGCATTGGAAAAACTAGTATAAATTCTTAATATATTGTCTCTAAAAATACACATATCCTAGCTAATTTCATTTTTAAAAGTCTTGAAAACAGTGGCCAATCCAGTACTACTAGCTCACCTAGTACTACTATTCTTTAGATGCATGATTGCTTCTTCTAAACTGAATGAGAATCAAATTTAATTTCCAGTTTAAACAGAAGCATGGCTTTTTGATGAGTTACATTCTGTGGCAAGAAATATATAAGATAAGCCTGGTTCATCTTGTCAGCCCAGAAAATGAGGATGCTATCAAAGACTATTTGAGGTCTTGTAAGAAAGACTCAAGAATTAAAGGATTTCCTGTTGGTAAACATGGGACAGTTTGGGCATCAACAGTGATATTGGCAGTGGTTGAAAACTCATCAAATAATTTCAAATCCTTTGAGTTAATGAGACAAAAGTATCAGCCTGTTTTGAAAGGATAGCAATTTAACTCATTTTGAAAACTGACCAATTAAGAAAGGAAATGAAAATGCTTCTCCTATATGACCTGTACCTCAAGGTTAACAAATGTGATGAGGGAAAGGTTTTTCTTCATAAAAGTAATCCACCTACTAGTGAAAAAATAACATAATAGGTGAATGAAGAATGATAAATATCACCACTTTAATGCTTCTGAATAAATAGCTGATGGAGCCATCTGATCAGTGGCTGCTTAAAAACTAGGTATAGAGCTTATGGGGAACTGTATAATAAATGGATATGGCTGAAAATGCCTGAACCCACAGATCAAACTTAACCTCACATGAAAAGAGACACCAAATACTAAGTTTCTTCTGACAGAAATATGTAACTCTTAAAATATAGTCTTGCCAAGAAAAACTGAACTTAAATCTTTACCTGGAGATCTAACAGTTTATAAGATAAATAAGGGACAGAAAAATAGGTTGAGTAATAACACAGGGGTGCAGTCAGCAAAATCTGGAAAGCAGGAAAACCACCTAATTTATTCCACAAAATAAATTCCAGTGTGAAAAAAAAGGGAGGGGAAACTTTCAGAATAATGAGAGACTTAAGAAAAATGATTCAGTGCAGAGTGTAAACCTTGTTTGGATTCTCATTCAGTTTAGAAGAAGCAGTCATGCAACTAAAGAAGAGGTAAACTGAACTGCATATTCAGTAATATTTAATATTTAATTTCACATATAATACTGAGGAATAACTGATTTTTTTAAGGTATGGTACTGGTATTGTGGGTGTTTAAAAATAATGGGTTTATTTTTTTACACATGAGTACTTTATTTAGGGATGAAATTTTAAAATGAGATTGTCTATGGGAAGCTGACTTATTTGAAACAAGATTGGCATGAGTTGATAATTGTGAAGCTGGGTGATAGATACATGGTAATTCATTATATTGCTCGTTTATATATTTGACATTAAGCATAAAAAAACTTGAAAAGGAACTTTAATTTGAACTGCTATTTTATCTTTTGAACATGGTATTTCTACTTAATATACACTAAGAAAACAATATAATTTTATCAAAGTAGCTATATATACATAGTGGTAGGTTTTCTTTTAAAAGTTGAGAAAGGTGAGTAAAGGAATTCAGTGTTTTTAATATCTTACCACTTTATTACTATTGTGTTAGTGAGATTTAACATAACAAGGATAATTCTGTAGGTGTTTGGATACTTACTGTTGTATAAAAAGATCAGTGGTATTGGTTGTTATCCAAATAAGTGAAAAGATCAGTATATTAATTACTATCTAAGTAAATTAATTTTAATTGGAGCTCAGAAATATTTCTTATAGCCAAATTATATTTTTGAATTTAAAAAAGAATATGTACTCATACATATCTCATTTGTTTGTGAATACATCCACCCAGCAGACATATATTGTGCTCTTATTTAGTGCTCAGCATTCAAAGGGTAACAAGTAAATATCCCAACACTCTTAAGGACAAACACGTGGTAGAACATCAAAGATAGAATACCAAATATCAAAAGAAAACAGAAAACTACAGTGATCATTACATGGTGTGCTCATAGCCAAGGTGGTAGTATGTATAGGATGTTTTGGAAGTGCTGAAAAAGGGTACTTAACTTAATTTTGGCTTTAGAATGGAGTCAGTACTCCCAACATTTTGTTGGAGGAGTAGCCATGAGGTGAGGCTTAAGTAGGAATTACAACAGAAAAAAAGAAGTATGTAAGAGCAAGAAGTAGAAAGAAAAACTGGCTCTCAGAGAAATACAAGATGAGTAGTTTGCCATTGCTAGAACTATGGTTAAGTGGGAAACTGGCTGGAGCTATGTTGGTAGTGACAAATTCCTGAGGCCTCATAGGTGTTTGAACTTTGTTATAGAAACAATGAAGAAAAGAAAGTTAGGCCATTCTCAGATTATTATTCTAGAAAGGATCCATTTGCATTAGTGGGCTGAAATAGAATTCACCTTATTGGGGAGAGGCTTTGCACCTATTTTAGCTGAAAATTTTATGTGTGAATATAGTTTTTTTCTCCTGAACGTATATATATTTATTGTTCAGTTTTTAGGATTTTCTTTTTAAATATATTATGTAAAACATTTACATGATTCAGAAACTGATGAATAATTTCAATTCTTCCCTCAGATATGTTCCTTCACTCCCTCATTCTCTAGGTAACTATTTTAAATTTAACTGTTGATTTATGCTGCCATTATTGCTTTTTTAAAAGTATAAGCAAATACGTATAAATATTTTTCCCTTCTTTTACAAAGGAAGCATACTATAAACATTCTTATTTTGCTTTTTAATATAACTCTCCTGGAGGTCATCCTGTGGCAGTATGTAAGATATTCCTTATAGTCCTTACTTATTCTTTGTATATTCTTAACTAAGAACAACTAAACAGATAAATATAATTCTAACACCTGAGCTAAAAACATTTTGATAATAAACTTATGTATGCCATTAGAATAGCCTAGGCTCAGGCTGTTTGCTTTTACCCCCAAATAGAAGTACTTATGCCTAAAGAATATGAAAAGAAAGATTCTTACACTCACTTATAATTTTGATTTATTTAGAAAGAATTTTGACTAGCTATTCATTCGGAACTGAACAAGAGGTAATTGAGAATATAAGCCCATGAATGCCCTTCCCAAATTCATTCATCCATCTGCTTTTCAAGTGTTTATTGAGCACCCACCTGTGTATGGTACTATAGTTACTCTGGAAAAACTAACAGTACCCTCAAGAAGTTTATAAGCAATTAAAGTGATACACTTCTGCTTAGTTCTTCTTTCCTAGAACATTAGTTCAACTTCATGACTATACCAAACTTAGGTGTATTTTTGTGCTCACCATATACCTGGATCAAAAATCTTAAACATAGCACAAAATGATATTTATTGGTGGACATGACTTTCTCTTCATCCCAGATCTTTGTATTTATTTAGGTAATAAAATACCACTTTAAGGGTATTTTACTTTATTGGTAAGGACTTTGTCTCATCTCAGTCTTCCCTGTGCCTAACACATTCTCAGTAAAGTTTATTGAATAAATTAAAGAAATAAAATGCCTAGTGGGTTAAAGGAGGCATAAAATTGTGTTTCTGGGAAAGTACGTTTTCCAATGTTTTTTCTGAAATTTCTCTTAGGACCCAAGTAAAATTATGATAATTTTTTTTGTTTTAAATTGAGAAGCATTATGCTGTGTTTGGACCTCAGAACCATATGACCAGAGGTTAGAAATTGTGGCAAAAATGATTTTGATATATCATATTCTTTAAAAGGCAGATTTTTATCATTTCTATGCAGAAAAACATTCCACTAGATTCCTGGATTTAAAAAATAAGCATATGCTTGTTCCCATTTTAAGCATTTTAATTTATATTTAACTTTTGGAATCAGAAGTCGTCTTGCAAACTTTTATGTGTTTCCTGTTTGAAATACTCCTTCCTCTAGGAAAGGAGAAATTACTTTTAGAAAGGAATTAATTTTAATATTGTAGTTTATTTCTTAGAGTAATACCTCCATCTTGTGGTATTTCTGAAAATTACTGCAGAGGATATGAAGCTTGAGTTTTACTGTATACAATATACATAAACTACATTACTTATTGTTTCTCATAAAAGCAGATGCAGTTACATCAGCAGCTGGGTGCACCATATATATCAAAAATTTAATATCCTAGTTTTCAACAATTCAGATGTATATGCCATGTGAACAAATGGCCTTTGAAATAATAGTGATTTATACAGTCAGCTGTTGAGTCCAGACAGTTTCTAGGCTACCTTGACTGAAAATTAATAATGGAGGAAAAGGTAGTTTCTAAATGAACTATTAATTGTTTCACATGTGTCTGTATAGAGGTTAGAAGGGTTGTAGGAATTCACTATCTCAGATTTATTCTTGTGGGAACTATGACAGATTCAATGATTTTCTCAGAGAAGTGATTACTGATTTTATTTTTTAATAAACTATATTTTATCATAGCTTAATTATGAACATTTACATTCCCCTAGAATGATAGAACATAGAAACTTGAAGACAAGTAGAAACTACAAATAAATTTCTGCGTGTTACCTGAGAATTTTCAACACATTTAATTTGTTTTCCTCACACAATTTCTACTTTATATTTATTACAATTAAACACTCATTTAAGGATGGGGACTGTGGCTTATATTTCTTGTCTCCCCAAGTTTCTAGCCCAGGATTCTGTAGTTGGTAGATTTGGCTCATTATCTTGGAGGAAGATGGTGGTCTGATTACTTATGCTTTAGCCAAAGCTGTACTAAATCTAATTCCATTTTCTCTTTGTTTGGCTATAGAAAGTTGAAGTATGAAATAAACAAGGCTTTAATGATCTGGGGCTTTCTCCTGACTTTTAAGAATTAAATTTCTAATGAATTTTGTTTGAAATCTTTTTTATTTTCTAATTGTAGCCAGTCAGATGATGATTCTGGGTCACCTTCAGGCTCTGGCTCTGGTTCGAGTTCCGGAAGCAGTAGTGATGGAAGCAGTAGCCAGTCAGGTAGCAGTGACTCTGACTCTGGATCTGAATCGGGCAGTCAGTCAGAGTCCGAGTCAGACACTTCCCGAGAAAACAAGGTTCAAGCAAAACCACCGAAAGTCGATGGAGCTGAGGTAATAAATAAAATATTCAGTGAAAGGCAGATTTCTTCTATTACTTTGGGAAAATTTATAGGACTGGTTTATAGCATTCTTAATCTAGCTTTCAGAAAATACTAATTTTTAATGTTAAAATTTACTTGCAGTGATTCTCAAGCTTGTAGTTAAATGTCTGTGGACTGGCTTAGAAGAGAAGCGGTCTATAACTATAAAACATCAAGTACAAAATAAACACAAAATTTTTTCTTTGTCCTCATGAGGCAGACATTGAGTTTGATAAATATTGTCTCAAGGATAAAAAGTAAAGGCTTTGTGAGGTCTTTATTAATTTTCAGTGTCTGATCTCTACTTTCAGGTTCTTCAAAGGAGATAATTTATTGCTAATAGCAGGAGAATTTAATAGAACTCTACTTTCTTGAAGATACTTGGTAGAATAGGCTAAGGACTATTCTATTTGAAAAAAATACAATAGGATTTACTAAAACATTTCTATACCTCAATAGCATACAGTAGTGTTACTTAGAGTACCTGTTATGATAAGATCCTTGAGCCAGAATATAGATCAATACGACTTCCTTGGAAAAAAAATCTTGCTACCAGAAAAAAAAAATAGCTGAACTCTTAAAACTGTACTTAGTGACATAGTTGATTTGCATTCTGGCTCAAGTTCTTCATTTTCATGTCACACCAATTAAAAAAAAGTTGACGAAACTTTGAGTAGCACTGGTGTTGCATATTATTACTTTGTTTTGAAAATAATACTATAAAAACTGAAGAACATACTAATATTGTTTGTGAAAACACACCATAAATTTTTTATATACAATAAAGCTCAGCATTTTATTTTAATAGTATGTATTACATATGAGTAAGGAAAATAGTCTTAATTTTTTATTTGGAGGCAGTGGAAATGTTGGACCTTATTTTCAAAAAATTGAATTTTTTCAAAAAAAAGTCTTCCACAAACTTCATTCTTTACTGTTTCACATTTCGATTACAGTTCTGGAAGTCCAGCCCTAGTATTCTGGCTGTGCAGAGATCTGCAGTGCTCAAACAACAGCAGCAGACCTCATCTAGTAGTGGATCAGAAGAGGTGAGTTTTCATTAAGAAAGCTAGTATTTTAAAAGTGGACATGATGCCCAATCATTTAACTAGGTGTAGGTGTTTTTGAAATTATTATGAACAAGAAGTGTTTCAAAAAAATAGGAAATAACCATATTTAAATAGGTATATTGGAAAGTTTGAAATGTATATATACTTTTATCCAATAACTCCACTTTCAGGGATTAATCCAAAAGAAGCATTGGAAATGTGTATGCATTTGCTCATCACAGCAAAACTCAAATTAAACAAAATGTGAATACTGTGGAAATATACATACACAAACACACACGTAAGTTTGCACACATGAAGAAATATTAAGTACTATTAAGTCATGTTTATATAGTATATTAATGACAATTTTCAACATAGTTTTAAAAGAATAGGTTGCAGCTGTAAACAACATAGGTTATGTGTACATGTGAGCACACATATACACGTGTTTGCACAAAACATTCAGTCAGAACCATATAAAAAATTGTCTAATGAGGAAGAATGTTATTAATTGAAACTTGACATACCAATTGGGATTCCTTTTTGAGGTCATACTAGGCAAATCAATAGTCTCCAGAGATGGTAAATGTTAAGGTTTTATTAAAAAATGCTGACATTGTGATACCCAATTTCACTGGCTGTGTTATAAATTTGCAATAAAAATGTTAACAATTACTCTGAGCTAATGGTATAAATATAACAGCATGAAAAATAGAGGCTTTATAGTTAATGTTATTAGAAAAATGAATGTTAACTAGTATGGCAAGCAAAAATTTAATACCATGGTTAAATTCTGATCATTAATAACATTAACATTGTTTTTCTCCACAGGATTCTTTGAGCAGTGAAGATTCTGACGACTCAAGTGAAGTCAAAAGGAAAAAGCATAAAGAGTATGTCTTTTTGTTCAATTTACTGCTTTTCAAATCAGGAAAATCCTAATGATTTTATATTTCTCTCCTTATGAAAAATTGTTGCCAAAAGTGGACTTTTGTAAATTCTTGGTTCATGGCATATTTATTAGGTTAATTTAAATCATTAATCCTTAACATTTATTTATCTTTCTGTGACTAGCAGAGATTTTTATCTTGTGTATCTCCCATAACTCCTTTCTCCTATATATTTTTTAAAGATATAGGCATAATATCAGAAAATCTTAATGACTTGGGAAACCTATATAGGGAGTAGGGATGAACAGATGATGGATTTGGGGTGATTATGTTAATTTATGTTAATAGCTATTCTTAACTATTCATCTGCACATGAAATTTATTTTCTTTATGGAACTGATATAGTAACTCACTATCCTGAAGATCTTGACCCAGAAAGTCTTAAGAGTGCTTCAGATTCTCAGTTCAGATATTTGGATGGTCTGTCTTTTTTTCTTAATTTTTTCAAAAACATTATTCCATTGTCTTTTCTCTTATTTTTCTATGTGTCTTTGATATTCTTCACTTTCACTTTGGTGTGTCTTAGCTTTTGATTTGTTATTTATCCCACTTTATGAATTTTGTTTTATGCTTTTTCTAATACTAAATTGTGTCTTTTATTTCTGAAAATTCAGTTCTTGTTATCTGTAATTTTTCTTTCTCATTCTATAAACCTCTCTAGTACTACTGTTATTATATATTATATCTGTCTTATTGGATCATAGGTATTGTATGTATCTACTGGATCATCTGTCCTATCTATTATGAATCTTACTGTGGTCATGTTTTTTACCCCTTTATTGCTGTACTACATTCTAGCTAATTTCCTCAGATCTGTCTTCCAGTTTATTAAGTACATTTTCAGTTACTGTTTCTCATAAGCTATTTAACTCTTCTACTGAGTTGGTAATTTATAATCTTAGCATGGTGCAGGCAAAAAATATCTTTAAAAACAAGTATTTTAGGATGTTGGATAGACTTGCTTGGATATAAAAGTCATTGTAATTTATATTATAAAAAATATGCAGTGGAAACTTTTCATATGTCCTCCCTGTTGCTACTTCGAATTTGCAAACTCTGAAAAGATACCAAGTAAAATAGAATTTGCTACTCTAATATGTTTTTGTCATAAATCAGATTTTATTCATATGTGCTTGCTTATGTAAGCTTTAACCTGGTCACGGCTGATGCAAGACATGATGGGCAGTGGAGAAGAAGCAGTAGTTATGTGAGACAGGATATAGTGTATGTATAAGAACTTAGTGTGTCTCTCATTTGAAATTTATATTATAGCAGAATAGTAGCATGTGCATCCAATATTTTTTCTCTATATGTTGACTGGAATTAGACTAAATAGACTAAAATAATAATAAAGGTAAGATAATTATTGAATGTTTAGATGAACTGATATTTTTTTACATTTTTATACTGTATTTTAAGCTTAATGAACATCCATTATTTTAAAATTCAGTTACAAAGGGTATATTTTTAAATGTCACAGTTTCCAGAAAATTAAGATGAAAAGGATTGGAATCTCTATTTTGGGGAGGGCAAGTATAATAATAAATGTGTTCATCCTTATGGTAATCACAATAACATTTACTTACTTGCCGTTCGTTCTTATGGTAATCACAATAACATTTACTTACTTGCCATTCGTTGAGGTGTAACTAAATGACTAATAACAAAATTGTCCTTGTAGGAGAAATCTATAAATAATATTTTTCAGCATTTTTCTTATTCTACAAACAATTTAATATTTTTAGTATGGGTGAAAGCAATATTTTTTATATTAACTGGAATATAATTTTGTTTAGTTTTATATTTTATCAGATAAAATTTACTGTGATATAAGTATAAAATAAACATACTTTATTTTATATACAGTGAAGATTGGCAAATGTCTGGGTCAGGATCTCTGTCTCAGTCTGGTTCAGATTCAGAATCTGAAGAAGGAGTTAAAAGCAGTTGTGAAGAAACAGAATCTGATTATGAGCCAAAAAATAAAGTTAAAAGCAGAAAATCTCAAAATAGGTAAGTATAGCCTATTCTCCGTTTGATGCTGAAAATTGTTGGTTGCAGAAGGTATTCATTTCTGAAATCTTGTTTTATGCCAGTGTTTCTGTAAAACACCTCCCCCTGGTCTTCCCTAGATCTAAGTCAAAGAATGGGAAGAAGATTCTTGGACAAAAAAAGAGACGGATTGATTCATCTGAGGAGGAAGAGGATGATGAAGAAGATTATGATAATGATAAAAGAAGTTCTCGTCGCCAAGCAACTGTCAATGTTAGTTATAAGGAAGATGAAGAAATGAAAACAGATTCTGATGACCTACTGGAAGTCTGTGGTGAGGATGTTCCTCAACCCGAGGAAGAAGAATTTGAAACAATAGAACGATTCATGGACTGTCGGATTGGGAGAAAAGGAGGTATTTTTTTTTAATATTTTTGTTAATGTAGGTACTTTGAGTTTCACGGTTTGATTTTTAAATTGTTTTTTCCTTTATCCATATATGTGGATTATTTTTAGTGATCTTGACGTGCATTTTTTCTTTCAGTTTTATTGACAGATAATTGGCACACAGCATTATGTAAGTTTAAGGTGGATAGCATAAGGACTTAACATATATTATAAAATGATTATCACAGTAAGTTTAGTTAACATCCATCATCTCATAGATGTGATGAGAACTTTTAGAATCTACTCTTTAAGCAACTTTCAGATATACTATACAGGAGTGTTAACTAGTCATCATGTTGTATGGTTACCACATATTACTTATTGTCTTATAACTGGAACTTTGTACCTTTTGACCACTTCATCGTATCCCCCACAATGCCTGGCTGCAAATCTGATCTCTTTTTCTGTGAGGTGTTTTTTGTTGTTGTTGTTTTTATCAAATATGTAAGGTCTTGCAGTATTTGTCTTTCTGTCTGTCTTAGCATAATGCCCTTAATATCCATCTGTGTTGTAAATGGCAGCACTTCCTTTTATGGCTGAGTAGTGTTTCTCTCTCTCTCTCTCTCTCTCTCTCTCTCTCTGTGTGTCACATTTTCCTTATCCGTTCTTCTGTTTATGGATACTTCAATTCATTTCATGTCTTAGCTATTGTAAATAATGCTGCATAGAACATGGGGGTGCAGATAATCTCTTCAGCATTGTGATTCTGGTCATGCACTTTTTCAAGATGATTTTGAATTATTCTAATTTCCAATTATCAGTCTCCCAATCGTCACTTACTATAAATTGCTATATGATCTTAGGTGTGTCATTGTTTTTTAACCTTGTTTTTTTTTATTTAAAACGGGATTAAATTAGACCTTTTCCAAAATTGAGTTTCTTTTATATATGTTTAATTTCCCATAAATTCTTGTATCCTGATATTTTACTTATTTAAAAATAAGAGCATTTTTTTTATTCATACTTTAAAATTTTTGAGTTGAAAGGAAATATATAACACAATTACATGGAATATATTATGCTCTTTTTCAGCTACTGGTGCTGCTACAACCATCTATGCAGTTGAAGCAGATGGTGACCCAAATGCAGGATTTGAAAAAAACAAGGAACCAGGGGAGATCCAATATTTAATTAAGTGGAAAGGATGGTCCCATATCCACAATACTTGGGAGACAGAAGAAAGCCTTAAGCAGCAGAATGTTAGAGGAATGAAAAAATTGGATAATTATAAGAAAAAAGACCAGGAGACAAAAAGATGGTAAATATGTTTTATATTATACTTAATTTTTTTTACAGTTCAAAAATTATTCCTAAGGTTTTTGTTTAAAAGAATACATAGCCAAGAATCAAATGATAACCTAAAATAACTATTTTTACATAGATTTACAGTATTTTATCTCAAGGTAAAATTTCTTAGGAATAGCCATTTCTAAACTCTCCCTGATAATAGTTACATTAGAATGAATCTCCTAAATTATAAATTTTTTAAGTTAAAAATTAATGATGCTTTATTTCTGTTTGAATTTCTTCATTATGCCAACTGGCTCACATGATAAGTGGAAAAAGAATTTGTGTTATAGATAGTAGTTGGGGTGTGGGTTATTCAGAGGAGATTTTGAAGTCTATTCCTGGATTAATAATCTTTCAGGTTGAAAAATGCTTCTCCAGAAGATGTGGAATATTATAATTGCCAGCAGGAACTTACAGATGATCTACATAAACAGTATCAAATAGTGGAACGAATAATTGGTTAGTAATAAATGATTCCAAAAAAAACTTTTCTCTTTCCGTGCTTGAAATCATCCTTAAAAACTCCTGAATTTACTGCTTATACATCAAATACAGTAGCTTGCTCTTACTATAATAGAGGATATTAAACCAGATGACTAATTTTTGTGTTAATTTTTACTAAGAATTATTACTTTGGTAAGCTAAATGTAAAAAATAAATTTTTTTTTTAAACCTGATGTATGCCACAGCTCATTCCAATCAAAAGTCAGCAGCTGGTTATCCTGATTATTATTGCAAGTGGCAGGGCCTTCCATACTCAGAATGCAGCTGGGAAGATGGAGCTCTCATTTCCAAAAAGTTTCAAGCATGCATAGATGACTATTTTAGCAGGAATCAATCAAAAACCACTCCTTTTAAAGATTGCAAAGTGAGTATTATTTAACATTTTTAATTACTGAAAGTGTATTTATTCATCATAAGTATTAGAAGCCCAATTAGGCTGAGGGAAAGAACTGCTTGGTTGCTAGGGGTTACAAGCAATGATGCCCCTGTAACTAGTCTTAGATGTTGCACTGTCTTTTTAGCCTTGGTGAGTGACACTGTCAGAAAGATTATAAATTGGTGGTAGGTGTGGGGAGTGGACTAGGGAAACCAAACCCAATAGGAAAAAAAGTCTTAGGAAAGGTGTGGTATGAAGGATAGTAAATCTTTTCTCCGAAGGTAGGAAAGGAAGAGAGAGATGTGCCCATAAGAAAGTATCCAGGACTACCTTGTGTAATATAACATCTTTGTATTTAAAGTTAGTATTAATGGTAGTTTAGGAGTCTGTGTAATACTACAGTTTGTTTTCTTAGAAGATTAAGTTAAATTCATAATGGTAATTTAGAAATCAGAAATCAAATGTGAAATCAAGCCAATTTTATGGTTTATTTCTAGGTAACAGCTGGAGCAATAGTTGAATGAATTTAACATAGCTGTTTGCTTTTGAAATACATGAAACCCCAACTATTTCAGTAGACACTTAACTCTATTATTTTTTGTTTAAAAAAAAAGGTGAAATATTTGACTCTACATCTGGTTATAGTAATAGGAAACAGTCATCTTCAACTGAATCCTCAGGTGTAGTTTGAGTCATGGAATTTCTAAGCCTGATGATTTGAGATAAAATCTCAGATTTTATGATCAAAGCTGAGAATTTCATCTTCTAATACAATTTCTTTTATTTAATAATTGTTCATATGACATTTATTTTTACTAAAGGTACTAAAACAAAGGCCCAGATTTGTAGCCCTAAAGAAGCAGCCATCCTATACTGGAGGACATGAAGGATTAGAACTAAGAGATTATCAACTGAATGGTTTAAATTGGCTTGCTCATTCTTGGTGCAAGTAAGTATATTTGGAATCTTCTTTTTAACAGGGTTAGAATTTTACAAATAAAAGATTTGGAAAATGTTCACCAACATGAAGCTTAAGATCCTTTGGTATTTATATTTAGGTCTTTCAATTTCCCAGTATGTGAATAATACTTACTACATACTAAGAAGAAAATCTAGTGGAGTTTGAGTTAACCTTTTTGTTGCAGTACTTCAATAAGTTTTTATTGAACTGAAGACCAAAATATATATACATTCTTATCCCACACTAGTCTCGACTGTTCTTCTTACTCCCAGTTATTTCTAATGCCCATTTAGCTCTATTTTTTTCCTTTCTCCTTTGTCCCCTCCTCTATTTTTAGGAATATAGGTGACCCTAGGGTGCATTTTTTTTAACCTCTCATAGCTATAGTTTTTGGTGGTGTGTTCTCTTTCTTCTTACTTTTTACTTATTTAATATATCAGGACTCTACCACTTGTACATAATTGACTAAAGATATACTGTCACTCCTTGTGCATTTTCTAACCTGAAATTATGGTAAACTCTGTCCATTTGTCTTACATTATTACAAAGGACTTTACATTTATTATTGATAACTAGTGAAAGTTTTATGTGGTATATATAATACCTATCAGATTAATATTATTTAACTATTCATATAATATAAAATTGCACATGGGTTATTTAAAAGGTTTCTTTGTAAATTTTAATCTTTATTTCATGCATTATTTTGTTTTTAACTTTATAGAGGAAATAGTTGCATACTTGCTGATGAAATGGGCCTTGGAAAAACAATACAGACGATCTCATTTCTGAACTATTTGTTTCATGAACATCAATTATATGGACCTTTTCTATTAGTAGTACCACTTTCCACTCTCACTTCCTGGCAAAGGGAAATTCAGACATGGGCTTCTCAAATGAATGCTGTGGTTTATTTAGGCGATATTAACAGCAGAAATATGGTAAGTTGCTTCTCCATAAATTTAAAAGTATAGACATGCTTGTCTTTAAGGATCTGTATAGTCTTAATTTCTATCTTTGAACTTGCTGGAGTAGGTGCTTAATACATGTTTAATTAGCTGTAATAAAAATCAGTTTTTGGTTTAATGTTACTTCATATGTATCTTTTTTCCTATCTGTCATAGGAAATTTTCAGATATATATGAAAGCAGAGAGTATAATAAAAATCAATGTGTCCATCTACAACTTCAAAATTTTAATCATTGCCTATTTTTGCATCCTCTGTACCTCTACAGTGTACTTCCCCCCCTCCCAATTATGAAGTAAACCCCAAAATATTCCATCCCTAAATATTATTAAATGAATTAATCATTTGTGTTTTGTTAAAGGAGAACTTTCTTTGGTGAAAGGTATAGATTAAAAACATGTGCTTTATTTTATATATAAAAGGTTTCGATGTTCTGTGGTATTTTATTTATGGTAGGTAAGATCAACATATGCTGGACTATATAAAAAAATAACTAAAACTTTTATTACATACATACATAACTTTTTATGTATTTTGAATAGATTTTGTTTTAGATACTCAGGTGAAAGTATACCTAAAAAAAAATAAGAGTTAAATGGGTACATTCAAGTTCACAAAGTAATGTTTGCCTTAAAATTGCCTTTAAAATTTCTTGATAGATCAGAACTCATGAATGGATGCATCCCCAGACCAAACGGTTAAAATTTAATATACTATTAACAACTTATGAAATTCTGTTGAAGGATAAGGTATGTATTACACGTTTTTCTGTTCAGTGTATATCAATTTTACGTTTACCATATGTTGTGGATAGGATAAAAATATAAATAAGGGCCAACAAACTACAGCCTGTGTGGGCCAACTCTGGCTTATTTTTTTATGACCCATGAACTAACAATGATTTTTACATTTTTAAAGGGCTGTAGAAACAAACCACAGAAAATATGTAGCAGAGATCTCCCACCACATATTTCTCTGCAAAATCTGAAATGTTTACCATCTGGCTTTTTACAGAAAAAGTTGGCCAACTTCTTGCTGAGTTAAAGGAAAATAGTCTGTGTAGCATTGATTTGTGAGGTCTTTAAAGAAGGGAAGATACCTAACAGGATTAAGAAACTATCAGTGGCTGAAACACTGTGCTAAATGCTTTATAACTATTATTTTATTAAATTCTTTATATTAGTATCTGAAATAATTCTCAACTATTTTATAAGATATTGCTATCTCTATTGGAAAGAAAAGTCAAGTCTTAAAGAAGTTAATGAACCTGCTTAAAGTCATACAACTATTAAGGAACAGAGTCAGGCCTGTATCTCTTTTAAATCAGAGACCCACATGTATATATTAGATGTTCACTGTTCATGAAAATCATGGAGTGAATTATATCTGCACTTGGAGTAAGACAGTGTTCTTTTATTTACTCCAAATTGGCATTAACAGAGACTTCTACTGGGCATAGACTAAAAATCTTTTGTAAAAATTTCAAATGATACTATTGTTTTTCTTCCTTTCCAGTGTAAAAACTTTGGCTTGATATTAATGCTGTTTTCTAATTGTAAAATTAGTTACAGAAGGAACTTCATTTTGCATAATGAATTACTTGACTTGAAGATTCCAGTAAATCTTCAAATGAAATAGTTTTTATTTGAAAACTAGACAAAAGTTTGTCTTTAATTTTGATTTGCTTCATACTAATAATATGAATTCATGTCAAATGGGAAGCTAAGTTAGAATACCGTTTTTCTCTCAAAATATTAACTGTGTTTTTCTGTTCATTTTAAGGCATTCCTTGGAGGTCTAAATTGGGCATTTATAGGTATAGATGAAGCACATCGATTAAAGAATGATGATTCTCTCCTATATAAAACTTTAATAGACTTTAAGTCCAATCACCGTCTCCTTATCACTGGAACTCCTCTACAAAACTCCCTCAAAGAGCTCTGGTCTTTGCTACATTTCATTATGCCAGAAAAGTAAGATAAGTTGGGATATAGAATTTTAATGTTTTGTAAGCTAAGTTTAGCAGGAAAATAATTAGTTGTAGTTAATAAGGTTAATAAGAGGTTTTATTTCCCTAAAACAACGGACCACAGATTATTTAGAAGTAGGGAGTAGAAAGGAAATGGGCTGGAATATTTCATATTTTCAGTAATAATTTGATTTTTCAATTTTGTAAATAAGTAAGCTTGAGCCATGTATAATAAATTACAACAGTTGATTTTGCCCATGTTCAGAGTATACCTTGCTTGAAAAACTAACAATATCGTTCTTAGTATTTAACAGTAGCCAATAAAGAAAACTAGACTAGATAAGGATAAATAACTTGTCTAAGGTTGCATACATTTTCGGTTTCAATAGATTCAGAACTTTAAAATCATTCTTTTGAGAAATATTTTAGTAATTGCTTTCATATTTGAAAATGCTTCCATATTTATTTAACTCAGGGAGAAGATAAATTTTATAAAACAATTTCTTATATTTCTCCTTATAGATATATGGTGGATTTCTCAGGAAGGATAGTTAGTAGTAGTAGTAAATTTTTCTTTAAGAATCTATGTTTTGTTTATATGTGACTACCCTGGAAAATCTCATATGCAGTTTTACTTTTTTCGGTGATTCTTCCATTTTCTTAAATGTTTAAGGTTTTCTTCCTGGGAAGATTTTGAAGAAGAACATGGCAAAGGCAGAGAATATGGTTATGCAAGCCTTCATAAGGAGCTTGAGCCGTTTCTGTTACGCAGAGTTAAAAAAGATGTGGAAAAATCTCTTCCTGCCAAGGTTGAACAGATTCTAAGAATGGAAATGAGTGCTTTACAGAAACAATATTACAAGTAAGCTATAAAAAGACACATGTTCTGAACAAAGTCTAAATAACCCTCCTGTCCCTGTCTCATCAAAGTGCTTCCCTCACCCCAGTAGGGTCTTAAAGAGTAAAAGCAATTCTTGAATTTCAGAATAGGTTTATTTAATTGTATATTGGGGCAAAGAGAGACTTAATGGCAAGTTCAAGATCATGGGTGACATAAGACTAAATGATTCATCATTAATTGCTTTTCTCTCTTTAATACTCTTATCTTATAGAGGATTTCTTATGTTAGGATTTCCATGATGCTAAGGCATTATTAGGTAATTAATGATAATTACATCATTGACAGATAGCGGTGTAGAAGCCAGAAAAAGAAACGTGGAACAAAATTTTAGCCCCCCACACACACTGAGGAATAGTAATAATAATAATAGTAATACATATCTTACATAAATTTATGTATGTCAGATCCATATAGTAAGTAACACTTCAAAGAATCATAAAGGAGTATCTGTCCTAAAACTTACTTACTAATATCTATTTAAACATTTAATTGTATAAAACTGCTACATGCATTTGAATTCTCAGACATATTTTATGGTACAATATGAGCCATATATTTAAAAAGCACATCTGTTGAATTTTAAATTTTTATTATAGAAAATTTCAAACATACAAAAAGAAAGTAATACATTCCATCACTCAGCTTAGTTTTCAACTTATAGCCAGTCTTATTTTATCGCTAACCATCTCCACTTTCCCCACCCCTATCATTTTCAGGCAAATTAGAGTAATAATAGTTTTAAGTCCCCATGAAGACTAAGCTTGTAAAAATGCAAGAAAATAAAAGATGATATAAGGTGAAATATTATATAGCTATATACATAGTTGGGAGTAGTGAAATAACCATCCATAATTTTTCTGTAAGTTACATATGTATTGTGTTACTGTAATTTAAAGGAGGCAGTGTGGCTAAACCAGGTATCCTCATGAAGGGAAAAGGATTAACACACTGTAGTTAGTCACTATGTTACATTAAGCCTTTACTGTGTATAGTTTAATAGTTCAGATAACAGGTTATGTTCTCATTAGTCTTGTGAACAAATTCTGGTCCATTTTACGTCTAATTGTGAGCTTTGTAATGGTGCAATTTTGTTTTGGTGTTTGATTGTTTTCATAGTTTTAGATTTCATCCTGGTAATTGTTCTGCTAAACAACATTTTCATGATTTTTTACAGATGGATATTAACTAGGAATTACAAAGCCCTCAGCAAAGGTTCCAAGGGCAGTACCTCAGGCTTTTTGAACATTATGATGGAGCTAAAGAAATGTTGTAACCATTGCTACCTCATTAAACCACCAGATAATAATGAATTCTATAATAAACAGGAGGCCTTACAAGTAAGAATTTAAAAATATTGTTACTTTGTAGTAAAACAAAATTCTGGAAATTTTATTTTAGTTACAACTGAAAAAGGCACAGTACTTTAATATTAGTTAGAAACTCTAGTTAATGATATATTTAATAGTGTTCATTATTTTTTAGTCTCTAAGCCCCTTAAAATGATCAAAATAATTAATTGGATAAATTTATCCAATTATTTTTATCACTTTTCTTAAAATTAATCTCTAACTGTGGGCTGTCATAATTTATCTAGCAAAAATCGCTTAGTGTATTCTTAATTGTGAAAAAAAATTCACTAATAGTGATTATGCTGAATTCATGGTAACGGCAAATGGCAGTCTTAAGGACATCTTGACCTCAGATATTACCCTTCCTAGCACTTCTGGGAGGCAAAAGAGAAGTATGAAGAAGGTATAAATGGCCATCCAGCCACAGCAGTGCTTTGATCATTGTAATTTTAAGCAGTGCTGGGATCAGTGACTGATATGTATAAATTAGAACACATTTTCTTCCTCTTTCAGCCTTTGGTTATTTGGTTGCTGCTTCTCTTCAGTGCTTTGTTTTTCAGCTAAGGTTTTTGGAGAAATAGTGTAATAACCAGCAAATAGAGTAAAACAGTGCTTTTTTTTTTCTCCTGAAAATACAGCAAAAACCTAGGTGGTAAATTGCAAGGAAAATTTTAGTTTAAGTCATAGAGCAAAATGACAGGTCCTAGAAAACTTTGGAAACTGAAATGAGCTGTTTTTCAATGTTATGAAAAAGCAAAGTCACAATTTAAAATCATGAAAGAAATTAAAATGTTAAGTGAAGCATTTGTTTAATTTGATTGATTCTTTTTAACATGTTATAACAGTAGTAATTTTTGTTTTCTTAGCACTTAATCCGTAGTAGCGGAAAATTGATTCTTCTTGACAAGCTGTTAATTCGCCTAAGAGAACGAGGCAACAGAGTTCTTATTTTTTCTCAAATGGTGCGGATGTTAGATATACTTGCAGAATATTTGAAATACCGTCAGTTCCCCTTTCAAGTAAGCATTTCATCTTGTCTTTTTTTGTTTATTTAAATTATATCTAATTCCTAAGCATGTTCTACAAAATTACTTTTGAAAATCTTTAATGAATGTATAGATTTTTATAGAAAACTGTACTGTAAGAAAATACTGTTTTTTAAAAATTCTATTTTTCATTATTCCCTTTTTTTCTCTTGACCTTATATTAAGCAGCAAAACAATTTTTCTTTAATTTTTTACTTTAGTTCTCTAGTTCTCCTCTGTGCTCAAATCTAAAGAGGCAGCCATATATATTAGGCTTTAGTTTGAGGAAGGAAAAGAGAGAGCATTCTTTGTGAATGCTACTAGGACTGTTGGGGATTTTGAAGGTCCGTGTGCTCATAATGATTGTAATGAATAGTTTACTGAATAAAACTAGGACATCCCAAAAGACCAAAATGGGCTTATATTCCATCTAGTCAATATTTATTTTCAAATTCATTCAACATGATTAAAGTTAATATGGATGAATGTATAATATTGGAGTCAGGTGCTAGTTTTCAGTACTTTACATCTTATATTTATTTAGTGCTTTTATGAACAGGGCCTGAAACAGCAAACAGTATGTACAGCTAGTAAATGATGTATATTTAGTGCAGGTAGTAAAACAGAAGTAGAAGCATAATGATAAACCACAGTGCACATAATCCCTGCTCTGTTGGAGTTTACAACCTGATATCCAGACATAGACATTAAGCAGGTAATTACAAATAAATATCACATTACAACTGTGGTAAGTGCTGTGAAGGACAGATGTTTGGTGATATGAACATGATTGAAAAATGATGTAGTCATTTAGGGGAAAAAGTATAGGAAGAGTGCCAATTGTTTGCTTTTTTTTCTTTTTCTTAAACAGCTTTATTCAGATGTAATTTCCATTCCATACAATTCATTCATTTGAAATACACAAATCGATTGTTTTTAATATATTCATAGATAAATGTAACCATTACGACAGTCAATTTTAGAATGCTTTCATCACCTCCAAAAGAAACCCTACTCTTTAGCTACCACCCTATGTTCCCCCATTTTACTCCCTTTCCCACCCCAGCTCTGTGTTGGTTTGTTTTTAGACAAATTGTTATGTGTACATGGTCAAACAAAAAAACATAGTACAGAAGTATTTTAAACACTCTGCCTCAATCCCTCCTCATTCCCAGATCACTTCCTGGAGAGAAGAATTTTTAACATTCTTTTGTTTCAGGTCACACCACGTTAATAAATGATACATCACTACTTTGTAAAAAGTTTTACTAATTGTAATTTTTAGTGAAAAAGAAACAACACTATTTACAATTTGTTTCTGGACATCTGTTGTTTAGATAACGTTTGGGATAAGACCTTGATGTATGTCAGGCACTGTGCTAAGTGTTTTATTACTGTGTTCTCATAGAATCCTCTGTATTCTATGAAGGAAGTACTAATTACTGTTGTTACTATTATTATAGACACTTACCGAGGAAGAAACTAACAAGGAGAAAAATCAGGTCACATACCCAAGGCACCATGGGGCTCAATAAGTTGAGTTTCTAAGCTCTCAGATCACATTGATGCTATTGGTCCAATAACCACAGTGGACTTAATCAATGTTTAATCAGTACATTGGGCCATGAAACTTGGGGTATACAGAGGTCTACTTCTTCACATGTAAAATGTATCTCTTACAGTGTGTCTCAGGCAGAATGTTAACCAATGCTGTTGTTACTTATTAGAGTAAGCAGTCTTAGCACTTAAGAGCACAGATTCTGGAGACAATGTCTGGGCATGGTTTTACTGCCTAATAAGTAATTTTGACTCTGACAGTCTTAACAAAAATAATGCTGCATTTTCATACTTACTTAATTTTGTAATTGATTTTAATTCCTTTTTAAATTTTTTATCTTACATTTTAATATGTTTTATTCTAGAGATTAGATGGATCAATAAAAGGGGAGCTGAGAAAACAAGCTCTAGATCATTTTAATGCTGAAGGATCAGAGGTATGAATGCTTTTTAAATTGTAAAATAAAGGGCTAGCAATAAAGGGCTTCTGACAAAGAAACAAAAAATGTAAATATGACAGGACCTGTTCTTTATGAATCCATGTTTAATGATTACCTCTTGTCCTTGTAAGGGGTCAGTTAAAAGTTCTAGAATCTTGTCCTGGTAATTAAATTCATGTAAGGAGTGTGTTATAGTCATTTAGTCATACCTAACAGTTTGTTTAAAAAAAGAAAGCCTATTGATGCTAGCCATTTTTGATTTGCAAGTTGGGTTTTTAAATTCATTATTCTATGTTATATCTGAAGAATATTGCCCTTATCAATATTGTTTCAGCAGAGGATGGTTAATTTGCTTCAAAATAAATTAGCCCACTTTCCTTTAGAATTCTTTTTGAATGTGATGGTTATTATTCTCATGTGTATTTGCATTTTGGAGTATTGTTGGTTGTGTTGGCTGTAGGTTTATATATTTTAATATTTTTAAAAACTACCTTTTAGTTTATTGGGAAAATACCTTTTAAAGAAATCAGTTGTAAAATTCTCATATTGATTATTCACAGTCATAGTTCTAGAAGAATATGAAATTATGCCTATTTATAATTCCTTACAGGATTTCTGCTTTCTGCTTTCCACAAGAGCTGGAGGTCTAGGAATTAATTTAGCCTCTGCTGACACTGTTGTTATATTTGATTCTGATTGGAATCCACAGAATGATCTTCAGGCACAGGCTAGAGCTCATCGAATTGGGCAAAAGAAACAGGTATTATTTTATTCCCCTTATTTTACTCTTTTAGAAGCTTTTTTTATGATCAGTGTTTGGAGATGATTTTGGTTTATCCCGGTAAGATCATTAAAACGCACTAACATTGCCTTAAACAGTTAGGATATAGAGGAACTCATATTTACCAAAGTCACCTAAAGTTGTAGAACCGAGATAACCATGCCTAAATAGGATCACACATTCTCTTCTGATCAAAAATTCTGTTTACAGCTGTAGAGTACAATGTTTTTATTCAAATATATAAACTTTAAAATATCATTTGCTTATTTTAACCATTGAAAGAGATTTTCCTTAGTACATTGTTACCTTTTTGTTAGCCTCATTTTATCATGTGCCTACAAGATTCTCCATGCAAAAGAACCATTCTCATTTTACTGGTTTTGTGCAACTGTCTGGCACAATTGTAATAGGCCTTGGGAAAAACCATCTGTCATCCTGATGATGATGATGCCTTGGTTCTTGGATTTTAATTCATTTACCTCCATCTAATGTAATATTTCTCAAACTTCTCCAAAGCAAGAGATAGCAAAAAGTAGCACAAAAATGTTTAGCACATTTATATTATGTTTTAAACATTTTCTACTGAAAAATATATCCATAATCTTGAACTAAAAATATTTTACCCAAAATTCCCATAAAACAGCCTCATCAGGAATGTATCATGCTTTTTCCTATACTTTTTATATTCTGAAAGAACATTGCATACCCCTAAGTGAAAGCTTGTATTTAGAGTAGTGGTACTTAATCCAATGACCTCTTTTTATACAGCTGTTTTTATTAGCACCCCCTTTTCTACTTTGAAATGGATACATGTAATTTGAGAAGTCATTCTAGTGCCTCAACAGTAATTTAGGTAAAAAAGAGAGTTCTTTTCAAATAATACATATTTCCATATATATGACTATACTAGGATACAAAGAATAAGTTTAGATTTGGGAGAATAAGAGCAGGTCTTACTCTTCATAAGAAGTACAAAGGAAGAAAAGAGCAGGGGCATATTGGTGCGTAAGAATAAAAATTAGTGTTGGTTAGATAGTAGCAGACTTATTTGTACATTATAAAAAGAGGGAAAATTGAAGTAGGGGTAACGACATACCAAGACAATTACAGACTGTCAAAGAGGAGAACTGAGGAAATACGATATTCTTACAGGTGATTGGGGCCCAGTATATATATGAAGAGTCAAAATATCCCTAAATTATGAACAAGATGGGAAATAGTGATGAATTGCACTGAATAGATATCTCCTATATTGAAATCTTCAGCAATAGCTAGACTCAGATTCTATTGTACTACTGAAAGACCTTGGCTACATTCTCTAATAGGTGATGGAAAATAATGGATACTTCAAGAAAAAATCTGATTAGATAAGATAATATAGGAAGCTGAATGGTAGACCTCTGGAAGACTATTTGAATAAGATTGCAAAATATGGCAGTACAGATTTCTTACCATTATGTTACATTTTCAAAACATGAATGTAAAAATATGAAATATGTTTTTGTTAATGATTATAAATATGGTATTATTTTATTATAGATGAAATATTAAGATTCCTATGCTTCATGTATCTGCTGTTTTAGTAGTATTTGGTTCTAAACCTGACAAAAGGAGTCTCAGATCTCCTCTTAAATATTTGCATGCAACAGCTACAACATGAGTAGTTGTAGGTGACTAATACAGATGAGTTTTATTGGTGGCACCAATGCCATAAGCATTTGGAAATGGTATCTTTTGATTAAAGATCCAAATAAAATAATACCCAATTACTTGCCTAGTTACACAATAGTTGCAACCCTTAAAATTTGTGTATATTGTATATTATAAAAATGCCTCATGTTTATATTAAAATAGGATTTAGAGTTAAGGTAATTTTTCAAAGGTCTTTAAAAGTCATTTGGGAGACTCAGGATAATTTTTCATTGTGCTCTTATGTCCAGTTTGATGCAGAATGTCTAGTATCCCAAGTCCTGTGATGTAAATGCTGATAAGCCCACCTAATCATTATAAAAATTAAAAATGTTTCCATAAATTTGCAAACTATTCCTATATGGTGGTACTGTTAGCTATAGAATTGCTGACCTTAAGAAATTAGATAAAATTACTACACATCAATTTTTGTCTGTTTTGGAAGGCTGTATTTTGTAGCAGAGCTTCATCATTAACTAGGAGAGTGGGTTATAGAATTTTAGATTATGTGGAATGATGAAGTAATAATCATAATTGAGGGAACTAATATCAGGTTGTCATCAACTTAACATTTTTCCTTTTTTTCCCAGGTAAAAGATAATTTTTAAATTACTGTCATTCCTTTAAAAAAAGAAAGCAAATAAAATCTAACCAAAATATAAGGAAGGACTTACCTCAAAATAATCTTTAAATTGAGGAAATATATCTTTAAACATACTGCTATATATTTTTTTTATTTACATTTTGATTTTGATCTCTGAATACTTCATACAGGATGAGCTTCAGTCTGTACTCCAGTATTTGGGCACCTCAGATTAGCAAAATAAATCTTTCTTAACTGCATTTTGTGTTTTATCATGTATTTTTACAGGTGAATATTTATCGACTAGTCACAAAGGGATCAGTTGAAGAGGATATTCTAGAAAGGGCTAAAAAGAAGATGGTTTTAGATCATCTTGTGATTCAAAGAATGGACACAACTGGGAAGACAGTGCTACACACAGGTTCTGCCCCCTCAAGGTAGTTACCCAAAAATGTCATTTTAGAATCATACTGTACTCGTTTTTCTGAAATGTTGCATGTGGTAATTGGGACATTAAAGTATTATATTTAGTGTTGGCCTTTTTTTAATTTTTTCACACAAGTACTTTTTTAGTCAAAAGCATACATTCATCACCTTATTTTTGTTGTCTTGGAGGAAATCTCTTTAACTTGTAGGCCTCAAGTCCTTTAGTTTCAAAGCAAGTATACTAATAATACTTATCTAAATATGTCATCTAACTGTTGTAAAGGTGACTGTGTTAACAAAAGTGCTATGTAAGTGTTTAAATTTTTAAGTATTAGTGTTGAGCATTTTTATTTTTCCTGATTTTAGTTCCACTCCTTTCAATAAAGAAGAGTTATCAGCCATTTTAAAGTTTGGTGCTGAAGAACTATTTAAGGAACCCGAAGGAGAAGAACAAGAGCCTCAGGTTAAAAAAAAACACTTGCCTCAAAATGTGCCATCTTTTAAACCTCATTTAATAAGTATAAAGTATATTTACTTAAAATATAATGTATTAAATATATTTGTTATATTTATGTTATACTTTAAAATTAAAAATATATTAAAGTATATTTAAAATAAAGATTTGTTTCTAATTATAGGAAATGGATATAGATGAAATCTTGAAGAGGGCTGAAACTCATGAAAATGAACCAGGCCCTTTAACTGTTGGAGATGAATTGCTTTCCCAGTTCAAGGTAGATTTTCTTTCTCTTTTTTTTTTTTGTATAAATTGAGAGGGACTGATTTTCTTTTTGTCAGTGTTTTATTAATCTCTTTAAGCACAATCAACAAGATAATTTTTAAACAAACATGTTTAATATTCTTGTCCTAAAATTTGTTTTTATAGCTTTTCCTCCCTTATTCTGACAAATATAAACCAGTATAAACCTGAGTCAAAAGGTACCAAATCACTTATAAATAATTGCATGTAGTGGGATGGGGAGGGCTATAATTTCCTAAGTAGCACCCAGACAAGTGCTTGGTGAACAGCATGTCCTCAAAAATTTGGTAAATGAATGAATATGATCTCTTATTTAGATTTCCGTGACTAAAGACTTTTAGCTGAGTTTTATTGGAGTAGTTCTAATCATTAGATTGAGCTTTATCACAACTAAGAAAACTCAAGTAAATCAGTCTGACAAAGGAAGCAATAATAGACTCCTTTTAATACTTATTAATACACCTGGTTTGGTGAGGGCTAAAAGGTTGCAAGGAGTCCTTAAGCAACACAGGTCAGCCAGCCATACAGAGTAAGTTGTGAATTGTTTAGTATAAAGTAGGTTCCTCTGTATATTAGCCATTCTCCATGAACTAAGGTTTTTAAGAATCAATTCAGTTTATATCATTTGTTCATTCAAATATTTATTGAGCACCTGCAATGTGCTATGCATAAGAAAACAACAATGAATAAAAACTTTTGTAATTTTAATGGGTCACTGGCTGCAATATGGAGGACGTAGTGTAGCGGGGCAAAAATTCAAGCATGGAAATAAATGAGAAGACTGTTTCAGTAATACTGGTAAGAGATGAAGATTTCTGGGAGACACTCACTCTGGATATGATCTAATTAACTCATCTTTACATTAAGTTATACTATAGGCTTTTACTTTGACTAATAGGCAATTTGAAAAAAGTCACTGGTAAGTTATAGTAATAATATACAGTAAATATAGATTATTTTTATACCAGTGAGTTAATAACTCATATACAGCTGGCTTTAAGGCTGTCATCACATTGAAATAACAGACATGAGAATAAACTATTTTTAGCCCCATTCCTTCTGTAGGATAAGGATAGCGTTCTTGTCTTCATAATTTATCTGTAAGGTTTATTTAATGTACTAGTATTAGCAGTTAGCTTTAATGACTGCTTTCTATGAAACAGCCTCTTCAGTTTCTTAAATGTATTATTTAATCCTCACAAATGTTAGTATGCTGTTAATTATCCCTTTTTTCTAGAGAATAAGAAAGCAGGGCTTAGGAAATGTAAATATTGTATCTTGTCAGTAGCTTATTAGCTACTATTTTTATTGTCATGAAAAATAAGACTATTGGATTGTTTTACAGTGCTTAGTAGTTAATGGGCTCTTATGGTAATTCTTTTACAAGGTGATTTAGTGTGCTACTAGTATAAGTTACTTTGTTGTTGTTCTGTGGATTTCCTTTAGATCTGTTGTAATAATTTTGTTAAGCAGCAGAGCAAAACAGAATCATTCCTGGAAGAGAGTCTTAGAAGTCATTGGTTTGATCTACTTTGACCTAATGAAAGAAGGACCTTAGTTTAGCAATCATACTTGGTTTGATCCCTATTCATATTCATTATCCTGAGGATATTTAAGTTTGATTGTCTTATTCTGGTATGGCAGCTTCCTCCCTGCTAAAAAAAGAAAAATATAATTTAAGGAGGAGTTCTCTGATGCTTATTCTGTTAAAATTCTGGAACTTATCAGGTTGCCAACTTTTCAAATATGGATGAAGATGACATTGAGTTGGAACCTGAAAGAAATTCAAAGAATTGGGAAGAAATCATTCCAGAAGATCAAAGAAGAAGATTAGAAGAGGAAGAAAGACAAAAGGAACTTGAAGAAATTTATATGCTCCCAAGAATGAGAAACTGTGCCAAACAGGTGACGTTTTTAAATTTAAAAGATATTTCTGTAATGTAAGAGTATTCACAATTGAACTGATCCTTTAATGAGAAATACTGGTCCATAGTTTTCTTGTAATGTCTTCATGTGATTTGATAATGTTGGCCTCATGAAGTGAATTGGGAAGTGTTCCCACATCTATATTCGGGAAGAGTTTGTGTAGAATTGTTTGTTATTTCTTGGTTAAATGTTTGGCAGTATTTGTCAGGGAAACCATTTGGGCCTGTAGTTCTCTTTGTTAGAAGGTCTTTTTAACTGTAACTTCAGTTTCTCTTATAAATACAGAACTATTCGAAATACCTATTTCTTGAGTGTGGGAGTTTGTTTCTTTCTAGGAATTTGTCTGTTTTATCTGTTGTTGAATTATGGACCTAAAGTTATTCATAATATCCCCTGAAGAACCACTTTTTGGTTTCATTGATTTCTGCTCTTATTTCTTTTTGCTTTTCCTTTCATTTGCTCTTCTATTTTTAGTGTCTTAAGGTATAATCTTAGACTACTGAATCAAGGCCCTCCTTTACTAATATCAGCATTAATACTACTAGTTTCCCTCTAGGTACTACCTTTTCTGAATCTCCTAAATTTTTATATCAGTTGTGTTTCCATTTTCATTCATTTCATAATATTTCTCGTGTGACTTCTTCTTTACCTATAGGTATTTTTTGTAAAAAATATGTTTAATTTCCAAATATTTGGGATATTTTCCAAGTACCTTCCTGACTAATTCCTGGTTTAATTCTGTCATGGTCAGAAACCATCCCTTGTGTGAGTTGAGTTTTTAAAAATGTGTTGATATTTATTTTATGGCCTGAATTAACAAACTGTCAAATTTTTAAGTGAGTAACAATGCCATGCTAAGCTACATTGGATTCTGTTGCAAAAGGAAAAAACAGTACTAGATTTTTTGGCATTAACTTTTGTTTCTTAGAATATTGCACTACAAGATTATTTTGTCTTGAATACTGAGTTTTTTGGTGCCTCCTTCAATTCTGACTGAGGCAAATGAGGGACTTGCCTAGTCCTTGTCCTGCTACCTTTCTCTAGAAGTAGAGTTTTTGGTTTTCTTTTTTTTTTCCTACCTCCGTATTAGGTCTTTTACTGTGCCCTCAGCACAGTGGTTGAGAAGGATCTGGCAAGGCTTCCTGCTTGTCGGTTCAGTGGTGACTGTTGCCTTTCTCCATGCCTGTACCATGAAGGAAAATGTTATCTAATCTTCTGCCCTGTTTCCAGTCTTTCTCATGAGTACCTGGTGGAGGTTTGTGGAGAAGCACCTGAGAGTGGGTGCAGGTCCTCCCGTGTCTTTGGTTCCCAGGGATCCTATGCTTTTATGGTAGCTTACACCCAGCCTTTAGCAAATTTTAGCTAAATTCCTTATACCTGCTTATGTGATACTTGATGTCCACTATTCTTGTTCTTCACAAGTGATCCAGTGTTCGAGTCCCACCTCTTCTTACAAAATGCTATATTTCCTTATATTTCAGATGACTAGATAGCCTTGTGATTTTGATACATTTAAGAAAAGTTTTATTTTGTAGATTAGATTTGTTATTAAGGTAGGAGCAGCCTACCAACTTTCTACATCCCAGGTAGAAGTGGAGTCAAATAATGCCTGTTTGGCCTAAAAGTGACTGTGTATGTAGTGAACAATCTGTCTACCCAGAGATACTATTAGTAATTATATTATGGTATACATAACTCTGATACTTTAAAAATATATTATTTGCCAAATTTAACTGGAGGCATATTGATTTGGAACTTGCTGTCTTCCCTTTGACAGTATATAATGTATGTTAATTATTCTACAGCACAGTTTTTAGTGGCATCTCAACTTTCCTTTGTAATAGATAATTTTTCCAGTCTCTTTTCGATAAACATTTAGATTTTTTGCCTTTTTTAAACACTTTTATGATTTAAATGACTGCTGGCCAGTGTTCCTTCATGTTCTCTCATCTGAGGACAAAATGCTTAGGAGTGATGTTGCTGGGTCAGCAGAATGGTCATTTTTAAGGCTTTTGATAAAATAACTGCCAAATTGCCCTCTGTTCCAGTTTAAATATCCACCAGAGGTGTAAGACTGTCCATTTTTCTGTACCATTACCAATATTGGCTATTTTTGCATACTCCAGTATGGATTAAGGATTAAAAAAAGAACTGCACTTCATTGTTATGTTCATTTGCATTTAAAAAAATTTACCAGTGAGGTTGTATAATTCTGTTACCTGATCAATTGCCTGTTAGTATCCTTTCTTATATTTTACAAAAGGACAGTGGGTGTTTTCCTACTGATTTATAAGAATGCTTTATATATTGAGACTGTTAATAACTGTGTCATTAACATTTTTCTCTTATTTGCTTTTTAATTTTGTTTATAGAGAAATTTTGACATATAGAAGAACATTTAAAGTATTTTCTTTACCCTTACAACAGAAGGCTTCTTTACTCTAAGCTTGGTTCAATTTTTATTTTCCTATTCCAGATTAGTTTCAATGGAAGTGAAGGGAGGCGCAGTAGAAGTAGGAGATACTCTGGATCTGATAGTGATTCGATCTCAGAAAGGAAAAGTCCAAAGAAACGTGGAAGGCCACGGACTATCCCTCGGGAGAATATTAAAGGATTTAGTGATGCAGAAATTCGGCGGTAAGATGACATAAGACCATTTTACTTCAGCTTGCTTTTATTAGAGGGTGAAACTAAAATACAGAAATCCCATAATTTTCAAAAATAAAGTCAAAGTTTTAGCGGAGGCAAATATATATGATAATTGTGTAGAGATTGGGTAGTTCTGCTTTGGGATATTCATTATAGCTATGAAAAAATAAAAGTTTGGCATCTAGTCTTTGCATATTATTTAATTATTGTTAGTCTGTTTAGACTGCAAAATTTTTCTGGTTTTATTATGTGGCTCAGAATACTGGCCCTTTTGAATAATGAATGTATATTTCAATACATTAGGTGTATTTATTAAAATGTACCACATTTATGACTCTCAGAGTTACTATTTTTATTGGGTATAATTTAGTTCCATATTTTTCTAGTTTTTTAACACTGAGGTAATTTACTTTTTTGAGAGTAATTATGTTAAAAGCATTTCTGATATGTCCAAGTGGGAACTGAGGTAAGATTGATGATACAGGATCAATTGTTTTCTTTCAGAAATGTTTGTATATACAAATTTATTTAAGAAGAATGAGATAACAGCTTGCTTTTGTTTATGTAATATTTTTGCCTTATGAAATTTGTGAAAAAGTTATTCATTGTTACATTTTTCTTTCAAGCCGTTGTAACTCTTTTCTTTTAAGTCACAGACCTTACCAATAAAGTTCTTCCTCATTCTTTCTACCAGAAAACTAAACATATTGTTAGATTTTATTAAGGGTACTTTTATAACCACCTGATTTGTTGCACTTTCTATCTTTAGTTGAAGAGGCATTTCAACATCTACTTTTCCTGGGTATTTTCCCTCATCCATTAACCATTTGGGTAGTTTTGTTCTTAAGTAAAGTTTTTATTTTCCATTGCTGATATAATACCATTCATCTTCTGAATTAAAGCTATATTCAGCAGTTTTATCAACACTTGGAATGTGAGGAGATGTAATATGATTGATAACTCTGGAGACACTTCGTGGTAGCCTTGAATCTTTTTTGTCTTATGAAAATAATAAAGTAATTTCTCAAATAAAATTTAGCTTCTCTTGTTTTATTTATATTGGCTTCTAAACATCATGGGTGTTAAAGTATGTCTTGTTTTACTGGTATTTCAATGTTTTAACATTTTTGTTTCTAGCATAGTTAATTCATTGTTAGTAACAGTGCCTTGAATTAATTTTTGCACTAACAAATAATTTCTTATTTCTGTATATTTATAAATACATCTATCTTTTAATGGCCAGTGAAGCCCACACTTAAACCAAACAATTATTCTCTGTTAGGTTTATCAAGAGTTACAAGAAATTTGGTGGCCCTCTGGAAAGGTAAATACGTTTGCCATTCTCAGAATTATAGAATGTGTTACATGCTATCAGCTTTATTTATGTTAATATTCATAAAAGTTTAGCTACTTTGTTAAAATTTGTTTTAATAGGCATTTAAAAAGTTAATCTGTAGAAAGCAAATTTCAAACAGATTTTTAAAATATTTTTATAATATCCTTAATTCTTTCTCTAAAATTTTATCTACAAAGTTTTCTATAAAATACGTTTAAAAATACTGCTCATTTTTCAAATGTTTTATCTTTTTCATCACAAACTTAACAAAAGAGCAAATTCTTCCATAGAGAAGCCTAGTTGCTAACCTAGTATTCTGACTTAAAGACCAGTTCTATTTTCCCTTACAAGAGAAAGTTTCCTTAAGTTTCCTTTAATTACAGCTTCTTTTTATACAAACTATTAAAAATCAAAGTGTCAAGACTTCTTTTTAAGTTGTCTGTTAATCTTAATAATTGTTGGTGATTTGAATATTCTTTGTCCTTTTGTTATAGGAAAACACATTCTCTGAATGTAGAGTGGTAGATTAAAATAGGTTTAATTCTGTTTTTCCTCCCCCAAACCCCATCTTAAAATAGAGATTTTTCTGTTTTGAAATGACTTGCCTGAAATACTTGGATAATTATTTTAGATGATGAAAAAATGTTTGAACATTAATCATTATTCATATTATCTATTTAGTGCATAGTAACAAAAAATTACAGAATTTTACTTACAACCTTTTTTATTTGTGATGGTCGTAATGCTTAACCACTTCCTTTTGAACTTAAGATTTGATCAGTTATGAAGAGCTTTCACAGAATTTTTACATATTCTTCATATTTGGAGCATACTATTTGCTCTTTAAAGAACTGGTTAACTTTATTATTATCCCTGAGTATATAAATGAATTGTTTCTCCACCAGATCTTCCTGGTTTTTATATTATCTCATGCCAGTTGTGTGAACTAGAATTTGTAGGGCATGTAATAGTGACTTGTAGAGCTTAAGAGAGTAAAATTTAGTCTGTCTCACATGGCACCACTTTATTCTGCATATTTACCTGAAAACTGTATTATTTTATTGCAGATTAGATGCAATTGCTCGAGATGCTGAATTAGTTGATAAGTCAGAGACAGACCTCAGACGACTAGGAGAATTGGTGCACAATGGTTGCATTAAAGCTTTAAAGGATAATTCTTCAGGAACAGAACGAACAGGTAATACTAAAATGAGAGCAGTTTAAAGAGAGGTAAAGGGAAGTTTCAAAATGTACTAGTTAGGTAGATATTGTATCTTAAGTTGCCTGTTAATCATTCTTAAAAGATGCTTTATAAAACAAAGCAAGGCCAATCCTAGACAATAGGAAATGGGGAACAGAATTGTAGTCTTGAAGGCAATAGAGTCTATCTCCCTGGGAGGTAACCTCAGGAATTACTGCCTTTTGTAATATACTTTTAGTATAGATGACTGGGAAAAGTTATCATAAATACCTACATATGGTACTGTTTTTTGGGCATAGTTACTTCATTATTGCTTATTTTGTAATTCATCTACCTAACAAAAATATTTAGATAAGATTTAATAATCCGTTATACCAAAGAATTGTACTAGTACTGTTATTTAGAGGCTGACAGTATTAATAGATCGATATATCTTGTGCAGTTGATAGAACAATTATGTGAAGTGCTTTTTGTGAATCTACATCTGCAATATTATAATCACTAGTATATATTGAAAGATCTTGTGAAATTTAAGGTTGGACAACAAGACCCCCTTTAATAATACATAAATAATACTTAACTATATAAGTAATAGCATGCTTTGCTTTGTATTTTGTAGACTTATATACTTTGTACTTCTTTCTTTACTTTTTTTAATTAAGGTGGTAGACTTGGGAAAATGAAGGGTCCAACATTCCGAATATCAGGAGTACAGGTGAATGCCAAGCTGGTCATCTCCCATGAAGAAGAATTAATACCGCTGCACAAATCCATTCCTTCAGATCCAGAAGAAAGAAAGCAGTGAGTTGTTTACTTCTTCCATTGTAAAATACTTGTTTTGTTATTCAGTAACTTGGATATGAAGTTATGTAAAAAAGGTTATGTCATTGGTTAGTTTGAATCAAATATTTTTTAAAATAGGGGATTTTGAAATTCTAATGACTCAAATGTTTTTCAAAATTAATTTTTAATAAGGCAGTTATAAACTTAACATTGGTATCTACTTAATTCTAGGTATACTATCCCATGCCACACAAAGCCAGCTCATTTTGATATAGACTGGGGCAAAGAAGATGATTCCAATTTGTTAATCGGTATCTATGAATATGGATATGGAAGCTGGGAAATGATTAAAATGGATCCTGATCTCAGTCTAACACACAAGGTACTTAAATATTTTTTAATCTCTTCACAGTTAATGTTGAGTTTAATTTTTCCCTTTAAATTATGTTAGGAAATAAACTCAACTGGGAGTCAGGAATGTGGTTTTCATGAAGAGATTGAATTTAAATTATCTCTGAAATACCACTTTATTTCTGAAATTATATTTTTGTTATTAAAACATAGTTGTATTTTTCTTCATATTATTAGGTTAAAGGTAAATTTCTCAGTCCATCATTACATTATTCAAGGACAATAAAGGGTTCTGCCCTTAATATATATATTTTTTAATATCAAATAATGTTTTAGGGTTTTGGATGATTTGATGCTACCACACCAGCTAAAATCCCTTCTTTGCCTAGAATGGAAAACACTGGAAGCATTGCCTTATTCCTATCATTCAGTTAATCTTTTTATATTTTATTTCTTCATTGACAAATGGGAACCTTCAGGTATTGGTGCTTTGTCATTTGCTACTGTGGAACAAAACAAAATGGCTTGAATTCCCACTCTAGGAGTTTCCCTAAAGTGCGTGCTTTGGGTCATCTTATAAATAAATGATAGTTTGCATTCTAGGAACTTTTGTAGACTTTATTGTTAGATATGCTATTAGTGAGAGAGGAAAGAAACCTAATACTGTAATGTTTAATAGTACAAGATGTTAAATACAGTATTGTATATTGGAAAGAAATATCCAACCTCACACTTTGTATTCTCATTTTGAATGGAAAGATTTGTTTTCTCATGTGTTTATTTAGAATTCATTCCTAAGGAAACTAATTCTTTGGCTGTGGCATAGGTATAAAAAATGTATTTTGCATTCTAAGTTATTTATTCCCCAAAATTTTAAGAATTGTAACTTGTTAGTGGCTTGTATTTGTTTTAAGTTGGTAAGCATTTTTAGCCAGTAAGTTTCTCATGAAGATAACCTGAAAAAATTAATTGCTTTTCAGATTCTTCCAGATGATCCTGATAAAAAACCACAGGCAAAACAGTTGCAGACACGTGCTGACTACCTCATCAAATTACTGAAAGATTTTGCAAGAAAAGAAGCTCAGAGACTTTCTGGTGCAGTAAGTTAAAATGCAGATGCTTAAGAGCAGTTGACTCTTCAGTAAGACAAATCTAGTTTATTAATCACCCTAGAGATCTGTGGTTAATAGGAGCTGAAAGTGTACTTTTCCATAATTTAGTAGTTTTATTTGACTGTGGTAGTGTTTTTACCTTAAATTATCTCAGCATTCATGTTAAAACTGGCAAGTCAAACCTTTCAGAAATTGGGTCCTTTTTTTCCTTAGTATTTGGAGAGGAAACGCGGTAACTTGCTTAGAGTGGAGTACCTTTTGAGAGGTCATGTATCCATTACTGTTTTATTTGGAGACATTGTGGAGCTTAAGGGACAGCATTAAAGATCACTGAGCTTATTTATGAGGGGGATCCAAAAAAGTAGGAAGACACTAAAGCGATTGTAAACTAAAGCAACCTTTATAAGTTATACCAATGACCATGATGTCAGTAACTACTTATGTGCTGTTAAAAATAATTTTCTAGTGCTGTCTCTGCTAGCATTGATGTTAAAGATAACAATTAAGGGAGGTGAAAAACCCTCCTGTTCCTACTTGTACTTCTCTCTAATCCTTTTTTTTTTTAAGAATAATTAATTATAGATGGTTAGCATTTATTCACAATAATAGTGAAACTGATTTATTAAGTAACATATCACTTTTGTTGTCTAACATTGGTGTAGCTTATTACCAACAGACTAAGGATTGGTTCTTTGGCTTTTTAGATTTAGTATTTGAGGTTTTATTTTTTTAATAAAATCTATGAAGTTGGTTAGATAAAAATAATTATTTCTAGGGAGGTTTAAAGAAGAGAAAAGCAAGAACTAAGAAGAATAAAGCAATGAAGTCTGTAAAAGTGAAAGAGGACATAAAGAGTGATTCTTCTCCCCTGCCCTCAGAGCAGTCTGATGAAGATGATAAGGTAAGAATGTGTTTTAGAAAAGCAGCCTATTAAATAGAAAGGGAACATATATGTTTCAGTATACTTTACATTTGAAATTTGAATGATGGCCTTAATTTCCACTTTTAGGTAAAAGTAAAGTTCTTTTTTTCCTTTACAGAACAGAATTCTACCCATCCAGGAGAATATAGTATATAAGTAGAGGGCTAGAGCAAAGGTCCTTTCTTTTCAAACATTTGCCATTTGAATGAAATTTTCTCCTTTAATTTAATTATGAATTTTTTAATAGGACTAGCTTAGCTTCGTCTTTAGGAAGGTGATCGTTGCAGGTAACATTATCAATGGGATTCTTGGTTATTTCTTTAAGAATCCACATACATGCAGTCCATAGTCATGCAAATGAAATAAATTAGTCTTTGTCAAGATTTGGTTAGTAATACATTGGCCATACTTGCACTTTCCAGGATGAGATCAGTTCTGTGAAACATCCAAATAAAAAAATTAAAGCAGAAAGAGACAGTGAAGAAAAACCTGAGCCAAATGTTTCTATAAAGAAGGAAACAGAAGAAAAGAGGGAAGCGAAAGAAAAGGAGAATAAAAGAGAACTTAAAAGGGAGATAAAAGAGAAAGAGGATAAGAAAGATGTAAAGGAAAAAGATTTTAAAGAAAAAAGAGGAAACAAAGTAAAAGAAGCTATGCAGAAAGAAAAAGACATAAAGGAAGAAAAGGTATGCAAATCATAATTTAAAATTTAGAAAATGACACAACAGCGTATTTACATTTTAGGAAAATAAATTGCCTATCAGCCCAAATTAGTCTCAGTAACTAAGTTCTTCAAAAATACATGTGTAGAGGAAGAAATAGGTTTGAATTCTGTTTGAAGTGCCTTACCTATATAGGGTAACATTACAGAGTAGCTTTATTTTGGGGAAAGATAAAATAGATAACAATATTGAATGTAAGTAATTAATTGTAGAGTAAAATGAAACAGTATAGTTAACCCTCGAATAACACAGGTTTGAACTGCATGAGTTCACTTTTACATTTATTTTCTCTTTTTTCTTCAGGTGAGTGAAACTAAGTCTGATGGCAAGGAAAGATCCAAGAAATCTTCAGTGTCAGATACTCCAGTTCACATCACTGCAAGTGGTGAACCAGTTCCCATATCTGAAGAATCTGAAGAGCTAGATCAGAAGACATTCAGCATTGTAAGTAGCAGACTTTCTGGCCATTGGTAATAATTTATGTAACATTTTATTTAAATTACAGTTTCATCTTTTAGAGCCTTTAATTCAGAAATGTATTTGATAGTACTGCAGTTCAGATTGATAAAAACAGTAGATTTAAAATTGGAAAGGTGTCTTAAATTTAGAATCAACTTGGAAAAATTTCTTAATAAGTTAAAGACTTTAAGGAGAGGTATTTAGGGAATACTTAGAGTGAGTTTTTTTCTCCACCTTCAGAATGTTAAACTTTTCAGTTTCTGAATGTATTATCTATATACCAGTGCTTCTCATCTACAGTGGATTAGCTTCTTTTTCAGTCTTTTACAGACCAATATTTTTAGAAAAAAATGAAAACAGAAAGTGAAATTGTTTCACTAGAAAGATGAAAATAAGAAAAATTAAGTACAAAATGTAAGCCCCAATGTTTTATTACTAGAATCAGTAGACATAAAATTATACTGTCAAATTGATATAAAAGTTTCTATAAAGTGTCTGTACCTATCCCATTGTAGATTAGCAAAGGTTCATAGATCATACTTTGAGTATCACTGGTCTGAAATCCACTGTTTTAACATGCTAACATGCTTTTATGTTCATCAAAGTAAGGGAGAATCTATCTTGGCCTTTTTCCAAAGGGTTGATTTACTGGGTATGATTAGGAACCCAAAGTGGTCTGAACTGTGCAATTAATTGTGATGAAATTTTGAAGAAAATTTTTGCTTTGTGGGAAAGCAGTATGTATGTTTGTCTAGTGGTTAAGTATGCTGGCTCTCTGGAGCCAGAGTGCTGCTGTTAGGGAAGTACGAAGATTAAATGAGTTGATACGTGCAGTTTTCAGACCAATGCTCTGCATAAAAAATTGGTAGTAGTTGTCATAGGTGTTAGGGAATTCAGACATGCCAGCAGGTTGACATATGATTAAGTCCAGATACAGAGCAAACTCAGGAAGGAGTAAAATTTTAGAGTAAGAAAAACCAAATAATATTAAACAGTTGTACATGTTATGTGTGTGTCTATGTGTGTATACTTACAGGTAGCAACTGAAGGAAAAATGTGTTTATAGTCTGGTGTGAAAATATGTCATATGTATATACATTTATAGTATGCACAAATGTACATAAATACATATTCATATAAGAATATTTTGTCTTCAGGTATTTCTAGAATCTGAATCTTTTACACTTTTTGGAGATATTAGCATACTTTTGTCATTTCTTAGACATGGATATAATGTAAAGTCAGTTTTATTACTGATATTAATTAAATGTACTTGAAAGATGGAAAGTTTCACCTAAAACTGTTTGTTTGACCTAGTATGTCATTCTAGATCCCCAGCTCACCTTTTTGTCCTCTATTTTCTCCCATTTTGTGCCCTGACTAATACATGTTGATTAATAAACCCATTTATTCCCTACAGATTCCATTATATACCTTAATGCAGCCTCAGATAATTTTCATGCTCTTTAAATATAATAGTTCCTACCACAGCTTTTTGTCCCTCACTTTTGGCTATTGGCATCCCTCTGATCTCTGAGAATATTAGGGACATTCAGATATAAGCTGCTTCTTCCATCTTATTTACTCAAACACATATTATATCGCTGGACTTTCATATTTATCTCTTCTCCAGGTTCACATGCTGGAATTCCATTGGCAGCTTTCTAAAGCTAACATTATTTGTGATCTAGATCTTAACCGAGCCTCTTTATTCATTTTCTCTGGGGGAAATGATAGTATACTTTTGCTTTTCTGAAGTGAAAACATTAAATTCTTCAGCTGCTTCCCCTGCTGTACCTTTTCCATTACTGAGTTAGGTAAAATCTCAGCTCTTGCTTCTTATCTTTGCCCACATTTCTTAGTTAGCCGTCTGACTTGTTCATAGAACTGCTGAGTGGAAAATTTTCTGTTGTGTCCAATGCATGAATTTCTTCTCCATTAACTTTCATAAGTGATCTTAAAATCTCTTGTATTGTGGAGTGGAAATATGGAATAGTTCTAAACATGGACTCTGGAGCCAGACTTCTGAGCTTCCATGGTTAGGATTTTACTGCTATATAAATTTTACTTGAGAATAGCTCTAATTATTAAGAAATTAAGTGGCCATTTCTCAGTCTTCATTTTCTCTGACATCTGTGCCACATTTGACACCTCTTGATTTTCCTTGTATCTTAATTGGTTTGTCTTTCTAAATATCAGTATAATTTAACAAAGTACAGAGTTTGAGGTCATACCTGGGTTCGACAGATGTATATCATTATAAGCTTCAATTTCTTCTAAAAATAGAATAAATAGTATTGTGAAGGTCTATTGTCAGAATCAAATGAGGTGTATTAGCTGCAGTGCACAGCCTCTGGTACCTAATAAGGGCTTTATAAATATTAGTTATCATTGCTTCAGTCCCCATCTTCAGGCCTTGGCCTTAGTTTAGATTTTAGTCATCGGTTCTTTTTTCTCCAGCTACATTCAGTCAATGAGCAAATCGTATTGGTACCACACTGGTTCAAGCCACAGCCATCTCTTTCCAGGATTAGCTGAATAGCTTCATGGCTGTTCTCACTACTTCCACCCTTCCCTTTTTCATACCCTTTTGATACCTCAATTTGTACTGTACACAGCAACCAGAGTGATAGTGTCTGTTACAGGGAGAATAAAGTCACCCCATATTACTTTTCTGCTTAAAACCTGCATAACAGTAGCCTAAAAGATAATCTCCTGCTACTTACCTCACTCACTTGGTTCCAGCCACAGTGCCATTTTTATTTTTCCCCTGAATAGGTCAAAAGTTGTAGGACATTTGTACTTGATCTTGCTTTAAATGTCATAATCCTTTATTTTCTTTAGATGTCAACTCAAACATCATCATTCTCTGAAGTCTTATATAAAGCAGAAAGCTCCCAGCTTTTTCTTGCTTTATTTTTCTTAGTCACATTTGTCACCATTTAACGCACTATGTCTTATTTACTTATTGGCTCTCTCCTGCTAAAATACAGGTTCCATAAAGCAGGGTCTCTCTTTTATTTGCTGCTCTGTTTCCTGGGTCTAGTGCAATGCTTAAAACATAGTATGCACCCAGATTACATATGCTGAATAAGTAATTTTCTAGCAGAATATAAACTACCAAAATTGAACAAGAAACAGGGAATATATAAAAAAGATTTGAATATCAGTGAAAATTAGAAAAGAAGGTAAACTTTTTCCTTTTTAAAAAAAGACATCTGACCTGACTGAATTCTGATTTATGTACTCTTTAGTATATAATTCCAATATTATTTAAATTATTCTTGACAAAAGTTGGAAAACTTTCTGAATGACTTGAACCGTTAGGTCAATAAACAGATTTAAGTACTCAGACACAAATCCACACATATATCGATACTTAATTTACAATAAGAGTAGTCCTTCATAGCAGTGATATGAGGATTTCTATTTTAAAATAAATGGTGTTGTGTCAACTAAATATATTGTCTGTACTAGATACATCCTTATATTTCTAGAATCAACCCGACTTGCTACTTGTCGATATAATTATTGTTAGTTTTAAATTTATTCTCACATTTATATACATAATTAAAATTTATCCACAATTTACTTTCTTAGTAATATTTTCATTCTCATTTTGGTATAAAATTAGAGCTTTTACTACACAAATTAGACTTTGACTAAATTGTATAATTTTTCATATATCATTCTTTTGTTAGCTTGCCTGTAATATGTAGGCTAAGGAAGAAGCTGGTGTCTGTCAACTGCCACTGACTCTCTGACCACCCAAAATATCATAGTAGCAAAATTCATCATTAACTATTTTGTTTTGTCCCAAAGGTTTAGAAGGACAGACAGTTTATACTTGTAGCTATATTGCTTTTACTAGTTTTGCCAGTCATTTTATTACATAAGGAACCTTACTTTTTTGCATTACATTCCGAATTATAGTGAATATAGAATATTAAATTATACTTTGAAAGATTTTATTATCTTTCAACATCTGTTTAAGACTGTTTAAAAAGTAGTATAAAGAGGACTGCTGTAATATAAAAAGGAAACATTTCTACAGAAGGTGAGTAAAATCCAAAGCTTTTACTTACACAAAGATTGATTTTAAATAATGGAAAACCTTGCTTTCTGAAGAAAATGTGAGTGGAAAAGCTCCTGATACTAAGAGCTATTAAATGATATTTGATACTTATTTTAGCATCAGACAATTCTGTATTTACTTATGTAATTATCATTGAAGGAAATTCTTTGCTGAATTCATGTTTTTGATTCATCTATTTATGTTCTTATTTTCCCATTTTTTAAAGTGTAAAGAAAGAATGAGGCCTGTCAAAGCAGCTCTGAAACAACTTGATAGGCCTGAGAAAGGCCTGTCAGAAAGAGAACAACTGGAGCATACTAGACAGTGTTTAATAAAAATTGGAGACCATATCACAGAATGTCTGAAAGAGTATTCAAATCCTGAGCAAATTAAGCAATGGAGAAAGTAAGTGATGTACTTTTCAGGAATTGTTAAATTTGTAATTATGCAACCATCTTTCATCTCTTGTATTTCAGTTTATTTTTCTACTTCTGAAATTTAAGTAACAAATACTTTCTAAAGAGTTGACCTGTGGATAATTGTTTTTATTTTTTTCCTTTAACTTTAAAACTTTTTATCTGTGAGTGATCAATTAATTATGCATCATGATAAACTACAGGTGGCATTAAACAAGAAATAGTAAAAGCTATTTCATTAAAATTCAGATTGTTTCATTTTTTTAAATCTCTACAAGTCACCAAATTATCTCAGTAGTATCTGTAGAAATTGGTATGCCAAATAAATTTAGCAACTCATCTTCAGGGTATGAGCATAAAACCTTGTAAAAATTAATATCCTCAAGCACTGTAAGATGCAGACTTCTAATTTCCCCTTTATTTTAGTAGCAGCAGTAGCACAGTTGATCTTTAAATTATAAATCTGAGCTGCTATACTATTACACAAATCACTTTATGATTTTACCAAATCCAAGTCAGAGTTAAGCCAAACCACTAGACAAGTTAAAAAAAAATTGACTATATAGTCATTCCTATCAGTATATTAGTCTACCGATTTCCTCGCTATATGCAGTGCCAGCTACACATCAAAACAAAAACTGTGATGACATACTTCTGAAGGAGTGATGACCATTATACTAAAGTTTAAAAAAAAACACTATTCTGGTCCTCTTTCTCCTTAAATTCAGGCAGGACCCATTTTTTAGAGAGAAGATAAGAAGTTGATCATGATCACTAGGCTTTTGAAACACGTAAAACTGAATTATCATGTCTAAAGAAACTGAAGTCATGCATGGACAATAATAACATCCTGAAGGCATGTGCTTAGAATGCCACAGAATGATCACTGGGGTTTGCATCAGAAGACATGCTTCATCCCTGTCTTGGCTGATTTTTGGCTTTGTGACCTTGAACAGTTAGTTACCAATATCTCTGAGCTTCACAGTATAAACATCTGTAAAATGGCAACATCTGTACTTAAAGCCTCTTATAAAGCGTAAGGCACTGCTTTTTTCAATTATTGAATGATAATACAATACATTATGAGAAATGAGGCAATAAAATAACCCTAAGTACTGTACTCATAGTGTCTCACTTAATCTTTTACTTATGGTTGGAATATATATACTGGAGCTTTAATGCTTTCTTTGAATACCATGAAACAGAATTATTCCATCCTTCTCAATTTCATTCAATTCATGATCATCCCCAAAGGCACAGAGCCATAGAACAGGAACACAGTGAAGTTCAATTATATATATTAAGCTTAAATGGGAATAGAGCCAAATTCTCTTTTTCTTTTCAAGATGCAAAATTAAATTTTGTCTTTCAGTGGCTCCAAACGTTTCTTTTTAATGCTTTAGTTAGCACCCTTCTTTCACAAGCTTTATCTGTATCATCTGATGGTATCTTTATTCAGACTACTAAGTAGCTAGTTCTAGTTTTTTTTATAGCTTATCTGAATTACAATATGAGTCCCTTCCTGACTTTACATCTCTTTGATTTCAAATTAGGATTGATCACTTCATTTCACTCCAAATACTATAAATTGAAGGTGTTTGGAAGAGAAGTAAAACTTACTAATGTTTAGTTTTATTGAGAGTCTTAACCATACATGAAACTAGAAATAATCTCTTTAGACTTTGTTCCATAGAGGGCTAAGTATGTGTGTTGCTGTCTAGATGCAAAGGTTCCGTGAAAAAGTGAAGTATTTCCCACCGGACTAATTCACCTTTTCTTCTTCTAGAAACCTGTGGATTTTTGTATCTAAGTTTACTGAGTTTGATGCAAGAAAATTACATAAATTATATAAGCATGCTATTAAAAAACGGCAGGAATCTCAGGTAAATTAATGCATCATATTTTTTCTTTATGTTATTAAAACTGATACATTCTTCCTTACAGAAGAATTCAGTTGATAAATATATAAGGATAAAGAAAATAGAAAATAACCATTAGAGCACCACAATAAAAATTGTTACAGGTAAGATTCTCTGAAGAAAGCTATAATTGGTAGGCAGGGAAACAAGATAGGGACATATTCAAAAATAACTGCTCCAAAGTGTTTTACTAATTACAAAGAGAAAAATAATAACTTTATAGTGGAGAAACCTGCCTGGCACCTGGCACCACCTTAAACAAGTGATCAGTGTTAACATCACTAGTAAGAAGACATACAAATACAAACATCATGAACCCCCTAATAACGATGCATTGAGAAAGGTACATCACTTCTGACTGTGTAGAACTTCTCAAAAGTGTTAAGGTTATTGAAGATAAAAAACAAAAAGCTAAGCTGTCCCAGACTGGGGGAAACTAAGAATACATGAAAACTACATATACTACGGAGTTCATATGGATCCTGGAACTGAAAAAGGACCTTAGTGGAAAAATATGAAATGAGAGTGAAGTTTGTACTTTAGTTAATAGCATTGTACCAGTGTTTCTTAGTTTTGATCATTATAATATGGTTATATAAAATACTAACATTACAAGAAGTTGGGTGAAAGACATATGGGAACTCTTGGTACTATTTTTACAAATTTTCTTTAAGTCTAAATTTCAGAGTCAAAAGTTTTTTAAAAGTCATGGGACAAATAGTTTATGCTTTAAAAAAGATACCTGCCTGTGTTACATTCATACATTCTAATATCTTACGTGAGGACCTCAAGATTTTCTTTTTAGGAATATTTTTTTTCCTGTTTTGTAATAGTTGATGCCACTCAAAAGATTCTTACATATGTGCATTTTTTTAAGCAAAACAATGACCAGAACAGCAACTTGAATGTTCAAGTGATTAGAAATCCAGGTAAGTAGTCTTACTAATTGTTTTGAAAAGTAATTTAAAATTTTTCTTTTTGGGGGTTTGTTTTAGATAATCCATACCCACGTTATTATATTTAATATGTTATCTTAAACAATAGTCCTTTTTAACTTATTAACCATTCCATAAGTCAATCTTTTACTGGTCTCTAGAAATCATAGAATAATTGTTAAAATGAATGTGTTTTTTTAAATATTTGGAATAATACATTCTTTCTGTACAAAAAAGCATAGTCTGTCTAGGAAGGAAATGGGCCTTATATTTTCAGTTGTGATTTTTCAGAGTAGAGTGACCCTTTTATAAGCCCTTAGTATTGCTTTTAAAGACAGTTTCTAAATGCTTTTAGAACTGTCTGTAATTGGCAGCCGATTTTATTAGCTGGAGTTGAAACGGGACTTCTTACAATCTAGCAGCAAAGTTACTTTTGTTTATCATGTATTTTTTTTTTTAGTCATTAACAAAAGCTGGACTCTTTTATCTAACAGATGTGGAGAGATTAAAAGAGAATACAAAACACGATGATAGCAGCAGGGACAGTTATTCATCTGATAGACACTTATCTCAGTATCATGATCAACATAAAGACCGACATCAGGGAGATTCTTACAGAAAGAGTGACTCTAGGAAAAGGCCCTATTCTTCTTTTAGTAATGGTAAAGACCATCGTGATTGGGACCACTACAAACAAGACAGCAGGTAAACTCAACAATCAGATTTGAAATTGTGTCAATTCATATCTTTTCTCTTTCTGATTTTATCTGCTGCATTTGACCTTAGGAAATTTAGTCTTCAAGTAATCAAAAGTCTTACGGTAAAATAAAGGTGTTTGCTTATAAATAAGAAAAAACAATATGTAGTACTTTTTGTTAATATTAAGAACTGGATTTCTCTATAAAATGGTTATAAATTTAAGATCAAAGTTTAGTAAAAGAAAATGTAGGAAGTTCTATAATTATGTCATGAGATTATTGCTATTTTATAGTAATTGCTGGAGAATATTGGCTTAAATACTCTTCAAAATATAATAGAATAAATAAAAGTTTGATGGAATATGGCTAAAATTTGGTGGGAATTCTGTATTCCATTCCATTAAAAAAATTCATGGGGGTAAATTAACTTTCTGTGAAAACACCTCATAATTGAGGTTAAACCACAGCAGTCTGGCATAGTCCTGAAATCAGGAAGAGTTTTCTCTATTATTGTTGTTTTTTGAAGCCTTTTAAGTAGTAAACAATTGAACTTAATAACAATACATTTTATTCACTTTATTAATAAAGGAATGTTTTCATTAGTTACTGATCATTACTAGGAGCTAAGAAATAAACTGAGAATAAAAGTAAAGACCAGAAATAAATTAGTAGATGTTCTTTGTATTTATGAACATATACTGTGCTCTCTGCAGTAATTTCTTCTCTCTGAGAAGCCGTCACATAATCTCATCAATAGGAGAAACACTCATAATTAGAAAAGGGCACAAAATGAAAAGGAAAAGCTATGTTTGTGTATAGTAAATATTTACAGTCTCACAGACTTACAGAATATAGTTGTTTGTAACAAGGGCCTTTCATGAACCAAAATACTTTAAATTATGTTCAGTGTGTTTTATATGAAAAGGCAAACATTTAATAGATTACTCTTCATTAAACTGCCATAATTATTTTTTTAGCAAACTGCCACATTTTTGTATGGAGTAAATTTCACATTAATGATTCGTATGGCAATTCTTACCATATAACTAAATCCGATTTAAGTAAGCTTTTAAAAGGCATTACCAACAATGAAAATTCTCCTTTACAAATTATTTTATAGACTGCATTTCAGAGACCTTTATTTTTTCCTGCTTAGAGGCTCATCAAAGACTCTGGTCGTAAAAGAAAAGATTCTAGGTAGTTGCAGTTACCATAATTCCAACATCCAGATAATTAATATGCATTACTACAAGTCATGCTTAGATAAAAAGTACCAACAAACCTAAAATGGGCATATGAAAATAAAGGCTATCTGAGGTGTTCCACATGGTTCACTTTAAAAGATTTTATGAATCAAATAGTTTTTCCAGAGGCATACAGAGATATTTCCAGTCATTTTTAAGTTCACTCATGAAGTTTTGTAATGAAATGCACTGAGCTTGTATACAATTAAAAGTATGCTTTAAAGTATTTTTGTGTTTTATTTTTTAATATGATTTTTGTTTGGAAACCTCATTTGCATTATTAATTTAATTAAAATTTCCTAATTTCTCTTTTATTAGATATTACAGTGAGAGAGAGAAACGCAGAAAAGTGGATGATCACCGGAGTAGAGATCACAGGTTGGAAGGAAGTTTAAAAGATAGATCTCATTCTGATCATCGCTTTCACTCAGACCATCGGTCAAGTTCTGAATATATACACCATAAATCTTCCAGGGATTATAGGCATCACTCAGATTGGCAAATGGACTACAGAGCTTCCAATAGTGGCCCCAGATCACCACTAGATCAGAGGTCTCCTTATGGCTCCAGATCTCCATTTGAACACTCAATTGAACACAAAAGTACACCTGAGCATACCTGGAGTAGTCGGAAAACATAAAAAAACTGATACTTTGTCTTTCTGGACTTTTCTTTTAGCCATATGTCATAAACCAACACAGTAATTGCCTTACATGACTTGAAAAATATAAACAGATCTTCTATCAGTAGCAGTATTGTTACTTCTTTCCAGAATGCAAGGTCTATTATCCCAACAGAAGAGAAAATATTTTTATATTTAAGGATTATGCTGCACTGTACTACAAATGTAGTACTTTTTTTTTCTTTTTTTAAAGAAATGGAAAATGTTTACTATTACAGGGACCTCAACATTGCCCTTCCATATAGACTGGATAAAACTGTTTTTAAAGTCAGTGATTTTAGACTGACCTCCATTTAAATTATATTTGTATATGAACTTTATCTCTGACCTGTAATCACCTTTCAGGAAGGAATGAAAGAGAGTTCTTTTCTTAATAAAGAAAAAACACTCAAGGACTTTGTTCACTTTCCAAAGCTACTTGTTTACATTGTACACTGCGACCACCTTGCCGCTTTTCATCACAAGCTTGAATATTTAAATTCTGTACTTATATCTGTAAAATAGCCAGGAATTTCCTGTTTGTGATCTATTATGCCTTTTTACACACACCCACACAAAATGGCTGTAAATTATTGTAAATGGATTAAATGAGCTTTCCTTACTTACTTCCCCTTCTCAGGTTTTTTTTGACTGTTCCTTTCCCTACCAACTCAGGCCTTCTTATCATTTAAAAATATATATCAGTGTAATAACACTTTTTAATGATTTGTCTTGATGGAATCCTTGTTTAGAATGTAAAAAATGGGGAAAGGGGCCACTTAATTCCATTAGTCCTCTTTTTATATTGACTTTTATTAGATACATGTTATTGCTTCCCTTTTTTTCCTCTTATATTCAATATTGTGTTTGTAGTAACAGAATGGTGAAATAATACATAAAATCTAAACTGCATGCTCTGGAAACTTTTTTCAGGTGCATTTGGTTTAAAGGGGTAGGTGTATGAACACTTTCAGAATCCAAAATGGCCAAAAGTTATTGTAAATCCATTTGTTTTCCCTTTTCATGTGGGCAATAATGTCAAATGTGCTATGCAGCCACGTAACATTTTAGATAAACTTGATTGACTTTTAATATAAACTGTTAAAATGTACACTGATTGTATATAAAAACCTTATATATGACAAATTAAATTTAAGAAAAAGGATATGTGGGCTCCTGTAATTTTCTGCTGCATTCTTAGTCCATCAAGCACTTGTTAACTTTTTTTTAAGTAGTAACATTTAGCTTCCAGAAAAAAGGATATTTTGGTGAGCAGTTAATATTGTTAATGTTAGCAGTACAACTAAATTTATTTTGAAGACTATATGAATCTATGAAGTAAAATTTAGATCAAAGAAATCTTTGTTGTAATCTTTTTTGTTTTCTTGCAGATATTGTTTTAGAATGTCCTGTATTCACAGATTTTTATTTTGTTATATTCATTGGGAATTTTTGAGTCATGTGGTATACATTCTTGGATGTGTGCTGACACGTAACAAATCTGAATCTTTGACAAATATATAAGTATATTGATAAAATCCTATATGATTCTTAAATGTGTCCCTATTGATTAGCTGTGGGAGCAATATACAGTGGTTGGTCCACATGTGGGTTTATTAATATTTTCCTTTTATTCAGTTAGGTCTGAAATTTACACTGTACAAAAGCTTTCTTTTCCCACCTCCCACCTTTTTCTTTAAAGCAGTGATTTCTCTTTTAGTTACTCTGAAAAATGGTAATCTGTTTTTTCCTGGCATATCAGATAACATATGAGGAATAACTCAAGTTTTGAACATTACATATAAAAGTAATAAAACAATTCAATGCCAGTACACATTTTTCAAGCTTTTTCACTTTTTTTTATATTTAGTATAAATGATGGATTTTATTCCACAGGATAGCATTTAACAAAAAATTAAAATGCTTAGTGAAGTTCATAATTTAACATCATAAGTGGGTCAGGGTTTGCATTTTTAATTCATCACTTTGTAGCTGAGACTTTTGCATTATATCCTATTGTGCAAATTTCATAGAAGAACAATATTACATTTTTGAGACAACGAAATGGGCTCTAACTTTCTTACTGCTACATTTAGTTGAATATTTCAGTCAACTAATTAGCTGAGCTGAATGAAAAACCTAAAGCTGTATGTAACATTTATTAATTGATGGAAAATATGTTCATTATTTGTAAGAAGTCAGCAATCATGTAGAAAAGGAACAAGCCATAAATTTACTAAGACACAATGGAGAGCATTAATACATAGATTCGACAGGGAAGATGCTCTATAAAATATGCTTAATTTTTGTCTTTTACATGCTCATTCTGCTTTGCTATTTTCATCCATTTGTGTTTAATTTTTCAGGAATGAGAGACTATGCATAGTACTGTACCAAATAACCCTCCACTTTAATTTATAATAAATGATTCTTACTAAAAGCAAAATGGCCTGTTTGCTTATAAAGAAAATATTATTTGTCTAGGATATATTAGAAAATAATTTGCAGACTGGAAAATGAGTGTGAATGATTAATTCCAGAGCAAGTTGTGGCTTATGAAATTAGAACCTTTACAGTTGCATAAAACAAAGTAGATTATACCTTTATGATTTTATTTTGTTTTGTAACATGTTTTTGTGATTAATGAAAGTGTTGTATAGATTATATACTGTTTTGCACAGATTTCATTTCCTTGAGATTTATCAAGAATACACGCTAGGGGTAAATGGCGTAATTCTTATCTTTGCACCACATTACTCTGTTTCTGATGAGAAAATGATATTTAGACCATAAAAAAATAACTTGTAGATTTATGACAGTTTGGGGTGGAGGGTGGGGTGTGGGTGAGGGTTGGAAAAGCAACTAATATTTAAATTGTAATTTTTTTGTTATTTAGAATTTGTCAGCATCAGAAACAAATGTGAACTTGTAAATGTGGCTTAACAAAATTTTGAGTAGATCATTACATAACAAATAATGCAAAAAATATTTTTAAATGTCTGGAATGTACTTAAGCATACTAATATAGATGCCTCTATCAAACAGACTATTTAAATTCAAGATTAAATTTAAAAATACAAACAAAATATTGCAGCACTTTATGCAAGGTTTGTGATGGTTGGAGTATGTGTTTAAGGCGAAGAAGCAGCTAGAAAGTGGTAGAAGAACAAAAATACCTTGAGACGAATGTCAAAACTTCTGTGCTAAAATTCTCAAGGCATCTAATTTTAGATATTTAAAGGAAAACAATTTAGTTGAAATATTATCTCTTGGCAATGTCTATAGTAAGAATACCTCATGCTAATATTTTCTTCTCTCTCTCTTTTTTTTTTAGAACCTAATAGGTTGATGTTTTACAGGAAGTCTTTGGATTCTTTATAAAGAAGGACCTGGGAATAGGAAATACTAGCTATGTTAAATAATGAAAGAGGAGGATTACTCTGTAAATTAGGATTGAAAAATACTTCCCAGATTTTTCCAACCCAGTGGGTCTTCATGTGCCAAATTTTCTATCCTAAAAGGCTATTAGCCACATTGTCTTTCAGTTAAAAAAATTACCTAACCTTTATTTGAAACAGGATTGGTAGTTCTAACTCCCAAATGAATGAGATGTTTTAATTCTATGCTCCACTCTACATTTCATTCTTGATCTAAATATTAAAGAGTTGTAAACAGTCAAAAAAAACCCCAGCTCATAGGGATTCTATTAAATGAGCTAAGGATATTGGTTGCATTAATGACATATGCATTCTTTATCTAGCCGAAATGTGGTTTGCATTGTGATTTCATTATTGTAGGCTACTGTTAGCTTTCCAGTCTGTAGATGGCACTCATTACTTGTTTTCTGTTTATTTTTAAAATCTTTGTCTCCAGTGGTCTGCAGTTTCACTTTACTGAGTCTAAGTGTGTTATTTTCTTTTCTCAGGTCTTGCCTCTTGGACAGTTCTTTTTACTTTCTGAAATTTCTGTGGTGTTGCTACCATATGACTTTTGGTTTCTGTCCTCAACAGCTTTACTGTTTTCCCTTCTCTTTTCATTTCTGTGCAGAGTGTCTTCAGCCTCCATCACTCCCCTGAACTCATCTACACTTAGATATTTATTAGGAATCTGATCTTAAAATACATAAAACTAGACTCAGCCCTTCACCAGTGACAATAAAAATTTTTTTAATTTCCAATGTTACATATTTTTTTATAATTAAATGGACTTGACATTCACAACTCTATAATCTAGGGCACTTTCCCTCTAGCTATTTTTGTTCTTTTTGCCTCACTCCTACTACTCTTAGAATACACCAAAGAATGCTTCTGGTTGTTTACACTATTTTTCTATCAAAATGTTTTTATCTTGTTTGTACAAAGCTTGTTCTTTCAATTCAGGTCTGAGCTCACATGTCATCTCAGGTGTCCAAATTAGTAACTGCCTCTATCATTTTTATGTTCCTTATCTTGTTTTTTCATCTGGTATTCACCTTCATTTGACTTGTCCATTTGCCATTGACTGTCTCCTCACTGGTATGCAGGTTCCATTGGGGCAGGTGGTTTTATTTTGTTCACTGCTATATTCCAAGTTCCTAAGACAGTTCTTTACTTATCAATTGTGTTTTGTCCATTATTTTGGTGTCTTCCAGAAATGCTACGTCCCATAAATGGCCAGCATTAACCAAACATTCTGTCTTGCCATTGTTACCTGATTTTGTTACTGTTATTGGAAACTTTTGTATGCCTTATCAGTTATCTCTATTGTTAGTCTCTACTATCTTCCAGGCTTTAAACTTCTTAATAAAAATCACCTGAGACACTTGAAAACTATAGAAGCACCTATAGTTTTAATATTCATTTCACTGGCTTGAATAATACAGGTTAATTTCACTGTTATTTAAATAATAACACTTATGCTCACATATAAATTTAAAAATTGGTTCCTGTAACTTAATGACTACTTAGGAAATATAATACTTTGCAAGAGATATTCAGAGATGTGGCATGTAATAGGAAAATAAAAACATTTTGTATTTTATACCTTTATATTTGAAAGGAAATGTTTTTAGATGACATGATACACTATCCTTTCCTACTCACAACTAAAGGAAAGAACGCAACTTGTAAAGACTATAATGCAAGACAAATACGTTGCATTTCCAATGTTTTTGACGTGAAAAAGCAGAAAAATTCCCCTTTTGCTCTTACTTGCTTTTTTCCCATTTAAAATATTTAGGTCATGTTTACATGAGGTAAATTCATACTTTATATAGGTATACAGTGTGGTAGGTTTTGACATATTATGCATTTAAGCAACCACCAACATATTTAAGATATAAAACATTTCCACCACCCCAAAAAAGATGCCACTTTCCCCACTCCTAGCCTCTGGCAACCACTGATCTGTCCCTATAGTTTCATCTTTTCCATAATGTCATATAAATGGAATCACACTAAATATAGGCTTTTGAGCCTACCTTTCACTTAGCATAATGTTTTTACAACTCATCCATGTTTTTGCATTTATCAATAGTTCATTACTTTTTATTATTAAATGGTATTCTTTGTATTTTGTATACTACAATTTGTTTATCCATTAACCAACAAGGTTTCCAGTTTTCTGGCTATTATAATAAAGATGCTGCCAACATTAGGTCTTTGGGTAGACATATTCTAATTTTTCTTTGGTAAATATTTGAGAGTGGGATTGCTGGGTTATATGATAAAAGTATATGTTTTACTTTATAAAAACTGCCAAACTGTTTTCCAAAGCAGATGTATCACTACATTCTCACAGCTATAGATGAGCATTTTTATTACTCTGTATGAGCATTTTGTATCAGAAGTTTTTTTCATTAGCTGTTCTGATAGGTGTATAGTAGAAACAATTTGCATTTTCCTAGTGACTAATAATATTCAGCATCTTTTAATGTGTTTATTTGCCACCCATATCTCTTTGTTAAAGTATTCTCTTCAAATTTTTTCCAATTTTATGAAATAGAATTGTTGATACAAGTTGTCAGATAACCACAAATACTTTCTGTTGGCCTGTGGCTTGTCTTTTCATTTTCTTAACAATGTCTTTTGAAATGCATAATTTTAAGATTTTGATAAAGTCCAGTGTATCCATATTTTTCTCTCATTCCTTCTGTGTAGAAATCTTTGCCTAACTTGAGATTACAAAGATTGTTCTCCCATTTTCTTCTAGAAGGATTATACTTTTAGGAACTGCATTTTTCAAAGCCTATGTTTCATTTCAAGTTGATTTTTGTATGTAGTGTGAGGTATGGATCAAAGTGTGTGGGTGGGTATCTTTTTTGGGTTTCTTACTCAGATAAGTATATCCAGTTTTCCAGCAATTTGTTTAAAAGACTATGCTTTTCCACTGAATTTTTATTTTGCTGTATTGAAAACAATTGTCTATGTAAGGGTCTGTTTCTGGGCTCCCTATTCTGTCCCATTAATTTATATTTCTGTCCTTAAACCAGTGCCATGCTATTTTGATTACTACATAGTAAGTTATGAAATTAGGTAGTATACTAGGTTTTGTTCTTTTTCAAAATTGTTCTCTAAATTCCTTTACTTTTTCACACACATTTTATCTTTATTGAAGTATAGTCAAAATACAATGTTCCAGTTATACAATGTAATGATTTGACAATTACCTACATTATTAAATATTCACCACAATCAGTATAGTTAACATACAAAGGTACTACAATAATTATTGACTATATATTCTCTATGTTGTACTTTCATCCACATAACTAATTTATTTTATAAATAAATTTTGTATCTCTATCCCTTCACCTATTTCATCCAACTGTCTTATCCATGGCAACACCAGTCTCTGTATCCATGGCTCCATTTCTGTTTTGTTCATTTGTCTGTTTTATTTTCTAGATTTCACATATAAGTGAAATCCTATGGTATTTGTATTTCTCTGCCTGGCTTATTTCACTTAGCATAATACCCTCAAGGTCCATCCATGTTGTTGCAGAAGGCAAGATTTCATTTTCTTTTATGACTGAATAATATTCCATTGTATGTATGTATCACATCTTCTTTATCCATTCATCTTTCAGTAGACACTTAGGTTGCTTCCATATCTTGGCTATTATAAATGATGAAGCAATAATCATAGAAGGGCATATATCTTTTCAGATCAGTGATTTTGTTTTCTTTGGTAATTCCCAGAAGTGGAATTACTACATTGTATGGCATTTCTCTTTTTCATTTTTTGAGACGCCTCCATACTTTTTCATAGGGGCTACACCAATTTATATTCCCAGCGGCAATGCACAAGGGTTGCCTTTTCTCCACATCTTCACCAACATTTGTTGTGTATTGTCTTTTTCATAATAGCCATTCTTACTGGTGTGAGATGATAACTCATTGTGGTTTTGATTTGCATTTCCCTGATGATTAGTGATGTGGAGCATCTTTTCGTGTGCCTGTTTGTCATCTGTCGTCTTTGTAAAAAAGACTATTCAGATCTTCTGCCCATTTTTTAATCAGATTATTTGTTTTTTTGGTGTTGAGTTGTATGAGTTCTTTATATATTTTGGATATTAGGCCCTTATTGGATATGTCATTTGCAAATATATTCTGCCATAGAGTTTGTTGCCTTTTCATTTTGTTGATGGTGTCCTTTGCTCTGTGGAAAGTTTTTTGTTGTTATGTAGTTCTACTTGTTTATTTTGCTTTTGTTTCCATTGTTTAGAGAGACATATCCAGAAAAAAATTGCTAAGGCTGGTGTTCTAGAGTTTACTTCCTATGTTTTCATTTAGGATTTTTATGCTTTCCAGTCTTACATCTAGGTCTTTAATCCATTTGGAGTATATTTTTATGTATGGTATGAGACAGTGATCCAGTTTCATTCTTTTGCATCTGGCTGTCCAGTTTTCCCAACACTGTATATTACAGAGACTGTCTTTTCCCCATTCTATAGTCTTGCTTCTTTTATCTTATGTAATTGGCCGTAATTTGTATGGAACCATAAAAGAACCCACATAGCCATAGGATTCTTGAGAAAGAATGAAGCTGGGATATCATGCTCCTTGATTTCAAACTATACTAAAAGCTACAGTGATCACAACAGTATGGTATTGACACAAGAACAGATACATAGATTAACAGATCAGAATAGAGAGCCCAGAAATAAATCCATGTAAATTTTAGAATTGACTTGTCAACTTCTACCAAAAAGTTGGCTGGGATTCTGACTGATGTCATACTGAATCTATAATTAGTTTGGAGAATATTAATAATTTAACAATATTGAGACAACAGATTATAACACAATATATGTCTCCATTTTCTAGGTCTTTAATCAGTGTGTTGTGGCTTTTCTGTGTACAAATTTTGTACATACATTGTTATATTTACTCCTTAGTAGTTTGTATTTTTCTGTTGTTATGATTTCTTTTAATTTCAGTTTTTAAGTGTTCATTGGTTTTTGAATTTGACCTTTATACTTATGATCTTGCTATACTCACTAATTAGTTCTAATACCTTGTTGCAAATTTATTCTTACCTGCTTCATGCACTATCTTCTTAGCATGCAATGTCGAATGCAGTATATGGTTCATTTATATCAGCTCCTTTTGGAGGGTCTGTCATTTAGAATTCAGATCACTTGGTTGCTTTGTGACTTTGGCTCTTGCTTGGGTTCAAGAGAAACTATAATTTTTTAGATTAACATTTTTTTTATTAGGATAGGAAGAATGTTCTCTTACAGCTATCTATATCCTAAGAAGGGAAAGTCTCAGATGGTTGTGTTTTTTTAATCAACTTTATTGAAGTATAATATACAGACAGTAAATTGCATTTCCTGTGAGTATACAGTTTGGTGAGGTTTTAGACATGTTCCCACTAGCATAATCATGATATAGAATACTTCTATTCCAGAGGTATATATGTGCCTCTCCTCAGTCAATCCCCATATTTAAAACTGAGGTCCAGAACCGACTTACTGATCTGCTTCAAATGAGTACAGATTAGATTTGTCTAACTAGAGATTAATAACAAACTAACTCATACAGTACGAACTCTTTTTTGTCTAACTTCTTTTACTCAACACAGTGTTTTTGAGTTTTTTGAGGTTCATGTTGTTCCTTGTATCTAGTTCATTCCTTTTTTATTGTTGTGCAGTATTCCATTGTACGGATGTACTGCTCACCTAATGAATAAGTTTCCAGTTTTTAGCTAATTTGAATAAAACTTCTTTGAGTGTTCCTTTACAAGTTGTTTTGTGCATGTTTTCATTTCTTTCATAAATTCCTTGGAAAATAATTTCTGAGTAATTTGGTAAGTACTTATTCAACTGTTAGAGAAACTGCCAAACTATTGTACCAAATAGCTGTACTGTTTCACAATACATTAAAGTTTCAGTTGTTTTGCATCTTTGCCAGCACTAGCTATTGTCAGTTTTTTAAAGCTGCTATAATACTTGTGTATGTAGTACATTATGGTTTTAATTTGTATTTTATTGATGACTATACTGATCTCTTTTATTGTGCTTTTTGGCCGTTTGTATGTCTTATGTGAAATAACTGAAATCATTTGCCCATTTTGTAATTAGGGTGTTTTGTACTAAGTTTTAAGCATTTTTTTAGTTGCATTTTTAAATGTATTTTATATTTTAGAACAGTTTTAGATTCACAGCAAAATGAAGTGGAAGCACAGAGGTATCCCACATACCCCTGCATCTGGATATGCATAGTCTCACCCATTATCAACATCCTAAGCATTTTTTATATATTCTGAATACCAGTCCTTTATCAGATATCTATATTGTAAATATTTTCTCCAAATGTATGGCCTGCCTTTTTTTCTTAACAGTAATTTGGAAAGAGAAGTTTTAAATTTTTATGAAATACAGTTTTTAAGTTTTCTCCCTTAATATTTCATATATTTTGTATCCCATCTAAGAAACCTTTGCCTACACTAAGGTTGCAAAGATTTTCTTATTCTGGATGAGTTACAGTGTTCATGTTTAGGCCATTGTCCCATTTCAAGTTAATTTTTCTGTATGATGAGAGGTAAGAGTTGGAGTTCATTTTTTTCCTTCATATGGATATCCAGTTTCTCCAATGTTATTTATTGAAAAGAGACCTTACCTCATTATATTACTTGACCCCTTCATTAAAAATTGGTTTTTAGTAACAGGTGTGTGTGTGTGTGTGCTTCTAGACATTCTGCTCTGTTCTGACTACATATCTTTTCCTATACCAAATAGTCTTGATTGTTACAGCTTCATAGTAATTCTTGAAGTCAGGTAGTTAAGAGTGCCTAAACTTTGTATATTTTCCAAATTGGCTACTCTAGGTCCTCTTTGTATTTTTTTACCTTAAAAAAGAAAAAGAACAGCTCTTTTACCAGCACAATGAAGTTGAGAGTAACAGAGGAATTGGGATTCAGGATGAGCAAACTATGGTAAGCCATGGGCAAGCCTGGAGAAGAGGGTCTTGCTTTTTTATAGGGAAAAGGAGGAAGCTGAGGCGATTTTTTGCTGAGGGGATTCTCATTGGTGGGCTGTTGCTGGGCAAGGAGCTGCTGCTTGTGGAATGCAAGGTATGCTTCCCATGGCAAGTGGTAGTGCACAAGAGCTCCAGCTTAAGGCCTGCCAACTTCGCTTTAAATGAGGTTTCCTTTATTTATTTCCACATTTCCCTCTTTAGATCACTGAAAACATCACTGATCAAGAGTCAGATTTTTCATGTTTAACTGTTTCATCATTCAGTGCCAGGGAAGGACCTTTCCTGGTTGTCATATTCTACTTTGCAGAGAAAGTGCAATTTGAATAACAGTAAGAGGGAGAACGATCAGGCATTTTCCCACCTGAGGCCTATATCTTATCAAGGTCCTAAGTGTCAGAAATCATTCAAAGGGCTAAGCTAACATCACCCTATGCAGTGTATCATTTCTGAAGAGATTTGATAGGCAACAGGTACAACGTTTAAAATTGGTTATATAGTATAGAAATGACCCGTTTGTATGTATAATAATAGTCCTAAACCAGGAGCCCAAACCTGAAGGCCACCAGCTAAAGAGGTATAATTAGGGTTGGAGAAAGGCTGAGAAATTGTTTTGGGAACACCTGGTGTAACAGCCTAACCTGCTGAGTCTTTGGGTATAATTTGGAATCAAAGAGGAACTGGTTACAGATAAAGTCAAGGAATCTCACTTTATGAACAGATTGTAATTTTTAGTGACAGATCCAGCTATCAGAAAAGCTTCCCCCTTTTGCAATAGATTGGGCCAAGAAAGGGAAGAAATAGCCAAGAAGGAAGAACAAGAAAAAGATATACAGGTCTGATTCCATCATCTAGAAAAGGCTGTCTCCTTCATCTATTATAATTCCTCGAAATCTCATTTTCATGTCACACACAGTTGGCGTGCAGGTCCAGTCAGAGTTTGTGCTTTCTTTAGATGCAGCAGATCCAGGATTCTGTTCCTTGCAGTTTGGCGGCACAAGGTTTGGTTGACTAAGTGAGCAGGGCCCTTCTGACAGGGTTGAATCTGGAGGTTATCTTTTCCAATGATGAGATCTCCGGGCTGCAAGCTGTGATGTTTAAGGTCTTCCTCTCCCTGGAGTGCACTGCATATAGATTGTTCAACTAAAGCATGGTTAATACAACAGGACTTCACAATGTTGCCAAAAGAGGTAGACTGGAGATTTAGAAGGACTAAGGCAGGGCCTTCATCCAGGGTATTTGAAGGTTCTCTACAAATTCTGCCAATTGAATTTTAACAATGCTGCCGGTGCATTTGAGAATTGAGGGTGGTCAGCACAGGGGAAGTGGTGTAAAACTGCCCAAACAGCACAGACCCATCAAACACTGAAGTGGTGAAATGAGTTCCCCAATCACTGTGAAGTTCAGCCAGGGCAGGGGTGGGGAGCTGCCCAGGTAGGGATGATCTTTTTTAGTAAGATTTGGGTTACCAAAGTAACAGTAGGTAGCCTGCCTAAGAGGGAAGGCTTCAGGCCAGTGAGAAAACATGCAAACAATTACCAAGACATACGTATCCATGAGGTGGGGCGAGCTATATGAAATTCTGTTGCCAAACCTCCAGTGGTCCATTAAGCAATTTAGTGCCTGGAAGCAGGATGGACAGGTTTTCTTGAATGGTGTTTGGGACAGGTGAGGCAAGTAAAGTAAGCCACTTTGTATCCTTGTCAATATTTGCCCACCAGTATTGGTTCATAAAGGTTATCATTTTATCAGTAGATCAGTGATTCAATGCAGGTAGTAGTCACTATTGAGTCTCTGGCAGGGCTGGATTATTAAGCCAAATCCAGTTTTCTTTTTTTAATCAAATCAACAGTTCTTAGATTTCCAATATTGTTTTTCCTGTTCTGGGGCTGATTGTGGAACATCGCTAGTCAATTTTCTGCATTATCATTTGTGAGAATGTCCCTTTGGACCCTGACAGGGGTTTGGTTGCCGGTCCCTTTGAGAGTGGCGGTCTTCACTGTATTCCAAAGTCCAGGACTGCTCTAAAGGCATCCACTGGCCCTACAGAGACAGTTTTGCCCTTGACTGAAATGCAGACCCAAGTAAAACAATTCAGACTGTTGGGCAGAGGTAACCAAGGGCAAAGGAGCTGCCTCAGTGACTTCAAAAGGAGGTGCCACGGCACATGGCACAACCAGTACAATATTTACCACTTTCATCTTTTAAATAAGAACGTTTGGTAAAACACCAAAGTCCATTATCCAAAGGATTTTCCTGTAAGTCCCTGTGGGGGATCAGGAGGTTATTTGTCAGAGTCAAACATGAGAAATACAACAGGAGGGAAGGGGGGTGGCAGGGTGAAGGTTAGTGATGTGCGGAGCGGTTAAGTGTGATGCACTTTCAGGAGGGAAAGGCAGAGGGGAGTTGGTGATTGGCATAGCCAAGGGCAGTGGACTAATCAAGCTTTCCTTCAGGGCATCAGCGGTGACGTCATCCTGATAATAGGATCAGGTTTATAGTTTTTGTTGTTGTTGTTCAATACATTTATTACCTACTATTGTGTGTTGAATTGTGTTCCCCACCACCACCTGCCCATGGAAAATATGTTGAAGTCCTAGCCTCTGTTACCTGTGAATCTTATTTGGAAATAGGATGGTCTTGATAGATGTAGTAAGTTAAGATGAGATCATACTGGATTAGAGTGGATCCCAAAACTTATGACTTGTTCTTACAGAAAGAGAGATTTGGAGACAGACACAGAGGAGACATACAAAGGGAAGAAGCCATATAGAGACAGAAGTAGAAACTGGAGAGTGATGCAGCTCCAAAACAAGGACTGCCAAGGATTGCTGGCCACCACCAGAGCCAGGAAGAGACAAGGAAGGGTTCTTCCTAAGAACCTTTGGAGAAAGTTTGGTCCTGCCAACTCTGTGACTTCAGGCTGCTATTCTCCAGGGCAGTGAAGGAATGACATATTTCTTTTTTTTTTGGTGTCATTAATATACACTTACATTAAAAATATTGTGGTTACTAGATTCCCCCCCTTATCAAGTCCCCACCACATGGCCCATTACAGTCACTGTCCATCAGCTTACTACGATATTATAGAATCGCTACTTGTCTTCTCTGTGTTATTCTGCCTTCCCCGTGCCCCGCCCCCACGTTATGTGTGATAATCATAATGTTTCTTTTTCCCCCATGTCCGTCCCTTCCCACACATCCTCCCCAGTCCCTTTCCCTTTGGCAACTGTTAGTCCATTCTTGGGTTCTGTGAGTCTGCTGCTGTTTTTTTCCTTCAGTTTTTTCTTTGTTCTTATACTCCACAGATGAGTGAAATCATTTGGTACTTGTCTTTCTCTGCCTGGCTTATTTCACTGAGCATAATACCCTCTAGCTCCATCCATGTTGCTGCAAATGGTGGGATTTGTTTTCTTCTTATGGCTGAATAATATTCCATTGTGTATATGTACCACATCTTCTTTATCCATTCATCTACTGATGGACACTTAGGTTGCTTCCATTTCTTGGCTATTGTAAATAGTGCTGCGATAAACATAGGGGTGCATATGTCTTTTTCAAACTGGGCTGCTGCATTCTTAGGGTAAATTTCTAGGAGTGGGATTCCTGGGTCAAATGGTATTTCTATTTGGAATTTTTTGAGGAAACTCCATACTGCTTTCCACAATGGTTGAACTAATTTACATTACCACCAGCAGTGTAGGAGGGTTCCCCTTTCCTCCACATCCTCGCCAACATTTGTTGTGTTTTGTATGATGGCCATCCTAACTGGTGTGTGATAATATCTCATGGTGCTTTTAATTTGCAATTCTCTGATGATTAGCGATGTGGAGCATCTTTTCATGTGCCTGTTGGCCATCTGAATTTCTTCTCTGGAGAAGTGTGTGTTCAGATCCTCTGCCCATTTTTTAATTGGGTTATTTGCTTTTTGTTTGTTGAGGTGTGTGAGCTCTTTGTATATTTTGGATGTCAACCCCTTATCGGATATATCATTTATGAATATATTCTCCCATACTGTAGGATGCCTTTTTGTTCTATTGATGGTGTCTTTTGCTGTGCAGAAGCCTTTTAGTTTGATATAGTCCCATTTGTTCATTTTTGCTTTTGTTCCCTTGCATGTGGAGATATGTTCATGAAGAATTTCTTATGTTTATATTCAAGAGAGTTTTACCTATGTTTTCTTCTAATAGTTTTTATGGTTTCATGACTTACATTCAGGTCTTTGATCCATTTAGAGTTTACTTTTGTGTATGGAGTTAGAGAGCAATCCAATTTAATTCTCTTACATGTAGCTGTCCAGTTTTGCCAACACAAGCTGTTGAAGAGGCTGTCATTTCCCCATCATATATGATGGCTCTTTTATCATACATTAATTGACAATACATGCTTGGGTTAATATCTGGACTCTCTATTCTGTTCCACTTGTCTATGGGTCTGTTCTTGTGCCAGTACCAAATTGTCTTGATTACTGTGGCTTTGTAGTAGAGCTTGAAGTTGGGAAGCAAGATCTCCCCTGCTTTATTCTTCCTTTTCAGCATTGCTTTGGCTATTCGGGGTCTTTTGTGGTTCCATATGAATTTTAGAACTATTTGTTCCAGTTCGTTGAAAAATGCTGTTGGTATTTTGATAGGGATTGCATTGAATCTGTAGATTGCTTCAGGCAGGATGGCCATTTTGACAATATTAATTCTTCCAACCCAAGAGCATGGGATGAATTTCCATTTATTAGTGTCCTCTTTAATTTCTCTTAGGAGTGTCTTGTAGTTTTCAAGGTATAGGTCTTTCACTTCCTTGATTAGGTTTATTCCTAGGTGTTTTATTCTTTTTGATGTGATTGTGAGTGGAATTGTTTTCCTGATTTCTCTTTCTGCTAGTTCATCATTAGTGTGTAGGAATGCAACAGATTTATGTGTATTAATTTGGTATACTGTAACATTGCTGCATTCAGATATTAAATAGTTTTGGAGTGGATTCTTTAGGGGTTTTTTGTACAATATCATGTCATCTGCAAACAGTGACAGTTTGACTTCTTCCTTACCAATCTGGATGCCTTTTATTTCTTTGTGTTCTCTGATTTCTGTGGCTAGGACCTCCAGTACTATGTTGAATAAAAGTGGGGAGAGTGGGCATCCTTGTCTTGTTCCCGATCTTAGAGGAAAAGCTTTCTGCTTCTCACTGTTAAGTATGATGTTGGCTGTGGGTTTGTCATATATGGCCTTTATTATGTTAAGGTACTTACCCTCTACACCCATTTTGTTGAGAGTTTTTTTTATCATGAATGGATGTTGAATTTTGTCGAATGCTTTTTCAGAATCTATGGAAATAATCAGGTGTTTCTTTTCCTTCTTTTTGTTGATGTGGTGGATGATGTGATGGATTTTCAAATGTTGTACCTTGTACCATCCTTGCATCCCTGGGATGAATCCCACTTGATCATGGTGTATGAGCCACTTGATGTAATTTTGAATTTGGTTTGTTATTATTGTGTTGAGTATTTTTGCATCTATGTTCATCAGGGACATTGGTCTGTAGTTTTATTTTTTTGTGGTGTCTTTGCCTGGTTTTGGTATTAGAGTGATGCTGGCTTCATAGAATGAGTTTGGAAGTATTCCTTCCTCTTCTATTTTTTGGAAGACTTTAAGGAGAATGGGTATTATGTTTTCTCTAAATGTCTGATAAAATTCATCAGTGAGTCCATCTGGACCAGGAGTTTTGTTCTTGGGTAGTTTTTGATTACCAGTTCAATTTCATTGCCAGTAATTGTTCTGTTTAGATTTTCTGTTTTTTCCTTGGTCAGTCTTGGAAGTTTGTAGTTTTCTAGAAAGTTGTCCATTTCTTCTGGGTTATCCAGTTTGTTAGCATATAGATCTTCATAGTATCCTCTAGTAATTCTTTGTATTTCTGTGGGTTCCATCGTGATTTTTCCTTTTTCATTTCTGATTCTGTTTATGTTTGTAGATACTCTTATTTTCTTAATAAATCTGGCTTGCGGTTTATCTATTTTGTTTTTTTTCTGAAAGAACCAGCTCTTGGTTTCATTAATTTTTTCTATTGTTTTAATCTTCTCAACTTTATGTATTTCATCTCTTATCTTTATTATTTCCCTCCTTCTGCTGACTTTGGGCCTCATTTGTTCTTCTTTTCCAGTTTCAATAATTGTGAATTTAGACTGTAATTTGGGATTGTTCTTCCTTCTTTAGATAGGCCTGGATTGCTATATACTTCCCTCTTAGAACTGCCTTCACTGTGTCCCATAGAAGTTGGGGTGTTGTGCTGTTGTTTTCATTTGTCTCCATATATTGTTTGATGTCTTTTAATTTGGTCATTGATTCACTGATTATTTAGGAGCATGTTGTTAAGCCTCCATGTGTTTGTGAGCCTTTTTGTTTTCTTTGTACAATTTACTTCTAGTTTTATACCCTTGTGATCTGAGAAGTTGGTTGGTAGAATTTCAATCCTTTTGAATTCACTGAGGCTCTTTTTGTGGCCTAGTATGCCGTCTATTCTTGAAAATGTTCCATGTGCACTTGAAAAGAATGTGTATCTTGCTGCTTTTGTGTGGAGAGTTCTATAGATGTCTGTTAGGTCCATCTGTTCTAATATGTTGTTTAGTGCCTCTGTATCCTTATTTATTTTCTGTCTGGTTGATGTGTCCTTTGGAGTACATGGAGTGCTGAAGTCTCCTAGAATGAAGGCTTTACATTCTATTTCCCCTTTTAATTCTGTTAGAATTTTTTCACATATGTAGGTGCGCCTGTGTTGAGTGCATAGATACTTATAATAGTTATATCCTCTTGTTGGATTGACCCCTTTATCATTATGTAATGTGCATCTTTGTCTCTTGTAACGTTTTTGTTTTGAAGTCTATTTTGTCTGATACAAGTGCTGTAACTCCTGCTTTTTTCTCACTATTAGTTGCATTAAATATCTTTTCCCATCCCTTCACTTTTAGTCTGTGTATGTCTTTGGGTTTGAAGTGAGTCTCTTGTAGGCAGCATATAGTTGGGTCTTGTATTTTATCCATTCAGTGACTCTATGTCTTTTGATTGGTGCAATCAGACCATTTACATTTAGGGTGATTATTGATAGGTATGTACATATTGCCATTGCAGGCTTTAGATTCATGGTTACCAAAGGTTCACGGGTAACTTCCTTACTATCTAAGTGTCTAATTTAACTCTCTTAGTATGCTATTACAAACACAATCTAAAGGTTTTTTATTTTCCACTCCTTTTTTACCTCCTCCATTCTTTATATATTAGGTGTCATACTCTGTACTCTTTGTCTATACCTTTTTAGTACCTCTGGTGACAGCTATTAATCTGTAGGAACACTTCCATATAGAGCAGTCCCTCCAAAATACACTGTAGAGATGGTTTGTGGGAGGTAAATTCTCTCAGCTTTTGCTTATCTGGAAATTGTTTAATCCCTCCTTCAAATTTAAATGATAATCTTGCCAGATAAAGTATTCTTGGTTCAAGGCCCTTCTGCTCATTGCATTAAATACATCATGCCACTCTCTTCTGGCCTGTAAGTTTTCTACTGAGAAGTCTGATGATAGCCTGATGGGCTTTCCTTTTTATGTGATCTTTTTTCTCTCTGGCTGCTTTTAATAGTCTGTCCTTATCCTAGATCTTTGCCATTTTAATTATTATATGTCTTGGTGTTGTCTTCCTTTGGTCCCTTGTGTTGGGAGATCTGTGCACCTCCATGGCCTGAGAGACTGTCTCCTTTCCCAGACTGGGGAAGTTTTCACCAATTACTTCCTCAAAGACACTTTCTCTTTTTCTCTCCTTCTTCTGGTACCCCTATAATATGAATATTGTTCTGTTTGGATTGGTCACACAGTTCTCAATATTCTTTCATTCTTAGAGATCATTTTTTCTCTCTGTGCCTCAGCTTCTTTGTATTCCTCCTCCCTAATTTCTATTTCATTTATCATCTCCTCCACCGTATCTAATCTGCTTTTAATACCCTCCATTGTCTTCTTCAATGATTGGATCTCTATCCTAAATTGGTTCCTGAGTTCTTGAATATTTTTCTGTACCTCCATGAGCATGTTAATGATTTTTATTTTGAAATCTCTTTCAGGAAGAATCATGTAGATTCCATTTGAATCTTTCTCAGGTGTATTCATAATTTTGCTTTGAACCAGGTTCCTTTGACATTTCATAATTTATCTGTGGCGCCCTCTAGTGCCCAGAAGCTCTACTCTCTGGAGCTGCTCAACCCCTGGAGCAGTGTTGGTGTTTGTGGGGAGGAAAGAACTGTTCCCTGCTTCCTGGCTGCTATGCCTATCTCCACTGCCAGAACCAGTGGGCTGAGCACACAGATGTAAGCCTCTATGCTTTGTGTTTTTAGCTGCCATAGGCAGGGCTTCCCTCTGGCTGGCTGGACACCACAGTAGGGGTTGCCAGTTTGCAAGCCTGAGCCAGGTGCAGGCTAGCCAGGAGGAAGACACAGGAGGCTGCCTTTCACAGTGAGGGGCCTTGGATCTGCGTAGACAGCTAGAAGGATGGAGCACCTGAAGATTGTTTAAGCTCCCAACCTGCTGCACAGAGTGCACCCAGACAATTTTGTCTACCTGTCCTTTCTCCTGAGCAGTAAGCTCTGTGCAGTACTTGCCCCTTTAGAAGCCCTCTTGCTTTTAGGAAGTTTCTCAGACTGCCCACCCAGATCAGCCATGTACGAATCCCTCTTCTCCACTAGCAGCGGGAATCTCCATCTCTCCAGGTATATTCTGCCTGTCTTAGCTTTCCAGCTGCACTAAATCACCAGAGCACCATGCAATGTAGGTTCATGCTCCCAGAGCAGATCTCCAAGGGCTAGGCAATTAGCAGTGCCAGCCCTCCACTCCCTCCCTGTTCTATTTCTCTTCTTCCCTCCAGTGAGCTGTGGTGGGGGAAGGGCTTGGGCCCTGCTGGGTCGCAGCTTTCCTACGTTACCCTGTTCTGTGAGGTCTGCTCTTTCCTCCACGTGTATGCAGTCTCATGCAGCCTTCTCTCCTGTTGCTCTTTCAGGATTAGTTGTATTAAATTATATTTTCATATTATATGTGGTTTTAGGAGGAGATCTCTGTCTCACCTCTCATGCCACCATCTTTAATCCAATCTCAGGTTTATAGTTTTTAATATAGTAGCCAGCTAGCCAGAGAAAATTTTGTAATTAGTGTTCATTTGGGGCTTGGAGAAGCTTAGGATGCCATGAAGCCTATTTGGATGTAAATATAGCCCTTGTTCAGAAGTGAGGTTCCCCAAATATGGACTGAGCAAGTAGCCATTTCTCCTTGGAGACTTTGTGTCCCTAGAAGACTAAAAGTTTTGACAGATGGATGCTGTCTTCCTGCGAGCTAGGCCTGAGAAGTGAAGCAGAGAAGCAAGTCAGCTACATTGTAATAAAGCAGAGCCTTCAGGTAACTTTGTATCATCTAAATCTGCTTTGAAAATTCAGGAGAAATGGGAATGACTTTCAGTAAAACCCTGGGGCCTTACTGTCCAGTTGTATTGTTTTCCTTCACAAATAAAGGCAAAGAGATACTGGCTGGCTTTCTCCCTAAGGCAAGGGATTATGAGGCTCTGAGCCTTATAATCTGTTACAGGCTTTATGCCTTAGAGCAGGTACAATAGGAACAAATGGTTACAATCCTTAAAATTAGCTCTAGTATTTTCATACAAAACAAATAAAATATGTTGAAGGGTGATTTGATTTACCTGGCTGACTATTTTGGTTGATACTATCAAATTCTGGACACATCTTTTTCAAGAGAAAAATCTCAGCCCAGTGAATGAATAGAGGTGGAGGAACAAACAGTACAAGGATGAGTAACTCTCAGAGGACCTCAACAAAAGGGAATCAGTTTAGAGACAAGAACCTTTTGAGGCTTATCAGAAACCCCCATATTTGAACCATTTCAGTGCTCCAAGACAGGAGCTGTCTAACAATGGGTTTCCGCACTGAGAGGGCAGCTCTGATGTTGGTATCAGTAAGGACAGAGATTCATTCCCAGTGTGGAGAAGGATTGGGTAAAGCGCCTGTGCTTCCTGGGAGTCCATGAGCAGGGAAAGGGTAGCTAAAGGGCTGAAACCACCAGGAGCACTGAAATTTGTAATAATCTGGCTTCCATGTCCTGGCTTTTTGCAGCAAAATGACAAAGACCATGAGAGGTTTGGTTTTGTTCAGGGGCCTTGTTGTGCCCAAGTCATGAGTCCTGGAGAGACCACCAAGGAGCCGATTCCGATGCAAACACAAAAGGGTCATTTATTTCAAGCTCGAGCTCGGACCCACAACCTTCACCAATGCAGCAGGTCAGGAATGTGAGCCCTGAGCTCAGGGCAGACAAAGCTTTTATGCATTATAAGGTGCAGGAAGAAAGGAACTTGCACCTGGCCTCTGCTGATTGGATGATTTGACCTTGAGTGTCTGGACCTTGAGGCCGTTGCTAGGGAACTATCTGGGGTGAGGGTTACTGGAACAAACAATGGGTAGTTTTTCCAGTAACTGGAACAATGTTTTCTTAGAACTAGGTCGGGGTTGAGGCTTCTTTCTTAAGATGGCCTTTTTAAAATGGAGTTTCTCTTGCTCTCACAGCCTCCCTTTGTTGGAGCTTAAAATGAAGGATTTTAGTGTCTTCTTTTTCATTGAGCCATCTAACATGAGGACAAGCTGATTGCCTAAACTAACTAAAGCTGGGGTGGGCATGGTTTCCCATTCTATCCTGGTCCTGTGAACTAGAAGGAAAGATCCCAGTTCATCCTACTAAGGAACATAGAGCCAAAGACTATCCTGGGTTCAACATCCATAGGAAGGCCGGAATTTTCCTTAAAAATAGTTTGGAGTGGATTACAGTAGTCATGCACAGGCTCACTGAGTTTCTGAGGGCAAGTCTGAATTGTATTCCAATTAACAGGTCTGAGAAAGGATTAGGTGATTGCTAGGTGCAGTGGTTTAGCGATCGCCTGGACCCAATCCTGTAACAGGCAGGGGGACGGTCTCTCATATGCTGCTGGAAAGATCTTGCAGGATCATTCCAGCTAGCTGTTTTCATCCAGTGTAGGGCTGGGTGTTTGCTTACAAGCATGTGAACTAGCTGGTACAAATCTGAGAATCCTGGTTGGTAAGTCTGAACAACTATATTAAATTCCTCAGCAAATCCGTGAGGATCCTCAGTTACTTTGGGAAAAAAAAAAAAATCTCTGACTGTGGCTCATATTTCAGCCTTAGTCCAGGGGACGTAGGAAATTAGGGACTTAGCATTAAGATCCTCAGTGTGTCCAGTTCCAAAGGGTTCAGAGGAGGAGGAAGCAGGGAGAAGTGCGGTGAAAAGTGAAGTTCAGAGAGAGGATTGAGATAAAGGAAGAAGTGGCATGTACAGAGGACATGAGATAGGAAAAAGGATAGTGCAGGAGGTGAAGAGGTAAAGAGCATCTTTTACTTGTTTTCTTTTATCTTTCTTTTACTTATTTATTTGCCTCAGTCAATTGAGAAATGGCATTTTATGAAGAGGTAATCTTAGAGTCTTGTCTCTGGCTCCCTTTTAGCTTGTTTTATTTTAGAGCTGTGGATTTTCAACTAAGAAATGGAGCAAAAATCCTAGTCAGATTAAACAAAGTTTATTCAGGGTTTGTTAGGACTGCAGCCTGGGAGGCAAAGATTCAAGCTGTGCTTCAGTCGTGCCCCATCAGACTACAGAATAGAGGATCTTTCAGGCAAACTGCAAGGTTAAGGAAAACCATCTAAGCTGTCAAAAATTGTAATTGGTACTGGCAAGAGGTGAAGGTGCTTGTTAAGTAAGGATTGATAGGGGGAAATATTAGAACTACAAAGTTAGAGTCAGCAGCTGGTATTTTGAAAAAGCTGGAAGGTTGCAGTCAGCAGAATTTGGTCCCACTGGTCCTTCAGACATTGTGGTTTAGCACAGCTTAAAGTTCAAGTTTGCATACTGGACTGAGGATGTGCTTGGCCCTGTATCAGTAATGACTGACTTGTCAGTCAACTCCACTTGACTGAAAAGTGTGACTCCATCTTGATTTCTAAAGAAAAGTCAGCAGCATGTTTACGTTTCCCCCTTTTAGTTGAAATCTGTCCAGTGGATAGTATTGATGATCACTTTCTTTTTCTTTTCTTAAGGGGGATCCCATTTCATTGCCAGGAAGGCTTTATTTCCTGCCTAGTCTCCCAGTGCAGGGAGTGACGTGGTGTTTGGTCTGGTGGCAGCTGGGGCATTGTGGATAAAATGAGAGTTCCTGTGGCCAGGATTCTCACCTGGCCCTGGTTGATTAGCTCACTGCACACCTGTGGGCAATATATGGCTGTTGACTCTGTATAAAGAGCTCCGCCCAGTGCTCTGCGTGTGACATGGTGGTATGGCTGCGAGGCTGCAGGAGAGCAGAGCAGAGGCTGGAGTGGTGGCAACGCCTAGGATGACTGTGCAGAGAGGCCCAGAGGACGGCTGTGCGGGACAACTGTGCAGACAGAGGAGCCCAGAGGTAGAGACCAACTTGCTCCATACAGAGTCACTCTGAGTGAATGGGATTTTAGTGACTGACCTGCCACCTGGAAATAAAGTTGGGTATAACCCTTTCACCCCAAGAACCCTTTGCTGTCAATTTCTTTGGTCAGTGAATCTATAGCGAACTTGCCTGGGGCTGAAACCCCTTGGCAAGACAGGCATATTAGGACAGTTTTTAGTAACAAGTGTGGGAGTTGGGACAGAATCACACATATTTCAGAGAGAAGTGACTGTCGTTTTTAAATGGGAGGAGTGGGTTTGCCTGCCTGACATTTGGAAACTAAGGTGCACTGTATTGAGAAGTGAGGGTGTGGGTCAACGTGACTCTCATAGTTCAGGGTTGGATACACTTAGGGGTCGGGACAATTTAACCTGTATAAATAATGTGAGTAACAGTAAAACAAAATTAGGAAGAACAGTTGGAGACCTTGGTGCAATAGATTTCCAAGCCCAGGAGGTAACTAGCTGAAAAGATTAGGCCAATTTCAGGAAATAACTCGGGTCATGATACAGCAACAAGAAGCATTAGTAGTTAAAAGATGAAGAACAAATTAAAATTATACTTGACAGAATCTGTAGCCCAATCATAGGAATACCATGAGCCCTGGTGGCAGTCAGCTGGAAATATCAGAGACTATCACAATTTTAAAAAATCACATTATTCCCATGCTTTATATGTCCTACCTTAATCCATCAGCACAAATTAAAACCAAGAAATTCTGAATTGATATTTAGCAGAATATGGTTTGGCTTACTGTCAAAGGTATTTAGAAAAGTTTAGCATATATGTTATAATGACTGAGTTCATTTTAAATATGTGAAAGTGGCATAATTTGGGGTGGTCTGCTGTGGGGAAGTTGCAGCTCCTATGGCCAGGATCCTCACTAAGCTTAAACCACCTGATGATGTAACTGGCCTGCTGCTAGGCTACTGCTTCCACACCTTTAGGCAATAAGCTATTATTGCACTGTATAGAGAGCTCGGCCCAGCGCTCTGGGTGGAGGCAGAGACACTACTGCTCAACCTACCGCCGGGAGAACAAGCCGGGTAATAAACCCTTTCATCCCAAAGAACGTTTGCTGTCAATTTCTTTGGTCACATTGAATCCATAGTGAACTTGCCTGGGGCTGAAACCCATTGGCAAGACACCTGCCCTTGGCCTTAGAATTCCATCCTTTGAAATTTCCCTGGAAGTTTCAATTATAAGTTAAACTGGTAGATTGTTTTGTTTTGTCGATCTCGTCATTTAGTCCTCACAATATGTCAGTTTATCTAAACTAATTTTAAAGGGTGGTGTGTTCCTACAGTTAGGCCTATGGTTCAAGTAATTAGGCATTAAATGGGAGATGTTTCAGTTAAAAGAACAATAGTGGCTAATGACTGGAACAAACTATGAACCAGTTTTCAGGGTGGTAGTAAAGATTTCTAGATGTCAGGCTGGAATCATTTTGGATGGAGGATAGGCAGTGGCGATCTGCCAGATGTTCTGGGTTTGTGGTTTGAGTATCTCTGGTGGTCTTTTTGAGTGGCCTACAGAGTAATAGGCATGAAGACTGCATATGAACTGCCCTGGGGACTTTCTGGTCTTCACAAAGCTGTTCACATTCAGTTTGTAGAGCTTCAGAGAAAGCAGTTTTAGTTCTCCAGTGAGTCCAAGACAGAGAGTGGGAGAAAAATTGAAAGTGTTTGGAGACTTGCAGCCAGATATAGGAGGAGACAAGAATTCAGAATTTAGTTCAGTTTACAGGTAGAAAGTGATACCTCAGGGTTAATTAACTTAGAATCTGATATCCATAAAGGTCTATTACTAAATGTATTTCTATAATTATCCCTTTTTGTCAAAGACAATCACAGTAAGATGAATTTGTTTGCAGATTAAGTCTAGTTTCAATAAACTTGGCCTGATTATTTTACATAAGAGTAGTAAGAATAGTGATTGATCATATAGGGTCTCTGCTATACAATAAGTCGTAAGAAATACATATTTTGTCACTCATGCTCTGGGATCCTGCTTCTCTGTCGGAAAGATCTTCTCCACTGGGGAAACCAGAATGCCTCCACATGCCGCCGAGCCAGGCCCCAAGCTCCATGAGGATAGAAGCTCCTTTATTTGGGATCTTGCCCTGTGCATCTCTTCACCTGGCTGTTAGCCCCTATCCTTCAAGGGGTCCCTCATTAACCTGGTAAACATAAGTGGTTTCCTGCATTCTGTGAGCTGCTCTAGCAACTTGATCAAACCTAAGGGGGAGGTCATGGGAAGCTCCGGTCTGCAGCTGGTAGGTCAGAAGCACAGGTAACAGTCTGGACCTTGCAACCAGCATCTGGAGTTGGGGGTGGAGGGCAGTCTTGCAGGGCAGAGCCCTTAATCTGGGGAATCTGGTGCTTTCTCCAGGCAGATAGCATTGGAATTGAATTGAGCTCTCCGACCCATGCTGGTGTTTGAGAATTGCTCGGTGTTATGTGTAGGAAGACCCCCCTCCCACACACTTTCATGCATTGGAATAGGGTCTGGGAACCTGAATGGAGTCATGCTACTATTACTGCTGTGTGTAATACTATTGTTGCATATTAAAGAACACATCACAGTGTCTTAAATCTGCTTTATAGAATTAAAAGAAATATATATGAAATATTGATTCAAGTTTAAAGTCTCTTTAGGAGAAAAAGCCAAGCCAAGGATTTGTCTAATTATTTCCTATTACATGAAGAACGGATTAAATTTATTCAAATAACTATACTGTCATAAAAATGTTCATTGAGCATAACTAAATTCTTGAGATGTCAGATAGGGAGAGAAAGATAAATGTTTCAATTTTGTTTATAAAGGTGTAATTTGCCAAACTGTTAGCTTAATCAGAGTTAAGCTAATTATTAGTAAATCATAGTTAGCTTAAGAGGAAAAGTTTTGTTCTTTTTAATTTTGAAAAAAAAAGCATTTAAAATATCATCACTAAAAAAGTTACAAAAATTATAAATATCCTCAGTGCATTTAATGTAATCAATTTTTTCTGCTTAAAATCCAATTTTTCCACTAGTTCTAGAAATTCTCACCTAGTTTATCTTAAAAATCTCAGAAAATTGTATTTATCAAAAGTCCTTAGAATCTCCCTGAATATGAAACATTTTTGTAAAAGCATCTGACTAAGACAATAATTGTAAATGACAAAATACTTAAAAATGGCCATGGTTAAACATCTGATGAAAATTGTTGTTATAGTTTAGTCAACAAGGAAATTTTGTTATTTCTGTAATACATAACATTTCAATAACTAATAATGTCATAGCATATCAGGACATATGAGAATTCTAGGTATTACATAAAACTTCTGAAAAACTTATTTTAACAACATATATTTCCATAGCTATAGTTAAAAATTTAGCATCACTTACTTGATAATCCTTCCTAGGCAATTTTAAAAAGACTTCACTAAAATTGGATTTTGAGGAAGTTTGTAAAAATAATAAAATAGGTTTAGGACCATGCCTAAATAGAATCACAGATCATTACAAAATAATATTTAGTTATCCATTTTAATAGAAGTGACAATACAAGACTTCACAATGAATGTAGAAGGTTATATGGTTGTTAAGAAAATTTATCTCTTCTCAGAGTAGATTCAGTTATTTTTCTTAGTATTTAAAGAAAAAAACTTATTTATACTTTCTTATTAAAAACAGACCCATAATATAAAAGTCATTTTAACAGAGAGAAAACTAAAATTTAATTTTGTATTAGTACATTTTTATATTAAAATTCTTCCCCCTTTTTTAAAACAAATCTATTCTACTCTTAGCTTGACTATGCATAAAATACTTTTAGATTCCCTTTTCACAAACCTTCTGTAACCTACTATATCTATTTAGGTTTTGTTCTATCTTTTTCCTTTCTTTCTCTGGGATAATCAGTTTAGGACAAAATTACTTTCTTTTTTTCCTTCAATGAAAATATTTCTCCATTCCTTATACCTTCTTTTACTTATGACACTCATCCTACTTTCTTAACCCTTAAAAATCTTAATCCATTTTGTTATCAATCACCATAATATCCTCCTTTTCATTCTTACTATTTCCCAGAAATTCCACCCCTTGGTGTCCTAATCAAACTTTGTCACAAATGCCCAGATCTTAATCCATGGCATTTTATGCTGTTCTTGCTTTGCAAAATGATGCACTAAGGTCTTCAACTCAGTATCTTGCTTTGTAAGCCCTGACACTAGCAGAGTTGTGGAAAATATGTGTCCTTCTCTAATCTCCATTCTTTTTCCAATTTTTAAATTATTTATAATATTTGCCTTCTAGTTAAAACTAGGAAGCAGGAAACTGTGAATTGTCTGTCATATATTAGCATCTTATAGAAGATTAGCAAATTTACAAATACATTTAAAACTTTTTAGAAGTATGTTTTCTCATAGTGATTCTTCTCAGTGTGACATTAAACATGTTTATTGGTACACCCGAATATCCTTTGTCTCTCTGTAAAACATGAAAATCCCAAAGTAGGTGGACTTATATTCAATGTTTGATATTTTATTTTATCTTATTTGGAAATGACCCAAATATTTGATGAATTTAGCTTATTTATTAGTTAGCCTAATTTAGCAAACATTAAGGTTTTAAGTTATCAAAAAGATTTGGGGAAACTGAAAAGTTTATGACTTTTTATCTTAATATTTATTTGATTTACTTGTTTTTATAAATTGTTTAGATTGCCCATAAAGACCTTGGGAGACATGTACCAGCCAGCTTCTCAGATCACAAAAGTATGAAACAAGAAATAAATTACACAAAAAAAATGAAAAGCCCACAAACACATGGACGCTTAATAACATGCTCCTAAATAATCAATGGATCAATGACCAAATAAAGACAGAGATCAAGCAATATATGGAGACAAATGACAACAATAATCCAACACTGTGAAATTGGTGGGACGCAGCTAAGGCCGTGCTAAGAGGGAAATATATTGCAATACAGTCCTACCTCAGGAAAGAACAACCCCAAATGAACAGTCTAAACTCACAATTAATGAAACTAGAAAAGGAAGAACAAATGAGGACCACAGTCAGTAAAAGGAGGGACATAATAAAGATTAAAGCAGAAATAAATAAAATTGAGAAGAATAAAACAATAGAATCAATGAAAGCAGGAGCTGGTTCTTCGAGAAAATAAACAAAATAGATAAACCCTTAGCCAGACTTATCAAGAAAAAAAGAGTCTACACACATGAGAAAGAAAAAGTCACTATGGACACCACAGAAATACAAAGAATTATGAGAATACTATGAAAAATTATATGGTAACAAACTGAAAAAACTAGAAGAAATGGACAACTTTCTAGAAAAATACAACCTTCCAAGGCTGACCCAGGAAGAAACAGAAAATCTGAATAGACCAATTACAAGCAAAGAAATTGAATTGGTAATCAAAGAACAAAACACCTGGGCCAGATGGTTTCACTGCTGAATTTTATCAAACATTTAGGGGAAGAACTAATACCCATCCTCCTTAATGTTTTCCAAAAAGTAGAAGAGGAGGGAATACTCCCAAACTCATTCTACAAGACCAACATCACTCTAATACCAAAAACAGGCAAAGACACCACAAAAAAAGAAAATTACAAACCAATATCCCTAATGAACATAGATGCAAAAATACTCAACAGAATATTAGCAAAACGAATTCAAAAATACATCAAAAAGATCATTCATCATGATAAAGTGGGATCATCCCAGGGATGCAAGGATGGTACAACATTCGAAAATCTATCAACATCATCCACTACATCAACAAAAAGAAGGACAAAAACCACAAGATCATCTCCATAGATGCTGAAAAAGTGTTTGACAAAATTCAACATCCATTCATGATAAAAACTCTCAACAAAATGGATATACAGGGCAAGTACCTCAACATAACAAAGGCCATATATGACAAACCCACAACCAACATTATACTTAACAGCAAGAAGCTGAAAGCTTTTCCTTTAAGATCGGGAACAAGACAAGGATGCCCACTCTCCCCACTTTTATTCAACATAGTTCTGGGGTCCTAGCTATGGCAATCAGACTATACAAGGAAATAAAAGGCATCCAGATTGGTAAGGCAGAAGCCAAACTGTCCCTGTTTGCAGATGACATGATAGTGCATATAAACCCTAAAGAATCCACTCCAAAACTACTAGATCTAATATCTGAATTCAGCAAAGTTGCAGGATACAAAATTAATACACAAAAATCTGTTGCATTCCTATACACTAACGGTGAGCTACCAAAAAGAGAAAACAGGAAAACAATCCCACTCACAATCACATCAAAAAGAATAAAATACCTAGGAATAAACCTAACCAAGAGAGTGAAAGACCTATACTCTGAAAACTACAAGACACTCTGAAGAGAAATTAAAGAGCATACTAATAAATGGAAATTCATCCCATGCTCTTGGGTTGGAAGAATTAATATTGTCAAAATCGCCATCCTGCCTAAAGCAATCTACAGATTCAATGCAGTTCCTATCATAATACCAACAGCATTCTTCAATGAACTAGAGCTAATAGTTCTGAAATTCATATGGAACCAGCAAAGACCCCGAATAGCCAAAGGTATTCTGAGAAGGAAGAATAAAGCAGGGAGAATTCTGCTTCCTGACTTCAAGCTCTACTACAAAGCCACAGTAATCAAGACAATTTGGAACTGGAACAAGAACAGACCCAAAGACCAGTGGAACAGACTAGAAAGCCCAGATATAAACCCAAGCATATATGGTCAATTAATTTACGATAAAGGAGCCATGGATATACAATGGGGAAATGACAGCCTCTTCAACACCTGTTGTTGGCAAAACTGGGCTGCTACATGTAAGAGAATTAAACTGGATTACTATCTAACCCCATACACAAAAGTAAACTCAAAATGGATCAAAGACCTGAATGTAAGTCATGAAACCATAAAACTCTTAGAAAAAAACATAGGCAAAAATCTCTTGGACATAAACATGAGCAACTTCTTCATGAACAAATCTCCCTGGGCAAGGGAAACAAAAGCAAAAATGAACAAGTGGGACTATATCAAACTAAAAAGCTGTACAGCAAAGGACACCATTAGTAGAACAAAAAGACATCCTACAGTATGGGAGAATATATTCATAAATGACATATCCAATAAGGGGTTGACATCCAAAATATATAAAGAACTCATGTACCTCAACAAACAAAAAGCAAATAAGCCAATTAAAAAATGGGCAGAGGATCTGAACAGACACTTCTCCAAAGAAGAAATTCAGATGTCCAAAAGGCACATAAAAAGATGCTCCACATCGCTAATCATCAGAGAAATGCAAATTAAAACCACAATGAGATATCACCTCACACCAGTTAGGATGGCCTCCATCCAAAAGACAAACAACAACAAATATTGGCGAGGATGTGGAGAAAGGGGAACCCTCGTACACTGCTTCTGGGAATGTAAACTAGTTCAACCTTTGTGGAAAGCAGTATGGAGGTCCCTCAAAAAACTAAAAATAGAAATACCATTTGACCCAGGAATTCCACTCCTAGGAATTTACCCTAAGAAGGCAGCAGCCCAGTTTGAAAAAGACATATGCGCCCCTATGTTTATTGCAGCACTATTTACAATAGCCAAGAAATGGAAGCAACCTAAGTGTCCATCAGTAGATGAATGGATAAAGAAGAAGTGGTACATATACACAATGAATGGAATATTATTCAGCCATAAGAAGAAAACAAATCCTACCATTTGCAACAACATGGATGGAGCTAGAGGGTATTATGCTCAGTGAAATAAGCTAGGCAGAGAAAGACAAGTATGAAATGATTTCACTCATCTGTGGAGAATAAGAACAAAGAAAAAACTGAAGGAACAAAACAGCAGCAGACTCACAGAATCCAAGAATGGACTAACAGTTACCAAAGGGAAAGGGACTGGGGACGATGGGTGGGAAGGGAGGGACAAGGGGGGGAAAGGGACGTTATGATTAGCACATGTAATGCAGCATCGGGGGACATGGGAAAGGCAGTATTTATAAAGAAGACAAGTAATGATTCTATAGCATATTACTACGCTGATGGACAGTGACTGTAATGGGGTACGTGGGGGGGACTTGATAATAGTGGGTCCAGTAACCATAATGTTGTTCAAGTGATTGTACATTAACGATACCAAAAAAAAAACCTTAGGAGACATTAGACAAAGTCACTCATTCTCTCAAGCTATTTTTTTAAAAATATTTTGTAACAGATAATATCAACTTATTTTGACTTTAAGTAGACTCAGGCAGAATAAACATTTTAATTTTTAATGCTGTTAACTTTAAAGACATGTTAATTATGTCAACAACCTTAAATTAGCTTAATACCAATTATTTTCTCAGAGCCCATGAACTTTAAAAACATTTGTAAGTTTTATTTTATTTTTAAGAATTTTATAAATACTAAATTTACATAAGTGCCTAATTTTCTTTAATTAAAGTTAATTAATTGAAATTTCAATTAAAGGGAGCTCTTCTGTAAATTAATTTTAATAATATCTGAAGGTAGAAAACTATATTTACAACATGGGCACACATAGATAAATACAGGTTCAAACAAATATTTTACAGTTTTTATTTTTACCAACATTTATAGGAGGACATTATGGGCCCAATTTCTAAATATTTCACTTCTCTCTATCTCTTTCTTTTCCTTTTGATGAGAAACTTCTCACTAAAGTTTGTATTTCAAAGAATTACTCTTAGGTTCTAGAGAAGATGAGGTAGAATATTTATATCTAAATGTCCAAGTTCTCAGGCAGGTGGAGTTTTGGGGCATCTTTGTCTATTATCAGAGGTGCTACGAGTCTGGGCATAAGTTTGTGTTTTTAAAAAGGCCTTTCTGCCTTTTTTCTTCAGTCTCAGGAGATGGTGGGCTGTGTTTATTTCAAATCAGGATGAGATTTGTAAACTTCAAGGAAAGAATCCTATTTTTTAAAAGAGTTTTGGGATAATTGCTACTTAACATTTTTTCCTTAAGTATGGGACAGTTCTCCTTCAGTATCCTGATCTTTTATATCTACAAGCAATTTGAAAGGTGAGGTTTGGGATTGGTAAAAATAGCCACATTTCTAGTTTTGTAGTTTTGCAATATTAACAAGGATTTCGAGGTGGTAAATGAGGGAGAGGCTGGGGAGGACCAAGACTGAAACAGCTCAAAAGTTTCAGTAAGCATTTCTAAGGTTTAGATAATCTCAAAGTTTTTGATTAACAGCCTGAATGGAAGCAATTTTTCAGATTATGTTTAGAGGGATCTAGGTACCAATTAAAATAGGCTCCCTTTCATTTTGTTTGGTCTTATATCCTCTTTCTGATTATACATACAAGTTAATTTGGGGATCTTAAAAGTTCTTCATTTTGGCCAGTATGGTCTTAATCCTCCTAGGAGGATCCTCCTGAGAATTTAGTAGACTGGGATGTCTTCCTCAAACCGAGAGCTTCAGAAAAACTAATGAATACTCACCAGAAAGGACAAAGACTTTACCCAGAAAGGTTTTAAGCAGATTCTGAATAAAAGCTGAAGAGCTAAACCAAAAAGGATGGAGCTCAGAGTGGAGAGGAGACTCAACCAAAAGGAAAAAGATGGCTCATGGCAGCAGAGAGCACAAGGGGTTCAAATGGGTGCCCCATTCAGTTCTAGGGGTCTCTAGTTCTTCTGAGGTTTACCTTTAGATCCTGCTTCTGGTCACTATATAATGTTTTACAGCAGAAAGGAGGAGGCTAGGATGAGATGTTTTACTGAATTTTCATTGGCTGTGCTGTTGCTGGGTGAACAGAAATTCTTTCTCTTGTTGGGGTGGGAGGGTGGAGGGTATGTAAAGTAAGTTGCTTCCTTTTTGGGAATATGAGGTATGCTTCTTAGAACGAGTGGCAGTGCTTGAGACCTCTCCCTGGAGGGCTTTCTGACTTCATTTAAAATGTGGTTTCCCATGTTTATTTTCACATATTTCTTTGTACATTTAGAGTCAGTTTATAAATTTCTACCAAAAAAAAAACCTCATTAGGATTTATACTGAAATTGTGTTGAATCCATAGATAAATTTGGAGTGACTCGGCATCTTAAAAATCCTGAGTCTTCTCCTCTGTGAACATGGTTTCTCTCCAATTATTTATATATTTAATTTCTCTCAGCAATGTATTTTAGTTGTCAGTGAATTGGACTTACATTTATTTTGTTAAAGTTATCTCTACATGTGTAATATTTTTGGATGCTTTTGTACATATTTTATTTCAGTTACCAATTTTTTGATCCTACTGTATAGTTTTTGATACCATTGATTTTTTTGTGTTGACCTTGCATTCTGGAAACATGCTCAATTACTGTAGTAGATTGGTGGGGGTTGGGGTGGGTAATTTCTTTGATTTTTCTATGTACACTATCATGTTTGCAAATAAAAACAACTTAATTCATTCCCTCTAATCTGTATACTTTTATTTTTTTTCTTGCCTTATTGCATTAGATAGGACCACTGATACAGTGTTGATACGGGGACATGGTGAGAGTGTCCACATGAGTCTAATTTTGTGCTTTCTATTTGTTTCAGTAATGCACTAGCCTGATATTATTACACCACAATAGTCTTACTATGTAGTAGGACAAATCTGTCTTTGCTGTTCTCAAAGCTGTCATGGATACTTATGTATCTTTAGGCAAATATGGTTTATTTTGTACATTTCTATTTGGGCCTGAAGGTTTCTAATTTGTACAAATTAATGTCTAAGGGAAAATTAAATGTGTGATATATTTGATGCAGAATTTCTCTGGTTAGATTTATGGTTTTTGGTCTATGCAAATCATTATAGTTAACATAAACATTAACTATGTTATAATGATATGTTTATAGTATACTTAAGCCAGTGTCAGAGCAAGTAGTGGAAGTATTTTTATATTTCAAATTGTTCTATACTTAAGTATTTTAGAACTAAATATATAGAACATATCTAGAGATTTTAGAATCAATCAGAAACTAACACCAAGAGATAAGCTGATTTACTTTAGTGGATACAGGTTAATTATTGGTGAATTCGGTAGTTAAGACATATTTCTTAACTTTGCCTTTGTTACATGGTCCTGAATCTATCTATGGTTTATTTGTTGCTGAGTCTTTGGGTTAATTATAACACAGGAAAACATTTTTAGAAAAATAGGTTTTTCAGATATTAAACAAGTATTTTTCACATTAGTTCGTCCCTGTATGATCCTCATTATGAGATTAAATCTTTAGAGTGGGGGCAATAGTAGTTTTCATCAGTTTGGGCAAAATTGAGACTAGAGGGTGCTGCTTTGGTAGAAGTCTTTTGCTATTAAAGCAAGAAATATGTCTGTAAAAGAAACTGTTTTTAGAATGCACATTCTCACTATCTGCATATTCACCAAGTTCAGTGGTGATAAATGCTCTTATTTATAACTTCAAAATGGAATGGTAGGATGCCTAAGCAGGTGCAAGTATTTTCTAGAACAGATGCTACTAAAAGTCTTTGGTAAGGATGCATGTACATTTTTAAATGTTCTTTCTAAGGTTATCATATTAGATTATGAAAAAGTAGTAACATGATAATATAGACTATTTCTTTCGTAAGAGACTGGCAATTTTTAGGGACTTTGTAATGTGTCAACTTGGCAAGGCTACATTACATTTCCCAGAATTTCCTTTCCTATATGTTGCCAGTTGGGGTGGGCCACACACACACAAGGGAGATTTCTGTGGGGGATTTGGAGAGCAGAAGTGAAGAAGCAGCCATTTGTACATTATACATCTTGCTACTTATTTGCTGGCTCGCCTCCTAGCGAGGCAGTGGCCAGGCCTGCACTGGTCACGGCCTCCCTTTGAGTCAGCATCTCTGATTCCTTGGCTTGATGAGGAGCCCTAGTTCCTGCAGGACCCTCCATTAAGCTGAGATGTAACTTAGAATGGACACATTTGTCAGTCTCGTGGGCTCCAGCTCATGCCTGTGAGTTTGGGAGTATTCTTGCTCTTCTTCAGTTAACAATTGTTTTTCCTTCCCAACCATCTGCTGCATGGACGTCAAGCTCCAGCATCAGTTAAGAAGCCAACAGCTTTCCACAGACTGACAATCAATAAGATCAAATCCCCTTCTTTATCAATCCCTCCCCCATCCCTCCTCTTCATACAGCTGTTACCCATCATCTATTTTTCCTCCATTTGTCCATGATCTATCAGCTATTTATCTCCCAGTCATTCTTTTCTGATTAAACTGTGACTGAGAAAATGTTTTCATTTATTCACACAAGTGTTATTAAAATGTCCTAAGCTGCATGCACTTAATATAACATGTACATTAAACAAAACAAAAGGGTTTTTTTCCAGTTTGGATCTAGAATAATGACTCCTTTTCTTTTTGAATTATCAGGAACATTGACAGTGTTGATCTTTACTCTCCTTGATTAAGACTCTGACTATATTTTATGTATTAAGTTGCACTTTTAGCTGCAAGTAAAGTAACAGAAAATCTTAACTAATCTAAACACTGAAAAGTTATCTCACATAGGTCTGAAGTACTTTCTCTCTAGGGTAGTTAATCAATAATTTGGTGATATAATCAAGACCCCAGACTCCTTCCACTTTCTACTCTGCTGTCTTTAAGCTAGTTTCCTTCATCACTAAGGCCATCACTGCAATTCAAAGAGGAGCAACGTGCACAGTAAAGGGGAGTTCCTTTTCTCCTTTGTCTCTCATTAGCAGCAAAGACACCTTTCCCAGCAGTTCCTATAGAGGTTTGCCCATCAGAGTTGACTGGCCAGAACCGGGTATGTGTATATGCCTAAACCAGGGTTTACCCCTGGAGCTGATGGCAGCTCACTCTTCCCTGAGTGAAGTGGGGCAAAATGGAATAACTGGGATTTGGACAGCAAGAATCAGAGAGGAAAAATGCCCCTGAGAAGCCAATAGTGGTGCCTTCTACAGTGCAGGGATTTTATCTTCTTTATGTCAGACCTCTTTTGCTGTTTGAAGTCCTTAAAAATGTACCAAGCTCTACATTTTATCCCTTGGCAATCCCACCGAATTCCGCGGCTTTAAACACTATGCCTCAGTGCCTGGTCTCCCCAATGGTGACATCTCCCGAGCTCCGAGCGCTGTTCTCAGGGGCCCACTGGACGTTTTCATCTGCTGGTCTTCAAGCACGTGGAGCTCTATTTTATTTTTAGCAACCCATTTTCCTTCCTCAAACCATTTCTCCTCACCTCAGTTTCTGCATAACTTGTTTTCTGGCCAGTAGAATTCCAGTTAATTATGGTTTTACTCTAACTACAAATGATGTGAAAATAAGACACACAAAAACAAAACACCACCCATCTATATTTCTTAAGTAATTTTAGCATTTGGATGAATAAATATTTTATGCTTAGTATGGAATTCAGATATTTTTTAGCTATTCTAGAAAGAAGAGAGCGAGAGCATAGGTTTACTAGCAGCTACCTGCTGTCAGAGGGTGAAATTGAATTCTTCTTTGCTCCAATACCATGAACTTTTCTTACATACATAGGATATCTTTTGAAGCTATCACCTCTCACTATAAGAATGCAGAGGGTTCCAAAGTATTTTTCTATTTTAACTCTAGATTCTGAAGTAATAAAATGTCAATATCAATAGGCAAATTATTTAAAGAAGACTCAACTTTTAATTATGTAACTAAGAATATTTATTTATTTAAATTGACACAATAATGACTAGGTGCTAATGTTTTAATATTGTTGGCAAATCTCTAAGCACACACAACTGACTATAAGTAAGTCTGAGATGCTCTGGTAATCATAAACATAACATAATTGGGCCACTTTGCCCATATCTTGTCTCCTAAACCTGTTCTCCAATCACAGGGGAGACTTCTACGGCCAAGCTTGTTCTTTGTGACTGTATTAGCCAAGGTTTTCCAGGAAAACAGACTTTTCCACAATGGGGGGTGGTAGACTGAAGAGAGCACCTGAGGTGAGGACACAGAAACTGTGAACCTAGGCAATTTTTTCAAGAAGTTTAATGTTGAAGGGGAACAAACAAGTAAGTGATTATCTACAGGGCTGTGTACAAGCAGGATTTGCGGTTTTTTGTTTCGTTTTGTGTTGCGGGGGTGGGCAGAGGCTTTTGGAAATAGAAGCAGATACTTGAGGATATTTTCCTTTGATGGAAATGATCCTGAGGAGAAAACTACACAGAGGGGATACTTTCAAGGACCAAGCCTTAGAAGGGTGAAAGGGTTGAGGCTCTGAGCACATGGGGAGGAACTGGTCCTTGATAGTTACTCTCTGCAGTAAAATAAGTGAGGGCGGGATGTGGGCATGGTGCTCACAGGGTGGCAGTTTTGGAGGCTGCACCTATTTCCTCACTATACACCAAGCTCAGCCACCTGAGAAAGTTAAGTAAAGGTGAAACAGTGAAACATGCTCTCAGAATGGGAAAGAAAATACTTAGGAAAATACATGAGATGGTGTTGCTGTGACTGAGTAGAAATGACCCCGACTCCCTAACCAGTGACTCTGTGACTGTATTCTTCCTGCAAATACACAGACCTGCTTATCTTTCAAATGTGTGAAATAGCAATAATTACACTTGGCTGTTATTACTGAGCAACCTTACCTATGTGTTTTTACAGCTTTACATGGCAACTGTGAGGCCAGTATGTTAACCATTTTACTCTTGTTGGAAACTAACCAAGAGAAGTTAATTCCCCTAAGATCACAGATAGTGATGGTATTTTTTAGATATAATTCTTTCGAATGTCAAATTTCATTATCCCCTGCTCTTTCCATTATGCCACACTTCATAACAGTGTACATCCTAGTTATCAACAGCACCAGGGCGTGAACTGCCTGGGGCAGAGGTGGGCAGGGAGAGAGGATGCTGTGTGGAGACTTTTACAAGGGTAAACCTCCACAGCTGTATACAGAGCGACCCAGACCTACTTGCTGATTTTGCATTCAGCCGATAGAGTGCCTGTGTCATGTTTCTGGACTCGTGCATACTGGATATCTCTGGAAAGGAAAATCATGCTTGACCAACACCAAATCATAATTATTACAGACAGACAAGCTGAAGTTTCAGATCCATTGGGTTACACAATCATAATTTTCAAAATTATTTTACTATATCCGCTTTTCATAAAACTTGGGAGAATATTTGAGATGTAGTCATCCCTACAAGTTGCTATTTAGTCAATGCAACAGAAAGGACATAGAATTCCTGTGTTTTTAAAATGCCACTGGTCCAAATATGTACTTCATGTGTTTCAATCCTTGTAACCATCAGAGGGCAGTATGAATCCACCCATTAAACTCAACCACAGACAGATTTGTTTACTTTTTAAAAATAAAAGTCTACTTTTGATAGGTATTCTGCAAAATTTTTGCATTTAGATTTTCAGTAATTTCAAATCTTACGAATCTCCTCTGATGGTTTGTTCATCACTAAAGATTTTCAAGAGAAATAATGTTTGTATGTTGTAGCAAAGGATGTCATTTTTGGCATGTTTTAAATATTGACATTTCAAAATGAAATTTACATCACCTTTTCCATATGCCCAAGGAATCTAAATACCATCACAGTTTGATACCCATTACCATGCATTTAAAATTTATATGGTGGGGTGCAGGAGAGGGATGGCCCCAAGAAACTTGGGCTTTAAGTGGGTGCTCTACCTACCCCTGCCTTGCCAGGCCTCCTCCTTCTTTTTAATCAACAACCTCTTTTTTAGCCCCTAAAAAAATTATACGGAAAAACTTTCTTTAGCAATCAGAAAATTTGTATTTTCTACTTTCCTCTTAATTTGTATATAAATTCCACTTCCATCACAACATCTATACTTGCAGGGCTTTTGGATCAAACTCTCATACTTCCCTACAACACACATACATATATTTTATATAGTATATATATAATAATTTTTAAATTTTCAAGTGACTATAATTATAGTTATTACTAACATATGATTAGTTACCAAAGCATAAGTATATATAATTAGCAATCACAATATAGGTGGCTCATGGGGAAGGCAGTACAGCACAGAGAAGACAATGAGTTTATAGCATCTTGCTACGCTGATGGACAGTGACTGCAATGGGGTGGAGGGACTTGATAATATGGGTGACTGTTGAAATCACAATGTTATTTATGTGAAACCTTCATAGGATTGTATATCAATGATACTTTAATTTAAAAAGCCTAAGTGTATTATAAATGTTGACAAATAATTCTTGAACCCAAAAGATAAAATTGTATTTAAAATGTAGATACTGAGATGGTTGAGGATGTATTTTAGAATGAGGATTCACTATTTATTATTTTTTTATTTCTATTACTCTGACAAACATAAGCACATAAATAAGTAGACAGAAATGGAAGGAGTTTTTTTCAGTCATTATAAAATTTCTTGAACTCCTCACATGTTATATGCCAAAAGTCACATAGTGATTGATCATCAAAATGTTTTCAATGATCTATTAGTGTATACCTGCTGGATTAGAACCTCTTATTTTGTGGTAGGAAAGAATTGGAAACTACTTGATTTGTAAAATGGTTGTTACACATTCATTAGAGTTGTTCACTTGCTTAAGCAATATTTTGTTTTGTGTTAATTTATTTTTAATTAAAGTATAGTTGAAAGACAATATTATATTGGTTTCAGATGTACAGCACAGTGATTTGAAAATTGTATACATTATAAAATGCTCACTACAGTAAGTGTAGTTCCCATCCATCACCATACACAGCTATTATAATGTTATAGACTGTATTCCCTATGCTGTACTCTTTTCATCTCCATGATTTATTTTACAATTGGAAGCTTGTTCCTCTTTATTCCCCTCACCTATTTCACCAGTTTGCTCACAGACCTTGCCTCTGGCAACCAACAGTCTGTTCTCCGAGTCTATGAGTCTATATCTGTTTTGTTTGTTCATTTGTTTTGTTTTGTTTTTTAATTCCAATACCATATGATTTCACTTATTATTTATTTATTTTTAATTTTATATAATTTATTTTTTGTATCATTAATCTACAGTTACATGTGCAATATTATGGTTATTAAACTACCCCCTTCATCAGGTCCCCCTCACCAACCCCATTACAGTCACTGTCCATCAGCATACTGAGATGCTATAGAATCACTACTTGTCTTCTCTGAGTTGTACTGCCCTCCCCGTGCCCCCCCCAACATTATGTCTGCTAATCATAATGCCCCTTTTCCCCCCTTGTCCCTCCCTTCCCACCCATCCTCCTCAGTTCCTTTCCCTTTGGTAACTATTAGTCTGTTATTGGGTTCTGTACGTTTGCTGCTGTTTTGTTCCTTCAGTTTTTTTCTTGTTCTTATACTCCTCATATGAGTGAGGTCATTTGATATTTGTCTTTTTCCGCCTGGCTTATTTCAGTAAGCATAATACCCTCTAGCTCCATCCATATTGTTGCAAATGGTAAGATTTGTTTTCTTCTTATGGCTGAATAATATTCCATTCTGTATATGTACCACCACTTCTTTATCCATTCAACTACTGATGGACACTTAGGTTGCTTCCATTTCTTGGCTATTGTAAATAGTGCTGTGACAAACATAGGGGTGCATATGTCTTTTTCAAACTGGGCTGCTGCATTCTTAGTGTAAATTCCTAGGAGTGGAATTCCTGGGTCAAACGGTATTTCTATTTTGAGTTTTTGAGGAACCTCCATACTGCTTTCCACAATGGTTGAACTAATTTGCAGTCCCACCAGCAGTGTAGGAGGGTTCCCCTTGCTCCACATCCTCGACAACATTTGTTGTTGTTTATGTTTTGGATGTTGGCCATCCTCACTGGTGTGAGCTGATATCTCATTGTGGTTTTAATTTGCATTTCTCTGATGATTAGCGATGTGGAGCATCTTTTCATGTGCCTGTTGGCCCACTTATTTTTTAAATAAGGGAAATCATATAGTATTTATTTTTTTCTGACTGGATTATTTCAATTAGTATAATACCTTCTAGTCCTGTCCATGTTGTTGCAAATGACAAGATTCTGTTATTTTTTATTGCTGAGTAATATTCTATTGTGTATATGTACTGCGTCTTCTTTATTCATCTGTCAGTGGACATATAGGTTGCTTTTATAGCATGGCTATTGTAAATAATGTTGCAATAAACATAGGGGTGCATATATCTTTCCAAATTTGTGTTTTTGTTTTCTTCAGGTACATACCCAGAAGTAGAATTGCTAGGTTGTATAATATTTTTATTTTTAATTTTTTGAGGAACCTCCATACTGCTTTCCACAGTGGCTGCACCAACTCACATTCCTGCCAGTGGTGTATGAGGGTTCCCTTTTCTCCACATCCTCACCAACATTTGTTATTTCTTGTCTCCCTATTCAGCCATTCTGACTGATGTGAGGTGATATCTCATTGTGGTTTTGATTTGCATTTCTCTGATGATAAGTGATGTGGAGCATATTTTCATGTTTGTGTTGGTCATCTGTATGACTTCTTTCAAAAAATGTCTATTCAGATCCTCTGCTCCTTTTTAAATTAGATTATTTGTTTTTTGGTGTTGAGTTATATGAGTTCTTTATATGGTTTGGCTATTAACCCCTTAAAGGATATATCATTTGCAAACATATTCTCCCATAGTATGCTTTTTCATTTTTTGATAATGTCCTTTGCTGTGCAGAAGCTTTTTAGTTTGATAGTATCCCATTTTTTAATTTGTACTTCTGTTTGGTTACTGACCATGTCTCTGTCCCTCCTATCTTCTTGATGTGACCTTTTCCTTGTGTCTCCAGCCATGGCAGATCTGTTCTGCTGATCATCAGGTTGTTTTCAGTGTCAGTTCATTATATGTAGTTGTTGCCTATGGGAAGAGATGAGTTTGGGATCTTCCTACTCCACCATTTTCCCCTGCTCTCTGCTTAAGCAATATTTTGAATTGTCCCATTTTTCCATGTTTCAGAGGTTTTTCAAATCATTATTCCATGACAAGACTAGGGATGGGTGAAGGATATGCCTTTCATTTGTAAACTGGGAGAAGAGCAATTACGAAGAGGTACTGGGCAAGGAAAATAGCGTGATCCTCAACCCCAGGATGGCTTAGGCAGAACCATTTTAAGAAATATACTACATATAAAACAAGAGGATCTGGAAATTGGGTGCACATACCTCTTGGAAAGTCAGCTTTTGATACAGCAGTTGGAAGATCATTGTCCTAACTAACTTAAAACAAATTCAAAATACACAACTTTTCTCTCCTTTGGGTCTTTGAAATCAATTGAGTTGAGAACATGTGATGAAACTGATAAGTATGCAAGGCCAAAATCTGATTTTTATTTAAATAAACAGTATTTTAAGGCTCAAGCAGGAAATTTCTTTCCCCAAATGGTTTATTAGTCCATAACTTCCTTTAATTCTTGTTCATACAATCATTAATAAGATTTTGTATTCAGCATTTTAGTTGTTTGAAATATACTTTGTAATTTTTATTGAAGTCAAAAATACACATAATATAGACAGAGAAACCTCTATAAAGCTTTCATGAAAAACGGTAATCATGTGTCTTACCCACCTTACCCCTGGCATTGTTTACCTCCCTTTTTTTTTAAATTAAGGTATCATTGATATAAAAATTATATGAAGGTTTCACATGAGCAACATTGTGGTTTCAACATTCACCCATATTATCAAGTTCCCCTCCCACCCCATTGCAATCACTGTTCATCAGCGTAGTAAGATGCTGTAGAGTCACTACTTGTCTTCTCTGTGCTATACTGCCTTCCCTGTGCCCCCTCTGTATTATGTGTGCTAATCATGCTTCTCAATCCGCTTCTCCCTCCCTCTCCACCCACCCTCCCCAGTCCCTTCCCCTTTGGTAACCGCTAGTCCCTTCTCAGATTCTGTAAGTCTGCTGTTGTTTTGTTCCTTCAGTTTTGCTTCGTTTTTATACCCCACAAAGGAGGGAAATCATTTGGCACTTGTCTTTCTCTGTCTGGCTTATTTCACTGAGCAGAATACCCTCTAGCTCCATCCATGTTGTTTGTTGCACATGTTTACCTCCCTTTTTAAGTCTTGCCTGATCTCATGGTTGTAGCTCTCATATACCAAAACGTGTCTATTGCTAATTCTCCATCTTACAGTTTTAGGCACTACTAACTTTCCATTGTGAACAATGAAGATTTAGTTCAATTTTACCTTCTTCTGGCTCCCCCCCACAGAGTTCCCATGCCCTGATCTTTCTTGTGTAAATATAATTTTAATAGGGACAATGTTGAGTTTTCACGTGATCATGGCATGTAACACTGCTGAGCCACGTGGTCCACCACGATTTTTTTGTCCACTGCACATTTTGTTCCCTGGAAATTTGTGTCTTGTTTTGTTCATTTACATAGTTTTCTGTGTACTCAGTTCAGTTCCAGACTCTCACCAGTTTGAGTAAAATTTCAGCTAATGTGTTCAAACACATTAGGTACTCTACCATTTCACCTTTAAGAAGTCTCTTCCGAGTTTGCTCTTCTGACCTTTTCCATTTGCCATGGCTGTGCCTCTAGCTTGCTGCACGGCAATGACCTTAGGGTCTCCCTTCACCTTACTGAGGGATTCTGTTGGCTTCCTTCCTGTACTGGACCTCCTGGTTCCTGGATCCTGTATGTTTCTCCTTGATTTATCCCCTTATTTTGGTGGAGCATATTCTCCAGTAGCATTTTAGAAAGGGTGAATAGAAATTAAAGTTTTGAGCATGAACTTTAAAAAATGTCTTTTTAAAAATCTCCAACTTAATTGATAATAAAGAAGGCTTTACAGTTCTAGGTTGGAAATCATTTTTCCTTTTTTCTAATCAAAGTATTTAGAAGAACATGTTACTTTATAATCCTTGTCCATATTTATGACATGTCCTTTTCTTTTAATCCATTATGCCAGACACTCACAATCTGATCTGGGAATTCTTTATGATCATATATGCTTCCACCTTTGGAAGAGCTGTGGAATTAAAAGAAAAAATATCAAAAGCTTCAGAAATGAAGGAATGGAATTTTATATGTCATCCCTCTAGGAAACAACAAATTGGCCTTTGAATTATGTTTATAGTCATTTTCCATCTTTATGTGTGAATGTTTTACTCCCAGAAACTGGTCTACTCACCATCCCCCAAACACACTTCACTCTTCTTACTTCCATGCCTTTGATTGTATAATTTTCTGGGCCCTGAAATACATGTTAGCAGTCTTACCTGGCCTTCAGTTCCGACTTGATTTACTCTTTTCCTCATAACTTTTTCACCATTAACTCCCTTAAAAAATGAGATATTTATTTCATTTCTTCCAACATTTTACACAAACTTCCACTGATTGTGGGCCACTTCATATGAAAAGTTTAGCCACCAATTTTTAGGCAGATTGAAAAACAAGATTTATGTTCTTTCTTCCATGTCTCTTAAACACTCTTTTTTAGTATAACTATTGTATGCATAAAATAGATCATAGAAAACAATATATCTCACACCAGTGAGTCAATTTTGTCAAACCATAACATTTTGCTATCTATGCTTAAGTTATCTATTTCTTTTTTTTTTTTCCATGCAAGAGATTTTAATGGCTGAAAGAGAAAGTGGCTGTCTCTAGGCAGAGAGCAGCAGCTCATAGGTGAGGAAGCGCGTTTTTAAGGAGTACGGGGTAGGGTGTGTTCTGCTATGGGGATGTTGGTGACTGGATCTTAAGGGGGTGGTATGATCATCTGGCCATTGGTGATTGGATCTTAAGGGGTGGTGGGTCTTAGCGTGCTAGAATTTGCCTTCATTCCCATTTTTCTTTTCTTAATAGGGGCCTCTGGGGAACTGGGCATAGAATCTCATTCTCTAGCTACTTCCTGCTGGAAGGAGGCAGATTCTGGGGTTGGCCATTGCTGTAGAATTGGAAGGGCAGTCATGAGATGATTCATGATGTCATCATGGCTGGTTTCATTATTCTTTGTGAGAAGGCTTTGATAGTCCTGGAGCAGCAACAAATCGGAGGATGGTGTTGGGTGGGAGATTGAGCGACTGGGGAGATGGAAGATGGGTTTGTGGAGGAGGATCGGGGAGTGAGGGCTCTCAAGGCAGCTCAAATTCCCATGCAAGAGATTTTAATGGCTGAAAGAGAGAGTGCCTGTCTCTAGGCGGAGAGCAGCCTTAAGTCATATATTTTTGAGAGATAAAATATTATATGTATAAATGAAATCTCCTCAATACCTTCTCTGAATGTTTCCCTTCTTGCCTCTCCCAAGTTAATAATGATTCTTTAAAACATATTTTGTGCACAAATGTGAAATGTTTAAGATTTCCTATCAAAGTTAAATAATTGAGATGTATCAACCTTTTTGGTCATGTAGTTTGTTTCTTGTGCCTTTAGTATATTAAGAAATTCTTACTTAATTTAAGATTATATATATATTCTAACATTTAAAAAGGTTTTTCTTTTGACATATCTTCAAATCATCTGGAATTTATTTTCATGTAGAGTGAGGTAAGGATACAATGTTGGTTTTTGCAAGGAAATAAGCAGCAATTGAAGCACACTTGATGAAAACTTCCATCTTTTCCCACTGATTGAGTGATCAATTCCATCACACATCAAGTTCCTATGAGTGCCTGGGTCAACTTCTGGCCTCCGTTCTCTTGCACTAGATTATTTTTCTTATTCTGTGGTAGTGTCACATTGTTTTTATTGTTGTGGTGTCATGTAAATTATTGATACCTGGTAAAATGGGTTTAGGCATATTTTTCTTCAAAAATATTCTGCTTTCTCTCCGTTATCACATATGACGTTGATTTTTTTTGGTTTAAAGTCTTCACAGCAATAAAGGGTAGCAGGCATATAAATAGGAATAAATATCAGTCTGTATGTAGTTTGGTCATTTTTCTGCCGTCAGAAAAAAATACAAGCAATTGTGTATTGAATCGCATTATTTTCATAGCTTTATAAACTGGGATTGATTTTACAAGAAAAGTCACTATACATGAAATAACCCTCTGGGCTGTATGCCACTATAGACAAGTGTTTTCATAGAGAACTCTGGAACTGGTGGCCGCAGAATTAATTTTCCAGTAAAGATCATTTATCTTATATTCATCATTGTATTTAATCACATTTTTCTTTATGGGCAGCTTGTGCATAATCATACACGTTTAGATTTCCTTGCTGTCACTCATGTAGCTTCACATTCTGTATTCACACTGGAGTTCTCCCTACTTATATTCCCACAGCTATTCTGAGTCATAGTATTTACATTACCATTTTCATCACTCCTTCTAATCTTTAATGAACTATTTTTAAGCAATGGATATGCTTTCTTTGAATTAGGATGATAACATGAAAAATGCAAATTTAACAACTTTTAAGGGTGATACTCAATTGACTTGAAAAAACCATGAGCAAAGGGACAATATTTCAATTTAGCTGAATGTTAAGCAAGAGTTTCTGATCAAGTATAGTCCAAATAGCACAGGTACAACTCCTAAAAACTTAGAAATTGTTAGAACACAATGATATTTTAGCAAAAATATAATCTTGTATTTCAAATTTATGAAATATATGTGAATAGCTGTAAGCTTTAAAAATGTATTAATTGCCAAACAGACTGAGGAGCCTTTATAAACCATCAGGAACTACCCAGGATCCAAAGAAAACATGGTGGATAGTCCTGTCCTAAAATTTTTAAACTTTTTCAAATTAAAAAAAATTTAAATTTCAGAGTTAAAAAGACCTGTACTATGCCTCAGTGAAATAGAACTTTAAAAATCTGAAGACATGTAAGCTGACAGAAGAGCTATACTAACCTCAGTTGGAGACATATCTAGATTCTGACATCAAATTTCAATCACCCAGGAAATCCCCAATGACGTGTCATCATACCGTCCATATGCTTTCAGTGGACAGCAGCCATTTATCAAAGGAGAGTCATTTTTTGTGACCTGAGAAGTTTGTGTAGATGTTTTCATCATATTTTCAATACTTCAGAGTAATCATGTTCCTGGTTTTAAAATTTTTCAACTACTAAAAGGTTTTTTTTTCTAAAAATCCTATACACAATTTCCATGACTCTCTCAAACCCAAACTCCGCTCCCCAAAAGCAAGTATTGTAAACTTTTAGCTTTTGTTCCCCTGATACTTACTTCCATATTTCTATATATTTATTGCCTTGTCTTAATTCATCAATTTGAAGCATTTTCTATTATATTTTAATAATGGCTGCTAATTTTTGCCTTGAGATACTTCTTCTGCCTCTTTGTTCCAGTACCATATGATCATGAGTTTAGTTAATTTTTACCATGTTTCCATTAGTGTTCTCAAGTACCCCTTCAATGACCCATTAGTGCATCATGACAACTTTCCCTGTACAACCTCCCCGGACCCCGACCTCCCAGGAATTAAAATTGTCTCATGTTTTCATTTGCTTGGCATTTTTCAAATCTCTTCCTCCAAATTGTTTTTTCAGTTCAGTCTTTCCAGAACTCCTGAGTCGATGTTCACGTCCAGGATTAATACTCTAAACAGAGCTAACCTTTTCTCTCCCATTGTCTAGCACTTTCTTTTTCTCTTCTATTTTCTTGGATTTCCTAAATTTGTTTTCTAATTCTCCTAATGATCTCTTTAATTCTGCTATCATACCTTTAATTTCCCAAAGCCTCTTATTTGTTCTTATGATTTTAAAAAACGGAGTCAATTCCTTGGCTACAGATGTGACATCTTGCATGTCTGGGGATGGCCTCCCTTCATTGTCCCCATTTGCTTCCTCTCTTTCTCTTTCCCTGTCCCCTCCCCGCATTGTTTTTTTTAACCCTGGGGTCGGGTAGGGATGGAGGTGGGGTTGGTCTCATCCTGGGAGGGGCCCTGACCCGCGGGTGTCCGAGGCTTCCCGCCACTACCCACACGTGGGGACTCAGGATACTCCTGCCCGGCGCGCAGAGTGGGTCCTGCTGACCCTGTACGTGAGTTTTCACTTGGGACACAGGGTGTTCAGCTGCTACTTTTTACTGGTTTCCCCCAGTGGTGGTATCTAGGGGCTGTTTCTCTGGGCCAGGGTTTGAGTAGAGACCTGGGTCTTTCTGCTTCATACATAGTTTCCGTGTTACGTTGACAGCATCACCCAGGTGTCCAATGGTCCTGGTGCCTCCCATTCCTCAGCGTCCTGAGGAGCTGAGAGCGATTGAACCTGCCCCTGCCACCCCAGCCCGTGTCCCGCCTTTGCCTTTTTCTGCACTGGGCTTTTCCCCACTCTGGCAAATGAATCACCATTCCTCTATTCACCTATGGCTTACTTGGGGTTCAGGGAATATAGACTTATTTTAGTAATATCAAAAATATGTTTCTTTTCTGTTTTCATTTTGGGGCTGATTTTAAAGTGAGTAAGGGGTCAAAGCTATTTTCTTTGCCATTTGGTACCTGAGTGTGCAGTCTTGTCTGAGCTGATAATACCTCCAGGGCTGAATTCAAGGGCTTCATATTGACTGGAGGAGAGGAGTACTGAGCTTAGGGAGAAAAGGAGTCACTCACATTGACTCACCTAGTTGACCCAGATGTTCCATTATTTTCGATAATTAAAGAAATTATTTGCAGCATACTGCACTAAAAACCTCAAGAAGAATTCTCAGGGCAATCACGGAAATACTGTTCCTGGGTTCCCAAGATTTTTGGAAGCTTGGATTACTTTTGCTCAGACAGCTAATGGCACTCTTCACCAAGACAGTGAAGGCCTGCGGCCGTTCACTGGGGCATGTATGGGCACTATGGATTCCTGCTCTGGCGTTTTGGATCAGATCAGGGGGTATCTGAAGGGATTTAAGAATCCAATAAGCATTTTAAAATTACTTGAATTTAAGCATTTATATACATCTTTAGTATATTTGACCCTGCTGGGAAATACGAATATACATATAAGTAAATTTTCCAATTAATTAATGTGTTTCTTATTTTCCAAAGAGATTTTATATGGATTAAAAGATACACATGACAACTAATCTCTCAGTGCCTCAGTTTTTAATTCTCTATAAAAGGGTACACTAGTAGCTAGCACATGGCATGATTATGAGAAATAAAGGAGTTCATATTTGTGAACTGCTTACAACAGTTCCTACCACATGGTAAATTCCAAACCAGTTTTGAAAAATAAAACAATATAGTGAAGAGATATGAATTCAAAATAAGTGAGAAGGATGAAGCAAACAGTAAACAAAAGGTATGGGAACAAAATGCGGTACATAAACTAATGCCCTTGCAATCCCGGCATTAATGAGAAAAGTGGGTCGTCTTCACTCTGAACTGGCTGCTGCAGCCAAGCAGGAAGAGCAGTTACATGACCCATACAGTCCAAAAACAAGAGAGAGTATTGTTTCTTATATTAAGAACAGAGAAATGCACCCACGGTTGCCAGTATGTATTATTTCCACTAAGTTTCTCATAGTTAATGAAGCAATAGGTTTTACTGAGCTGTGTCTCTTTATCCCCTTCCGTCACATCATAAGCAAACCATTGAGAGTAACCCTGGGCTGCAGCAAACTGGTGGAAGGCAGAAAGCTGTGGGCCATTTACACACTGTCTTTACGGACTGGCTCAGTGCAGGAGTAACTTTGAGAATGTCCTTAGGAATAAGTAGAGAGTTTATCTACAATTTAAAACTGAAAACAAAAGGCAGGGGATGGCAGAGGAACTTGACACATAGTAAGCACTCAATGTCTATTTAATAAATGAATGAATCAACCCTTTTTATCAACCATTTTTATTGAAAAGGTTTATATAATAGGCAATACACATTCTGCCTTTTTTTGGTAAATTTAAAATATAATTTTATGTTTTCTTGATGACTCAGTCCCACTGTAATGAACAGTATAATGTGATGTACAGCCAGTGGTCCCTTCGGGGAAGTTGAAATGCATGTCTATTTGTTTTCACTCTCAAATTTGGAATGATGTGCCTTTTATTCTGATGTATGTTTTAAAGTGCTAGCTTCTGCCTCAAAAGAAGTTGACAGGTTTACTTTTTATTATTGTCAGTGTGCCTGCTTCCACCAGCCTTCTTCCTTCCCTCTGCATATTGCTTTTCTTCTGATGTTTAGTAAGAAGTTGATTGAATAGCATGTAAGAATTGTTTCTAAAACAGAAGTAAATAGGCCGTGAGTGATGGCCAGAGAAATTTTCCTATGAGTAAAATGCACAAGATTTTGTGCACATATTCTGTAAGATTCCTTTGGTGGCTCAGATGAATTTTTAAAATTAATTTTTATTTTCAGTTGAAGTATAGTTGACATACACTATAGTATTAGTTTCAGTTATGCCACGTAGTACAAATACACTAAGAAATGTTCACCACAAATGTGTGCTTACTGGCCATCACCATACAAGTTATTGCGATAGTATTGACTATATTCCCTATGCTGCACTTTATATTCCTGGGACTTATTTTATAATTGAGAGTTTGTACCTCTTGATTCCCTTTGCCTTTTTTCCCATCCCTCTAATCCCTTCTCCACTGGAAACTACCAGTTTATTCTCTGTATTTATTAATCTGTTTCTGTTTTGTTTTTTAGATTCCACATGAAAGTCAAATAATTTAGTATTTGACTTTCTCTGGCTATTTCACTGAGCATAATGCCCTCTAGGTCCTTTCACATTGTTGTAAATGGCAGGATTTCATTCGTGGTCATGGCTGAGTAATATCCCATTGCATGTTTGTACCACATCTTCTTTATCCATTCACCTATCAATGGACATTTTGGTTGCTTCCATATCATGGCCATAGTAAATGATGCTGTAATTAACATAGGGGCACATATATCTATTTGAATTAGTGTTTTTGTTTTCTTTGGATAAATACCCAGAAGTGGAGGTGCTGGATAATATGGTATTTCTATTTTTAGTTTTTTTGAGGAATCTCCATACTGCTTTCCACAGTGGCTGCATGAATTTACATTCCCACCAATAGTGCACAAGGGTTCCTTCCCTTTTCTTTACATCCTCTCCAACACTTGTTATTACTACTATTAATTTTTGTCTTTTTTTAGCCATTCTGAGTGGTGTGAGGGGATATCTCTGTTTTGATTTTCACTTCCCTGGTGATTAGTGATGATGGGCATCATTTCATGTGTGTCTTGGCCATCCATAGGTCTCTTTTGGAAAAAAATGTGTTTAGAACCTCTGCCCATTTTTTAAATGAGATTGTTTGTTTTTGATGTTGAGTTATATGAGTTCTTTATGTATTTTGGCTATATATAAAGATATATCATTTGCAAATATCTTCTCCCATTCAGTAGATTACCTTTTCTTTTTGTTAATGGCTTCCTTTGCTGTGCAAAAGCTCTTTAACTTGATGTACTCTTAATTGTTTATTTTTGCTTTTTGGTTCCCTTGCCTGAGGATACAGATTCAGAGAAATATTGCTAAGGCCAATATCCAAGAGTTTACTGGCTATGTTTTCTTTTAGAAGTTTTATGCTTTCATTTCCTTAATCCAATTTGAGTTTATTTTGGGGCATGGTATAAGAGGTGGTCAGTTTCCTTCTTTTGCATGTAGCTGTCCCCCTTTCCCAACACCATTAATTGAAGAGACAGTCTTTTTCCCACTGAATATTCTGGTCTCATTTGTCATAGATTAATTTGCCATGTAGGTGTGGGTTCATTTTGGGGCTCTTTTGTTCCATTGATTTTTGTGTCTGTTTTTGTGCCAGTACCAAGACTGTTGTGATTACTGTAGTTTTGTAGTAGAGTTTGAAGTCTGAGATTGTGACAACTTTAGATTTGTTCATCTTTTTCAAGGTGCTTTGGCTACTTGGGGTCTTTTGTGGTTCCATGAAATTTTAGGATTATTTGTTCTAATTCTGTGAAAAATGCTATTGATAGTTTGATAGCGAGAGATGGCATTGAATGTGTAAGTTGCTTTGGGTACTATGAACATTTTAACAAAATTAATCCTTCCTATCTAAATACATTCTAAAGGCACTATATCTTTCCATTTATTTGTGATATCAATGTCTTACAGTTTTCAGAGCCCATGTATTTCACCTTCTTGATTAAATTTATTCCTGGGTATTTTATTCTTTTGATAAAATTATAAATGGAACAGTTTCTAAAATATCTCTTTCTGCTTGTTCATTATTAGTGTGTAGACATGCAACAAACTTCTGTATATTAATTTTGTATTCTGCATCTGAATCCATTTATTCATTCAAATAGTTTTTTGGTGGAGTCTTCAGGATTTTCTATATATAGTATCATGTCATATGCAAAGTGTGACAGTTTTGCTTCTTCCTTACCAATTTGAATTCCTTTTATTTCTTTATTTTGTCTGATTCGTGTGGCTAGGATCTCCAGTACTATGTTGAATAAAAGTGATGAGAGTGGGCATCCTTTCTTTTGTTCTTATTCTCAGAGGAAAAGCTCAGCTTTTCACCACTGAGTATAATATTAGCTGTGAGTTTTTCATATATGGCCTTTATTATGTTGAGGGATGTTCCACGTGCATGGAATGTCCTTTTCCATCCCTTTAGTTTCAGCCTGTATGTGTCTTAAAATCTGAAGTGAGTCTTTCATAGACAGCATACCCTGGTTCTGTTTTTTTTTTTATCCATTCAGTCACCCTATGTCTTTTGATGGGAATATTTAGTCCATTTACATTTACAGTAACTATTGATAGGTATGTACTTACTGCTATTTTGTTAACTGTTTTCTGCTTGTTTTTGTAGTTCATTCTCTCTCTTCCATTGTGGGTTGATGAGTTTGTTCAGTGTTATGCTTGGATCCCTTTCTTTTTATTTTTTTGTTTATATATTATTGGTTTTTATTTGTGGTACCATAAGGTTCATCTATAACCTGCTATGTATACAGCAGTCAGTTTTAAGTTAGTGATCACTTAAGTTCAAACAAATTCTAAAGGCACTATATTTTTATTTCCCAATTTATATATTTGACATCATACTTGTGTCTTTTAATTTTGTGTATCACTTAACAAATTATTGTAGATACTACTATAATTAGTATTGATATTACTATGTTTGGGATCCATCTACCTTTATACATTTGTTTTTAACCAGTGAAAAATTTTTTTCATAATTTTCTTCTACTTACACACTTCTTTTTTTAATATAATTTATTTTGGTATCATTAATCTACAATTACATGTGCAATATTATGGTCATTAAACTACCCCTTCATCAGGTCCCCCCACCAACCCCATTACAGTCACTGTCCATCAGTGTAGTGAGATACCATAGAGTCACTACTTGTCTTCTCTGAGTTGTACAGCCCTCCCCGTGCCCCCCCAACACAGACTTCTTTTACCTAAAAAAAATTCCTTTAACATTGTCCTTTAAGGCTGGTTTAGTTGTGATGAACTTCTCTTACTTTTGTTTTGTCTGGAAAACTCCTTATCTCTCCTTTGATTCCGAAGGATAACCTTGCCAGATAGAACATTCTCAGTTGTAGGGTTTTGTTTTATTTTCTTTCCTTTCAGCACTTTGAAGATATCCTGCCACTCCCCTTTGGGCTGCAAAGTTTCTGATGAAAAAAATCAGCTGACAGCCTTATGGGGTTTCCCTTGTGCTTAACTGTTTGCTTTTCTCTTGCTACTTTTCAGATTCTCATTTTATCTTTGATATTTGAAATTTTAATATGTGTCTTGGTGTGGACCTCCTTGAGTTCATCTTGTTTAGGGCTGTTTTTGCTTCCTGGACACAGATGTCTGTTTCCTTCCCCAGGTTGAGGCAATTTTCAGCTGTCATGTCTTCAAATCGTTTTCTTCAAACCCTTTCTCACTCTCTTCCATTTCTGGAGCCCTGTAAGGGAAACGTCATCATGCCAGATGTTGTCTCAGAGGTCCAATAGTCTGTCCTCAGTTTTTAAATCCTATTCACTTCAGCTTGAATGATTTCCCCTGTCTTCCAGATTGCTGATCTGTTCTGCATCTTCTCATTTGCTGTTCCCTCTAGTGTATTCGTCACTTCAGTTAGTACTTTCTTCAGCTGTTTAGTTCTCTGTCTCTTTGTTGAAGTTCTTACTGAATTCATCTACTCTTCTCACATATTTAGTGAGCATTTTTATGACCATTTACTTTAAACTATTTTTTTTTATTTTTTTATTATTTTTTTAAATATAATTTATTTTATTATCATTAATTTATAATTACATGTGCAATATTACGATTATTAAACTACCCCTTCATCAGGTCCCCCCCACCAACCCGATTACAGTCACTGTCCATCAGCGTAGTGAGATGCTATAGAATCACTACTTGTCTTCTCTGAGCTGTACTGCCCTCCCCGTGCCCCCCCAACATTACATTTGCTAATCGTAATGCCCCTTTTTCCCTCTTATCCCTCCCTTCCCGCCCATTTTCCCCAGTCCCTTCCTCTTTGGTAACTATTAGTCCGTTCTTGGGTTCTGTGAGTCTGCTGCTGTTTTGTTCCTTCAGTATTTTTTCTTTGTTCTTATCCTCCACATATGAGTGAAATCATTTGATACTTGTCTTTTTCGGCTTGGCTTATTTCACTGAGAATAATACCCTCTAGCTCCATCCATGTTGTTGCAAATGGTAGGATTTGTTTTCTTCTTATGGCTGAATAATATTCCATTGTGTATATGTACCACCTCTTCTTTATCCATTCATCTACTGATGGACACTTAGGTTGCTTCCATTTCTTGGCTATTGTAAATAGTGCTGCAATAAACATAGGGGTGCATCTGTCTTTTCAAATTGGGCTGCTGCATTCTTAGGGTAAATTCCTAGGAGTGGAATTCCTGGGTCAAATGGTATTTCTATTTTGAGTTTTTTGAGGAACCTCCATACTGCTTTCCACAATGGTTGAACTAATTTGCAGTCCCACCAGCAGTGTAGGAGGGTTCCCTTTTCTCCACATCCTCGCCAACATTTGTTGTTGTTTGTGTTTTGGATGTTGGCCATCCTCACTGGTGTGAGGTGATATCTCATTGTGGTTTTAATCTGCATTTCTCTGATGATTAGCGATGTGGAGCATCTTTTCATGTGCCTGTTGGCCATCTGAATTTCTTCTTTGGAGAAGTGTCTATTCATGTCCTCTGCCCATTTCTTAATTGGATTATTTGCTTTCTGTTTGTTAAGGTGCATGAGTTCTTTATATATTTTGGATGTCAACCCTTTATCAGATACGTTTTTTATGAATATATTCTCCCATACTGTAGGATGTCTTTTTGTTCTACTGATGGTGTCCTTTGCTGTACAGAAGCTTTTCAGCTTGATATAGTCCCACTTGTTCATTTTTGCTTTTGTTTCCCTTGCCCGGGGAGATATGTTCATGAAGAAGTTGCTCATGTTTATGTCCAAGAGATTTTTGCCTATGTTTTTTTCTAAGAGTTTTATGGTTTCATGTCTTACATTCAAGTCTTTGATCCACCTTGAGTTTACCTTTGTGTATGGGGCTAGACAGTAGTCCAGTTTCATTCTCTTACATGTAGCTGTCCAGTTTTCCAGCACCAGCTGCTGAACAGGCTGTCATCTCCCCATTGTATATCCAAGGCACTTTTATCAAATATTAATTGACTGTATATGTTTGGGTTAATAATTGGATTTTCTATTCTGTTCCACTGGTCTGTGGGTCTGTTTTTGTGCCAGTACCAAATTGTCTTGATTACTGTGGCTTTGTAGTAGAGCTTGAAGTCAGGGAGTGTAATTCCCCCTGTTTGATTCCTCCTTCTCAGGATTGCTTTGGCTATTCGGGGTCTTTTGTGGTTCCATATGAATTTTAGAATTATTTGTTCCAGTTCATTGAAGAAAGCTGTTGGTAGTTTGATAGGGATTGCATTGAATCTGTAGATTGCTTTAGGTAGTATAGCCATTTTGACAATATTGATTCTTCCTAGCCAAGAGCATGGGATGCTTTTCCATTTGTTAGTGTCCTCTTTAATTTCTCTTAGGAGTGTCTTGTAGTTTTCAGAGTACAGGTCTTTCACTTCCTTCGTTAGGTTTATTCCTAGGTATTTTATTCTTTTTGATGCAATTGTGAATGGAATTGTTTTCTGATTTCTCTTTCTGTTAGTTCATCATTAGTGTATAGGAAAGCAACAGATTTCTGTGTGTTAATTTTGTATCCTGCAACTTTGCTGAATTCAGATATTAGTTCTAGTAGTTTTGGAATGGAATCTTTAGGGTTTTTTATGTACAGTATCATATCATCTGCAAATAGTGACAATTTGACTTCTTCTTTACCAATCTGGATGCCTTGTATGTCTTTGTTTTGTCTGATTGCTGTGGCAAGACCTCCAGTACTATGTTGAATAACAGTGGAGAGAGTGGGCATCCTTGTCTTGTTCCAGATCTTAGATGAAAAGCTTTCAGCGTCTCGCCGTTAAGTATGATGTTAGCTGTGGGTTTGTCATATATAGCCTTTATGATGTTGAGGTACTTGCCCTCTATACCCATTTTGTTGGGAGTTTTAATCAGGAATGGATGCTGAATTTTGTCAAATGCTTTTTCAGCATCTATGGAGATGATCATGTGGTTTTTGTTCTTCTTTTTGTTGATGTGGTGGATGATGTTGATGGATTTTCGAATGTTGTACCATCCTTGCATCCCTGGGATGAATCCCACTTGATCATGGTGTATGATCCTCTTGATGTATTTTTGAATTCGGTTTGCTAATATTTTGTTGAGTATTTTTGCATCTACGTTCATCAGGGATATTGGTCTGTAATTTTCTTTTTTGGTGAGGTCTTTGCCCGGTTTTGGTATTAGAGTGATGCTGGCTTCATAGAATGAGTTTGGAAGTATTCCCTCCTCTTCTATTTTTTGGAAAACTTTAAGGAGAATCGGTGTTATTTCTTCTCTATATGTCTGGTAGAAATTCTTGGTTTTTTACTTAATATTTTATTATAGTTCTTCCATGTCATTAAGACCTCTTTATAGTGAAAATTTTTCATGGTTATATTCTCTTACTACAGCATATTCACATTCGTGTGGCTGTTTTGTAAAGACTTCTATGTGTGTGATTAGCAGAACATTTGAACTTGGGCATGGTAAACAGTAAAGAGCTTAGGTGCTTTCTGTATTACCTGTGTGCTAGTATTTCCGTGTTGTAATTTGCTACAAAATATCTTACTGGAACTTCTGCATTTATTAATTTAAATGTTCATCATATATTATACGTGGATTTGTTTCGATTCAGTGCTTTTCAGATTGTTTTATTGCACTGTGGTGACCTCAGAACCGTATCAGGAACGGAAGGTGGAGAAAAGGCTCAGTCCTCCATGTTTCCTCACCAGCCCAGCTCCTTTTGACCATTTTTAATATACTGGTGGGGAGGGGAGAGGGGAGCTATATGAATCTAGTTTGAATAACAGAGCCCTTCTGCCTTTAAAAAAACTTTGAAAATCTGCTAATTCAAACAAATCCTATTCTGGTTTTTCCCATAAGTCTGCTTAGGGTAGGGGAAAAAAACAGTAATTAAGAACCTGGGAACAGATAATTCTTTTATTAATAATTCCTTTTATGTTTTAAAGGACCTATTATATAAGGGACCCTACAAGTAGTTTGGGTACCACTTTTATTCTCTAAGTTGGACATGACCCAATTTCACCATAATTAAGACTGGTGTTCTGTATACTTTAATTTCTTTCCTTAACCTAAGTATAAAGATTCCTTTGGTCTGGAGTAACATTATATCATAACTGTCAAGTAATTATCAATTCTCTTCCCTTTTTGTTCACTGATTTAGCAGTTGGCAGGGGTGGGAGTTGGTACAATGGAGTCAGTTGAGGCTGGGAAGCATCAACAGGGGGGCCAAAAGCTATCATCCCGGGAGCCTAACACAGCCCAGGTAGGCACGTGGGTATGACCATTGCCAAGGGCTTTCCTATAACTTTGTCCCCTGACGTGTGAATGGTGGGGTTGTTTCCTTCCTCTTAGGAAAGTAACGTCAGGTGGCAGAAGACTCTGTAAAGTTAATCAGGCTTTCCTGTTACGGCATAGTTGATAAAAAAAAGACTTTCTTTTTGCCAAGATTGCAGTCAAGCCACATCCTAAATATTGCACTGAGTTCTAGAGTGTTGCAGTTTTGACCTTGTGTGACAGTCTGATGTCATACTTTGTGGCCCCCTTGGACATTTCACCATGCAAGGAAATGACCACTGTGACTTGGTAGATGATCTCTGATACAGTAGTCAATTGATCATCCCAAAACTCTAGCTGGTTAAGAGTTGAGGTTACCATAATCATCCCACAGTGTTTTGAAACCTCAGAAAGCAGCCTCTAGGTAGGAAAGGAAGCCTGTCTGGCAGTGGATAAATACTTTCTTCCCATTTGGACAGATGGGCCTAATTTGGTGTGCTGTGTTCCAGAGCTGCAAAAGATGGTCTGGGGAAGAAAAACACCACATGAGCTAAATTAGTTCTCATCCAAGGTGCAAGAACATGGTGATGGGTAAAATTGACGGAAGCTAATTCGAGTCAGGCTGAAAACTATTCATCCTTTAAACTGTAGTTAGTGAGAAAAGTAAGATCCCAAATTGGCATATTCAGGGTTTTCTTTCTGTGAAATTCCAGGCAAGTGGCAGTGGTACTGGGAAGCTCTCTAATTGCCAAAGGTCAGGTTAGATGCCCTGTGTTCCACGCTATTCACATGGCCCAGGAGTCTAGAAGTCATCATAGATGTATTTTAAGGTTGTCCATCATTCAAGCCTTGGTTGCAACACTCGCCATTTACTGGAAGTTTCCTCTCATGTGGTTAGAGGCCTGATGGGAACTCGTTTTCTTGAAGAGCTGCAACTTTTAGTCCCTAACACTGCCTTATTGCATTCAATTTTACCTGTGTTTCTAGAATTTGAATTCTGCTTTCAGGCAAGTAGACAAACCTCTTCCCTATTCAGCTGTTGGAACAGGTTTAGGTCTGAGGACCTACAGCTTCATACTTCATTTCTGTGTCAGTAAGCAGCTCCATCAAAGCTGACTGTGAGATGGCTTGGAGAAAAAAATCCACTTAATGCAGTAAAAGCAACATACTAGGAGCCTAAAACATTTCATAGGGATAAAAGTAGCATGAAGTTTGTTGTCTGCTGTAGAAAAAGTCATCAGAGGTAGCCTTCACCATGGAGAGTATCAGGTGATGGCTTTTGTTTCATTTCAAATCATCTGAGTGAATTTCGGCAATAGAAGGAATATTCTATAGCTAGAATAGATATTAAGATATTTGTTTAGCTTTAAAAGCAAAAAAAAAAAGACCACATTGTTCTTAAGAGCTAATTACATGTCAGCTGGAGAATAAACAAACCAAAAAGACACTTTGCCCACAGAGATATTTGAATTACCCCTGCAGAAGAAAAAGTTTTGATAATTGTGATAGTAATTAGCTTTCTGGACTGGATATCAAGCTACTTCTCCAGGACCTAATCACCCGGCTCCCGACTGGAATAAAGCACTTACTTAATAAAGTGTTTTTGGGGGGGAGGCACAGGGGAGACAGTTTAGATGAAGGCAACAGAGAGTACAGATGGGTAAGAATTCAATAGTATAAATAGAGATCATGATTCAAATTTATAACCATGGACGGAGTTTTTATTTAGCACCAAATGGGCCCTAGAGGAGCGGTGTGTTCGGACCACAGCCTTCGCCTCTGACGGGGATGGGGACATTAGTGCTTGTGCACAGCGGGGAGGTGCCCGTATTTCCACACAGTAGCCACATCGCTGAGCCCTGTGTGCTTTTGGCTGGGAGAAGCTGCATTGGGAAATCACGCAGCTTTCCAAGTCCATAATGTGCCCATCTCTAGCGATGATAAGTCTGACATCTGTCAGAGTGATGCTGTGTGTCCAGGAAAGGGCTCTTACTATTGGCCTTATCAGCTTCTTTGGCATCTTTGAGGTTGAACCTGCTGGGGTGTTGGCAGAAAACCAGTGTTTGCGCCTGCAGGTGCGGCACAGTGCTGACGGAGAGTCTCTGCCTCCAGCAGGACCCTGTTGATGGCCAAAGCCCGGGGACAGACTCACCCAGGTCTCTGAGGCCTGGGCCTGTAGGTAAAAATATTTCCCATTATAATAGAGAAATGGGATATTGAACCACTGCCAATGGTGTGTAGGTATCATTATTGGGGTATAATTATTGTTCCTTGCACTTTTAATAATTTAATCTTCTTAGATATAATTCTGGACTAAGAGGTTTTAAGAGTGACTAGTGATTCTTTGGCTGCCTTCAGACTGTAACACCTCAAGCCCAAGCCAGCATCCTAGCTGCTGGCTTTGTGCAGAAACACTGGTGGGAAGAGGCAGGGGAAGGTGGACAGACTTGGGGACCAGTTCTGGCTGTTGTACTTAACTGGCAAGTTGTCTAACCACTCCAATCCTCAGTTTCCCCATCTATAAAATGGGGGTAAAAACATCTCAGAAAGGTATTTGGAGGATTAAATAAGAAACTTTCATAAAGTACCTGGCACATCATCTTAAGTGACTTATAGCCATTAATTTATTTTCCTTCCCATCTATTCCTAGTAAAAAAAACTCCTGTAGTAACACTGAAGAATATTTGTTTTTCATATTTCATTAATATTTATTCCCATGAGGGCAGACATTTTTCTTAGCTTTTTGTTTTGGGAAATTTCAAACATATATAAACAGCATAATATAACAAACTTCCGTTCCTCTTACCTGCTTCCACAGTTACTGGCATTTTGACATTCTCATTTAATCTTGATTTCCCACCCCTACTTGTTATTTTTCAAAAGCTCTTTGTTTGTGAGGTAACATTTACGTATTGAAATGTACAAACCTTAACTATACGGTTGTGTCCAGTGGATATATCCCTGTCATCCACACTCCAGCATGATACAGAACATAGCTGTCATCCTGCAAAGTTCCTCATGTCCCTTCCTGGAAAATCCTGGTTTGAGGCCAGGGATTTTTGTTGGTCTGTTTTTGTCGCTTCTGTCTTCCAGTATAGAGAACAGTGCATGGGCATAATTGCACAGTAAGCATTGGCTGACTTCATTTATATATGTCTTCAAAACATTCAATGAACCCCCAGCTTGTATCTAAAATTTTGCCCTTCCAGAAACACAGGTAAAAGTTTTCCCCATCCACAAGTCACAACTTAGTGGGGGCATTAGACAAGTAAATAGAGTGTCAAAATGCTGTGCAGGAGAACAGAAAGAGAGCCTCTGATTTAGTTCAGGCAAGTCAAAGGAGGCTCCCTGGAGGAGGTGATACCCAAGCCCGATCATGAACACGTAAGATGAACCTGATGGCCGTGGGGTCTGGGTGTGGCCTATGCAGAATAATTCAGGCAGAGGTCACAGTTTCTGCAAAGGTCTAAAATTGAGAGATAAAATGAGGCTTTTAAAGGCAAAAAGTATGCTGTGGCTGAATCCTAGAATTATACATGTGACAGAAAAGAAACATGCTGTTCTCTCACAGGTCCTTGGATCATTAATGATACAAAAAAGATGGGGTGTTTGCTTTGATTCACCGCCATTCATAAGACAAAACAAAAACAATTGCCATTTCGCAATAGTTGCCTAGCTGGGCCGCGGTGAACTTGTGGTTTCACACAAATATGCAGACACAGTCCAGTCTCTGGGGGCGGGGGGTGGTGTTTTGTTTTATTGACTGCTCTTCTTTTGTTATTTGCTAGAGACAGCAAAGCTTGTGGAGAACAGGTCTTCTATACCTTTGAGCTACCCGAATAACCAAGAAAATGATCAGGAGGGCCAGTTGGCCCCTTGCATGGGTCACCAGGGTCAAAAGGAATACTGGCGGGCCGTGGGAGCGCAGAAGCTCAGGACGCAAATGTGCTCCCTGAGTTCTTGCTCTGAAGAGCATTTATTTTTGTTTTTGTTTCATTTTGTCTTAACTGACCCTATTTGCCAGCTTCGGGCTACTATTGATTTGCAGATCACTGTCAGTGGGCACTGATGGTGAGTCTGAACTACATTCTGCCATGGGATTCACGTGATTGATGTCACAGGACAATGAGGCATTATGTCTTCAACCAGATGGTAATACAGTTCTCTGCTCTGGCTCCTCTCACACAAAGTCGCATTTGTAAGTCAAATGCCCAGTCCCAATTTAGTCAGCATTTTTTGTACATTGCACCATGTTAACAGACAAAAATAGATGTCTTGGCTCCCACATTTGATCTTGGCATCCCACACCTCTCATCATTCAGGTGTACCTCCATCCTCTTGCACTGGGAGACCTTTGTAGACTGCTCAGATAGTTACGGGAACGGATAGGTACCTTATATGTGATATGATAGTCTGCAAGTTGAGAGGACTTCATCAGATTTTTCAAATATGGACCAACAAGTTCACCTTCATTTTCTGTTTTTGCTCCTGAGCATTTTTAGAAATGACTGATTTTTGTTTGTTTGCATTTATAAAATATAATATGCCTGGGGCATTAAAAACCAAAATAGCATCCTGCTCAAAATATCAATGCTTTGCCCGAAAGGGAAGAATCTCTGAGCTTTGTAGTTGTTTTCATTTATGTACAATAGAGAGAATTCCTAAATGTTAATCTGACTGACAGTAATTGGGGAGAGAAACCAAGGAATTAAAGTAAAAGGCCACTTTGATGGCAGAATCTGGGCTTGGGAGGGGAAGGAACATCTCTGTTTTTGGCATCAGGACCCTTCCGAGTTGAGTAATACCCAGGCCAGGTGCCTTTTCGGAGCCCTCGAATATTACAACCAGGTCACCAAAACTATAGTTTGATCTAAATGTTTATATTTAACAATAAAATGATTTTAATGTGGAAGATTACAGTGTAATTTACTGTGCTTATTACAAGCTAGTTATAGACTATTTAAACATGTGAAAAGACTCTTTTGGGGAAAGGTGAAGTTGAGCTTCTGGAGTGGGACCAGGCTTATAGGGCAGGAAGTCACCCGGCGCAGGACTATGAGCCTTTGCTGGTGTAGCCGCCCACGTCTGTCATCAGCCACCTGACCGGTAGGTCCATATTTTAGGCTAATCTCTCACCGTAACTTCTGTGCACTGAAATGACTAAGGACAGAAGGAATTGGGTCCTGGGGCACCTATAATATTGACTGGAGTTTTCTCTGGCCACCTCTTTCTAAAAGGTCATGCCACCCATTTTAGCAGCAATTTCTGATTGGGAGCTGCCTTTTCCTTCAGTATGGAAGTTTAGAGAATCTTACTTTAAATAGAAAAAAGCAAGATGGCGGAATGTTGAGCTGATTTGTTTGATGCAGTTGGTTCATGTGTTATTCTGGCTTTTCAGCCATTTGGTATCTGGAAGGATGCAGACTAATTTGGTGATTTTGGAAAGTATATCTCAGACCTCCCAGAACACAGCCATTGCCTTTCCTTCAGTGTCTCTCTGTATTACTCAAAAAAGAAATCAGATTTTGACTTTTTTTTTTCTTCCTCCTGCCATGTCAACTTTTGTGTTAAAAATGGAGGCTTCATTTATCAACTACAGCAATAGTGGCAGAGTCTGGCTTCAGGAGTAAGCCAGTGTTTCTGGCTCTGGTGTGGGATTCACTTATAATTCAAGTATAAAAATCAAATGAATAATCATAGTTGACTTGATTGATTATAGAAACCGAATCAGTTTCTGTGATATGACTGCCTTTCCATTGTTCACCTTGTGGGAGCTTGCTCACTGTATTGGAACTTGTACTTTATGCTCCAGAAAGTTGATAAGTGATCAAGGACAGAACAAACAAGACCAAAACAGTTTCTAGGACCTAATTGCCCTTGCTATTGTTTCAATACCATGTAAGACGTCACGCCCCAGGAGACTGGAGACTGCCGAGGATTAAGTTTAGAATTAGTTAATGGTTGTCTATTAAGTCCCCCACTCAGAATTCTATTGTTGTTAACTAGTATTTGCTCAATAAATACAAAGGGTGCCCTCTCAGCACCACTCTTGAGCTGTTATGCCTTGACCTTGAGTCCCCTGGCTGGTCCTTTCAGGTCTTCGGTATCTCATCGTGTCACCTCCCCAATCTGCGGGTCAGAGGTAGGGAAGGGGCCGACACTCTGGCTATTCTGAGGCTTGTACATAAGTCATTTATTTATAAGGGATAGTATGAGAGACTTTCTGCAAATTAGAATATGAAGATGTTCTAAATTTGTGCTACAGCAACACCATCTATCTCGTGGGCCCCGGCAGAAGCTGATGGAACTTAATCAAAAATAAATCAAGGGCAAGTTCAAACCAGATTAGAAGCACTTCATGAATATTCGTGAACATCTGGATGTGTTTGTGGGGGTGTATGTTATTTTTTTAATGTGTGCGATAGCAGAGACATGGCTTCTTAATAAAGATGCCAAGAGGAAGACAGATTTCCAGCTTGATTTCCGAGGGCATGTATCTTTTTGTATATGCATGTCCTCTCTGCTTAAGGTGTGGTCCACCAAAGGTGTGCTTAAGGAATATCCACTTCTCTGGGATATTCCTGTTATGTCTTTGACCTTTTGGAATCTGTTTTGGTATTTTAATCTGAATTCTTTGTTGCAGTTATCACTTGACTCACTAAGATGAACCTTTCTTTCTAAAGGAGAATTTTAACTTAAGGAAAAACTTACTGTTTAGTATTTTGGATGAATCTTGCTGGGAATTTGTGATAATGATCAATTAAACTATTCTGTATCACTGATCACCAGTATGACTTACCATATGTTAAGACTCGGTATTTTATCTGCCTCACCCCCTAATGTACTGCCAGTAACTGGAAGTAAGGGTAAAATATGAGAAAGCCATAGTAATAATTATACTGATAGTTATCATAATAATGACATTTACAAAGTACATTGGAGGTTATGAGGCATCCACATCTACTACCTGATTTAGTTCTTTTGATAACCCTTTGAGGCGGATGTTAATAATTTCATTATTTCACTTGGGCCAGAGGCTGAGACTAATGCTCCCATAGGGAGGCTGTACTCCCTGGTTGAGGCAGACCTGGACAGCCTTACCCATCCACCTGGGTGTTCATTGCCTGCGACCGCAGTCTGGGTATTGCCCGCGGGTATGACCATGGCTGCTTCTCGGGCTCCTGTCAAGACTAAGATGTTTGTAGAGCCTTCGGCAGAGTTCCTAGGAACACTTTAGAAATCCATGCATGTTTATGGTCAATATTGCAATTGTTATTTATAATAGAAATATTAATTATTGGCAAGATTAATAATCAGAAAAATAGGACTTGTTAAGAAGTCAAACAGCTAGTAAGTATCAGAAAAGGATTTGAAACAGGGAGGTCAATGCCAAATCTGAATGCCCCCAGGCCACTCACTAATGTTTTTTACTCTCAGGATTGCTTGGAATTCTTCCCCAAAGGAAGTAAATCTTGATTTACAGATTAGTTTATTCGTTTATACAAAAGTGTATTATTATAAAGCATAAGGTAATAGAAAATAATTTTTATTGTGCAAGTTATAGTGATACACTAACTGTGAAAAAAATTGCCCCCCCCCCCCCAAATTCCTTAAAGTAGAAGTTTAAAGTCTCCTAATACCCACTTACCAAGTATAACAATTCTCAATATTGGGGTTTAAGTAGCTTTCCGGAGTTCTCGTTATTTTGTATTCATTCTCCCTTTTCATCTTCATTTTCTTCTTTCTTTACATATTCAGAAATACACATGTATATGATGAATTACGATAAGAAGCAGTAAATTAAAAGAGGGTTGACTGGTTGCTCGAGACAGTCATCTGAGTGATAGTGGTAAGAAATGCTAGGAAATCAAGACTCAAAATTTAAAAAGTAGAACTCAAAAAACTTGGCAGCCTGGCCTGTTTAGAACAGGGGCAAACATCTGTGCAGATTTTGTGGACAATCCTGAATTTAAAAGAATTTCTTCAGTTATATTCCCTACATTGTTATAGGACACAGGGGACAATAGACATTAGAAAAATTCTATTCAGAAGGCAAAATGACATGAAGATATTGTACTGTTTTATGTGTAGCTTTTTCTTGAAAACTGAGTTTAACAGAATGACTCAATATTGGGGGGGGTTTATGCTCTTGTAGTTCTGGTGTGTTACATAGTAAGAATTTTAGAGATGGCTAAATGTATTCTTTCTGAAAGGGAATGCGGGGAACTGATACAATCAGCCAAGTAAAAACAACATTTACTGGTTTTCATGTGTTTTTCGGTAACTTAGTGCCATGGGGAAGTGATTGGAGACAAAAAATAAGAGCCTCATTTCAGGAAGCTCATGTTGCAATAGAACAAGCCAGCCAAGGATAAGATTGTATTAGTCATATTCCTAAGCGGTGATACAGATCTGCTTCCAACAGTTCTAGCTTTCCATCGGTTCACATGGCGATGTGTTAGGCGTTAGGACATTAGGAGAGGGGAAGGTTGGTGATGCTCGTTGTTTGGAAAGGTAGGCTGAACTGGTCTGGAGGAGCAGGTCCTATGGGCTAGCATCAGGACTCTGCAGCTAAAATCATGCAAGGCTGATTTCTGAGTAATTGAGGCAAGAACTTGTGCAGTTGCTTGGCTGAACCTGTGCCATAGGTTGAGCCAACAGGAGTAAACAGCTGAGGTTTAGGTGAGTTTAATAGGGCTGGCTTTATAAGTGGCACTTACTGTTAGAATGGTAGTGACAACTATATAGTAGTAGCCAAGGTTTTATGTATATATTTTTTCCAAGTAAGTATCTTTTTTTAATTAAACTATAGGTGATGTGTTCTTTATAAAACACGTATTGAATGCCTGCCATGTGAAAGTACATACTATATATTGTTTCCCTTTTAAAAAATGAGCTTTTTATTGAGATATAAATTCACATACCATAAAATTCACTCTTTAAAGTATACAGTTCACTGGCTTTAGTGTATTCACAAGGTGGTGCAGTCTTCACAGTCTAATTCCAGAATGGTAGTACTTAATGGGGTCTTTCACCTTTCTATAGTGAGTGTATAATACATTTTCACTATCCTGTCTCTGGCTAGAACAGTCCCTGATGCTTAGTAGCTGATCATAAGTATCTATGGAATGAATGAATGGTAATAACTAGGCTTTTTGGGCATATTTAGATTCCTGTCCTCAAAAAGTGAGGCTTTCTTATTACCCTCTTGTTTTTAAAGTAAACATGAGTAAGAAACTTTCAGCAAGAAAATTTTGGGAAGTATAATTCTGGGAAAGAAGTGTCTTTATCACAGAGTGAATCCACTGGCTAATAAAAACTTAAAACATGTTAGGAAGTTCAGACTTCTAATTAGAAGAGAAAAGCCTCCCAAGGAAAGTTTATAACAATTTCTTTCATGGTTTAAAGTTTGCTTTTATAAACCTAATGTTAAGTATAGCTTTAGGGGATAAGCTGCTGTCTTAAAATGGGTATCCAACTGTAAAAATACAGATCCAGTGAGGATGATCTTCATAAGAGGTGGATTGCAATAGAAAAATGCATTTGGTACCTCAGTCCTTCCAAATTGACTTGGCCACGCCCCCTCTTCCCTATTACCTGGTTGCTTGTTGGTTTTCCTGCCCCATCAAATTCCAGGCAGCAAATTTCTCCCTTTTTTTGTTTGACCCAACTGAGCCAATGGAACTACAGAATAGTAGAGAGGGAAAAGGTAATAATGCAAGTGTTGGGGGCTGAGTGCAATCCAAGAAAGAACCAACACTCACTTTTCCTAGGCTAAGAAGAGATGGTTAATTCTGCCGAGAAAAGTCCCTAGTTTACAGATCTTCCTGTAAATGAGCAGGTGCTCACACATGGGGCTCTCCTGCTTCCTCCTCCCTCTTTCCCTTGCCCCCTTTTCCTCTGCACTGCACATGGGGTGGTTCCATGCCCTCTCACAGACCTGCTGTCCCTGTAGCCCTGGCCTCCTAGTGCTCACCACGTCTGTGTGCATGTGTGGGTGAGTGTGTGTGTGTGTGTGTGTGAGAGAGAGAGAGAGGTGCAGGGAGCGAAGATATCAGCAAATAATGGTGGTTATAGAAAATAATCATAAAGGAAAGGGGACAGGCAGGCAGGAAGAAGGCCAGAAAAAATGCACCTTTGGCCCACACCTCGTCATACCCCTTTTCTGATTTTGGTGGTATTTGGTTCAGAGGCACAGGGAACAGCAGATTTTGCCTGGGTTCACAGTAGGGCTGAGAATGCAGATGCCAACAAACTGTCCTGCCAACCTGCTACCCTCTCCCTCCCCATCTGTCCCTCAGCTTTCCCCCTTCCTCACTCAACTCCCGCTTTCATTCCTTCCTTTCACCTCCTGGTCCTCTGTCTTGCTGGAGCCCATCCTCACTTCTGAGCCTTCACCTCTTCCACTGCCATGTAACGATGGCCACCAGTAATACCTGAAGGCCATGCACCCTCTCTCATTCCCCTGGGGCAAGTTCATCTTGGAATCTCAAAGTGGACCTCAACTCCATTTTTCCATGGGAGCCTGTTACAAGTGGCAGGTAGTCTCTGCGTTCTGTATTCCAGCATTATCATGATGTGTAGTTTGACCTGGGAATGTGTCCACTATTGCAGACATTAAAGTTCAATGTTACTTGGGAAAAAAATCAAAAATGATAAGGTAATCTTTAGACCCCCAACCCATTTTGTGCTGGGCAGTGGCCTTCATGATAATGGAGAACTTGGAGACATTTTATCCAGGTAGAAATATGTTTGTGCTGACGTCACATGGATTGGAGGGTGGGACAGAGGATAGGGCAGTGCTGGAGAGCAGGCCGATTGCTTCTCAATTGCTGTGTGCTGGACACCTGGCCTGGCCTGAGTGAAATCTCTTTCTGAATTGCAAGAAATTAAAACACAAGTTATAAATAATCTCAGTTGGCATATGTTATTTTAATTTGTTGTGTCACTATTTGTATACAGATTCCTAAATTCAGTGCTCAGTATCCTATCCATCAGCCTGTAGTAGAGAGGCAGCCAAGCCATGGATATCACCTCTGTTGGCTCCCCGCTGCCTCTGACCCACAGAGTGACGGAATGCTGAAGATCTGAAAGGCCAGCCAGGGGACTCAAGGCATCACAGCACATTATCTGACCTTGAGTCCAGCCCAAGGGCGTGACGCTCCTCAAGGATACTGAAACCATGTGAGGGCGGTCACGAGTTATAGGAACTGTTTTGGCTCTAATCATTCTGTTTTTGATCACGCATCAAGAGTCGTAGGAAAAACAATCAAGTCATATGTATCTGTACATTTGATTCTGTATTACTTGATTTATGTATTAACCCCATTAATCCCACAACCTCCTAGGACAACTTGCTAATAATTGTGGAGAGGCTGGACTTAGGAATCTAGGTAGTCAAGGAAGGATCTGGCCCTAGGGGATTGGCCAGACAGGATGCCACATTTAGAAATGGCAAAGAGGGCAGAAGGGAGCCTGGAGAGTCAGCCAGGAGGACTGACTTTTATTTTTTTATTTTTTAAAGGAAAAATTTTAGTTTAGCTTTTATTTTTTTATTTTTTAAAGGAAAAATTATTTTCTTAAAAAGATTGTAGTAAAATGCACATAACATAAAGTTACCACTTTAACTATTTGTAAGTGTATAGACCAGTGGCGTTAAGTATGTTCTCATTGTGGTTCTATTACCACCACTGTCCATCTACAGAACTCCTTTCATCCTGCAAAACTGGAACCCCGGGTCTGTTAAACACTGACTCCTTATTTCCTCCTCCCCCAGCTCCTGGCAACCTCTTTGTTCTACTTTGTTTCTCTATGGATTTGACTATTCTAAGTACCTCATATAGGTGGAATTATACAGTATTTGTTGTTTTGTGACTGTCTTATTTCACTTAGTATAAATGTACTCAAGATTCATCCATGTTGTAGCATGTGTCAGAATTCCCTTCTTTTTGAAGAAGGGAAACATTCCATTGTATGTATATATGACACTTTGTTTATCTATCCATTCATCAATGGACGGTTGGGTTGCTTCTCCCATTTGGCTGTTGAGAATAATGCTGTTAGGGACAAGGGTGTGCAGATATCTCTTTGAGTCTCTGCTTTCAGTTCCCTGTGGGTATATATCCAGAAGTGGAATTCCTGGAACATACGATAATTCTGTTTTTCAGATTTTGAGGAAGCTCCACACTGTTTTCCAGAGCACAACACTCCCACCAACAGTGCACAAATGTTCCAATTTTTCCTCATCCTTGCCAACACATCTTTTCTTGTCTTTTTTTGGCAACAGTAGCCATAGTAAAGAATGTAAAGTGGTATCTTATTGTGGTTTTGATTTGCATCTTCTTAATGATGAGACATGTTGAGCGTGTTTTCATGTGCTTTTTGGCCATCTGTATATCTTCTCTGGAGATGGCACTTTTCCCATTTTTCATTTGGGTCATTTTTTGTTGTTGAGTTGTAGGAGCTTTTTATATATTAGGATATTAACCCCTTATCAAATAAATGATTTGTAAATATTTTCTTCCACCCCCTTGATTGCTTTTTCATTCTGTTAATAGTGTCCTTTGATGAATGAAAGTTTTATAATTTTAATAAAGTTCAATTTATCTAATTTTTCTTTTGTTGTCTGTGCTTTTCATGTCATATCCAAGAAATCATTGCCAAAGACAGTGTCCTGAAGCTTTTCTCCTCTGTTCTCTTGTAAGAGTTTGAGTGTTTCAGCTCTTGGATTTAGGTCTTTGATCCATTTTGAGTTAATTTTTGTATATGGTGTAAGATACTCTCTTGGCTTTTATTATCATGCAGTTTATGCATTATTGCATAATTTCAAGAGGTTGTTGTGAAGAAAAACAGTTTCTGCCTCCCTTACACCCTGGTTCTTGCCTCTAGACTCTCATTCATTTACTCGGTTTGTTCTTGAGTCCTGCTCTAAAGCCACCTCCTCTGCAGTCTCTTCCTTGGTTCCCTAAGGGAGGTGACACCTGTTCTTCTGAATCCCCATTGCAGTTTAATCATACTTCTCATATGATGTCTGTTCCTTTCTACCTGGCATTATTATTCACGTACTTGCGCCATCCCTTCTACTAGATTATAAGCACCAAGGTGGCTGATGTTAATTGTATCCCTGTATCCTTCAGAGCATTTTTTACAAGTACCCTGTGCCTCACTGTGAATTGTCCCTTGTAAGAGGCCAATGATTATTAACAGAATATCCATTTAAAAAGAGTTATTAAGTAGATAGTGCAATGTGAATAGCAATACTGAATTTAAACATTCTGTTGTTTCCATTTTTGCTTTAAATGAATTCTCAAGTTCAGTTTTGTTTTCAACTGTCTGAAATGCTATAAAACTGCCATCAACATTATAATGAGAATTAGAGAAGAATAAGAGAAGGCGGGGAAGCATTTTTATACCAGTATTACCTTGGGGCTACATAAAAAATTTATGCCTAAGTGACTTCAAGTTTGTCCTTAAAAGCTTCAATCTCTGTTTAAAGCAGACCAACAGAGGAGGGAAATTCCTTGTGCTTTTAATAAAGTTGAACTGTTGGAGTCAGTCACAAAGCATGTATCAGATGACTAGCCTGATCACTTTGAGAGTCACTCTCACCGCAGACGATAATGGGACACACTCTTAGCTTGACACAAAAACTCGGGCTTTTTCCATCAAGAAGTTTCCTGTGGAAGACCTCTTGGCATGTGTCAGATGGAGGTTGTGAACCATCTATGGTAGAGTAACAGTGAGTTTAGAGAACGTTTTGTAGGATGATCCCAAAGAGTACTCACCATGAGAAACTGCTGAAACAGTGAGGTGTGTTTTTGTCACAAGAAAAAGGCGATGCTGTGCAAAGCACTGCTCATGGTTATACATTTAATGGTTGCATATCCAAATCATAAAAGGGATTACTTACCATCTGGAGTCAATCTTTTTTTTTTTTTTTAATCTTAGAAATTCTTAAAGTTCTCAACCAATTCTCCTAGGCCAAGAGCCATATACCTTCCTGTATATACTGATGAGCCAAATTACCAGTATTAAGTTTTCTCTCTAGGACAATCTTACTTATAAGTCACACATAAAGTCACATTCCATAGTAAATGGAAACCTCATGACATAAACAACCATGTTGCAAGAGCTAGTAAGCGCTATACGATGGGCTGCCTGAAGAGGAGGACCTCATTATAACCTAACGTAACACACGGTAGTGTCACGCTACCCAGTGGTGTCATGTAAAGCTTTCCCCGCACATCTGTGACACAGACATAAAAACTGCCTCCAAGATTTGTATTTTTATTTAAGCGATTTCATGGATTTTAAGTGTATAATTCTGTGACTTAATCAGTCACACAGTATTGACTGAACAGTTAGTTACTAGGTGACCTGGGGCCCAAGAGAAATGCCACAGAAAATTTTTTTCCCACTAAAACACACATGAAATAGTAGAAGACAAGATTTTATGTAACTGAGCACTACACAGTTCCGTTGTCAGCATTTAATGGGTCCTCACCATGTTGCAAGGCTGTATCTAAAACTGTATAGAACAACAGCAAAAAAGTCATTGGGGGTTTTAGCGATTTTCTATGTAGGATTTGGTGAAATTAATATGAAGCATGAAATCCCCTTAAAATTCTCAGTTGTTTGAACATTCATTCCCAAAGACCATAATGGGAATATTTGCCAAAGCTTCTATGCAGGCTAACCTCTTGATGGGTTTTCCACTAGTTTTTTTTAATCTTTAATCTGTATTTTGGTATAATTCATGTTAAATAACCTCTTCACGGTCTGAAGCTAGACTGGATGTGGATACTTAAGACTTATTATGACTTGTAGTTGAGGTGGTAAAGAAGCATATATATCTGATGTATCATATTTCAAGATGTTTAGTAGGAGGGTTAACTTTTTTGCTAGTTAGAGGAATCATTTGGCTAGATTTTGATGTAAGTATCGAGAGGAATCACAGTTCCCTGAAGAAACAATTAACAAGCATCCAGTGTTTATTTTTCACATAAACTTCAATGTGTGTTTCACTCTCCCCTGGTGGTAGTAGGTAGTAGCAGGTTTCCACTTAGGTGCTGAAGATTCTTCCACAAGTTACAGTACACTTAAAGCATCCATAAATGAAAGGGAAAAAAAGCTGCTAGAAAATGATGTGAAATGATACAGTGAAGTATTTTTTGTTTGGTTTTTAAACTTGTGATTTGTACCCTAGTTAGTTCAGTTCGCAGAGACCCGGAAAACTAGAATCCTGCATCATGAAGTATATAGGGAAGAATCACAGGCAAATCACTGTTCTTGAGAAAAAGAAAGAGGCATCTCTTAAAGCAACTCAGTGATTCTGATTAATACTAAGGTTTTAATGATGCAACTCTATAGGGACATATTTACCATTTCAGAAACTGTGTGAACCTGGTGTGTGAAATGATTTCTTACTAAATTTAGTAGTTTGAGGTACTTTAGTATATAGTTTGCGTCATGCTTGGATGTTCAAGGGAGCTTAGCACAGTTCAATTTCAGTTAAATTAGTGCGATGAATATCTTTCAGAGTGGGTGGCACCCAACTTGTTAAGAGAGATGTTTGAAAGGTTTTGCTTGAGAGAATGACATAAGAATTAGGTTCTTGGAAAGCTTGATATATCAATAGCGCATTCGGTTATGTGGGAGGAGGAAGAGCAGTTAGAAGGCTGTTGTTGCAGCAAAGATACTAGATGTGGGAATGGAAATGAGAAGCAGATGCAAGAAACATTTTGTTGGAGGAATTTAGAGCTTGCTTGAATCTGGAAGGGCCGGGATAAGCATCAGTGCTGGGAGTTGGCTCTTAATAGGTGACTGGCTGAAGAGGCTGGATGTGCGAAAGAGCAGGAGCTCCGTCTACGATGTGTAGAGACTGAGTCCTTTCTGGACATTCTTGGCTGAGCTGTGCGGCCAGGGACTTAAGAATGGTGGCCTCGGATTTAGAGAAGCAGCTGGAGTGAGAGGGATACAGTCTTGAGACTTACTCATCATTGTCTTCTCAGCACCTCACTCCATGTGTGGCCTTTAATGGTCAGAGGGAGGTGAATGGAGACAGTGGGTGTAGGAAATTCAAGAAGTTTCATCTTTGGCTCTGAAGGAACAGGTGTGCAATGAATGAGCAGAGAATCGACCAACCTACCTTCCTCCCTCGCTTTCTCCTTCCCTCTCTTCCTTCCTTCCTTCCTTCCCCCCATTTTTTCTTTCTCTGGGGAGAGTTGAACATGTTCGTATGCCAAAGGGAAGAGAAGAAAAGAATGATGACAAGGAATAAAGAAGAGGAAAAATAAATATATGGCACATTGCTCCTCTTTATGAAATCTGTGTAAAAACTTTTGAAGAAGTATGACCTTCCCTTTTTGGAGAATAAAAAGTACTTAAAGCTTGGGTAGCTTTTCTGATTTGTCTTTTGCCAGGGGAACATCATTAGTATTTACAGCAGGCGAAAGTCATCCCACACGGTTTGTTTTCCTAATTTGGTCAGTGTAATATTTGCTAAGATGAAAGGCAATTATGTAAGGAAACAGAAGCACTCAGATAATTAGATTTCAGATCCCAGACATGCTAAATATTAGGTCATAAGATACAGTAAGAAAGCATACAATGGGAAGAATTTCTAGAATGTTCCTGCTTCTGTATTCATGTGGACATTTTGTTGGGTGCAAGTGGTTTTAGTAGGTAACAAATCAAAAACTCTAGGGACCGAGATCTCTGAAATAAAAGGGTTTATCGAGACTTTACAATTGGTAGCCAGATAAAGGACTGAATCCTGGGACAGGAAGTTCCACTTCAACAGCAGCAAGGCCAGTTAACAGAAGCAACTTACCTGCCAGGCTCAAGAAGCAGGGGACATTTATAAGGGGTTCTCAAGGGAAGAAAGTTATTTAAATTCACATTGACTACACATCAGGAAGGTGGGCTAACACGAAGCAGGGAAAATCTGGAGATTGGTGCTTAGTCCATAGAGAAGGTTCATGGATTAGTCGTTGATAATGGTCTGACACTGGTCACACGCAAGGGGGTTGCAGTGGTTCTGGGGATCTTCCAGATCATTGTTGAAATGACTTCCCCCAGGACTGTGGGATTTCTGGTTAGCTGTGGCTGTGGCTGTTGGCAGATTGCCCTTCCTTGTCTCTCTCCCTCATTCTCTGGCCCTTATGTCATTCAATTTTATGACATGTCAGAATTTTTCCTTATCATGGGTAATTGAATGTAGGAGACTCCTAGGCAGTAGAACAGAGGGGTTCAGGGTGAGTTTAGGAAGCCAGCCGATGGGAATAGAGATCCTGGCTTTGCCACTTTCCTAGCTGTGTGTGACCAGTAGCAAGTTACTTAATATCTACATGCCTCACTTTCTTCTTCTGTAAAGAGAGAAACACTGTTTCTACCTTTGGAGGCTGCAGTGAGAACTTTGGGGAATAATTTTTAGAAATGTATTAGTAAGCATTTATTGAGCACCTGCTTTTGCCAGGCTCTAGGGCTACACCAGTGAAGAGAGTGAAGTGTTTGCCCTCAGGGAACCTAGATTCTACAGGGTCCTGGAAAAATTAATAAATTTCTCAAGAGGTAATATTTGTAAAGAGCTGAGCATAATGTTTCTGCATGCTTAATGTGAGCCAAATTCATTGACATCACAGAGAGCAGAATGTTTTCTTATTTTTATGATAACAATTGGATAGGGCTTCCACTGGCAAATGAATTTAGAAATTGGTGAATATTTTTCATTTGGGAGAGGAAATCATTTAATCCTAGTGGTGTTTGCATGTCAGTTGAACAATGTACATATTAATCAGTGATAATCATTTGTGTGCCCTGGAAATTCTGACTACTGTCGAGGGGTCTCTGTACTGATTTTCAAATTGTGCTTCTTCCACCTGTTAAATAAGTAGTAAACACAGAGGAAGGCTGTCACTTCTGTGAGATTTGATAGCTTTGACCCAGGCTTTTCTCTGAAGGGCTCCCTTGTTAATGCCACACATCTAGGGGAGAAAACAAGTTTGATAAAGCAATACTTAACCAAAAGTATTAATTTTGTAGGAAATACAGGACAGGGTAGTTTTCTTTAAAAACAAACAAACAAGAAAAGAAAACGATTTAAATCTAAGAAGGATCACTCTTCTGGTTTGACTGAGTCATTTGGCATGACCAAGATTGGTGCCTCAGAGCGTAGATAGTGGAAAGATAAATAGTGGGTTTGAGAACAAGCTGGCATCTGCCCTGCAAACTTCATGAACTGAAAAATCGATGGCAGTCACCTGAGGGCCAGCGGGACGCAGGTCGCCACAGAGCCGTCACCATCGTGTATTAATTATAGAAGGGGAAGCCCAGGCAGGAAGGAGGTCAGCTTCAGTCGCTCTGTCATTGCAGGAACACAACTATTTGAGGAACTAGCCACAACTCTCAGACCCAGAGGCAGTCCATTAAAGCTACCTGCTCGGTCATAGGATTCCCTTTGGCAAAAGGAGGCACTCTTATTAAAGTGGGAAGGAAGGACCTGCCCTCATTCATTAAAAATAAGGACTTCATGTACTTATAGTCTGGAAAGGTAAATGTGAGCCCACACTTAAGCCTACACCTGCCAAGGCACTTGTTTGTATTAACTGACCAGGCAAGTCTAGCCAGGGCTTCAGAGGCGCTGGCCTTGGTGCTTACAGGTTCTGGGCGTTGGGAAGGAAGAATTTTCCTCTACGCTTCAAAGTTCTTCTAGCTGGTCTAAGAATCAAATTGACAGGAGACAGGTTAACAGGAGAGGAAAAACAGCATTTAGTTACATACCTATGGGGACTCCAGAGACGTAAGATTCCAAAGACAGTCAGGGACAATGAGGTATAGATGTCATCCAGACCAAGGAGGAAAGAGTACTGGCCTGGACTTCAGAATGAAAGGGAAGTAATTCACGGAAATATGAAAGAGTAAGTGTTTAGTAAGCAGGTGTTTGCTGGGCCACAAAAACAATGGGACGTAGGAATTTTAACAGACTTTGCCACATTCCTCTCTGTCTACCTCTCCCAGCTCATACTATAATGTAGTTAACTGTGGTGACAGCCTCTTCCTGGAATAGCTCCTTCATCTGAATTCTTTCTATGCATTTGGGTGGGGAAGGTCCAAGTTGCTGTCTGAGTCTTTTGGGTCCTGGTTGTCTTCAGTTAGTCAAATCGGCATGCCAAAGTGGCACTTCTTGGGGCAGCCTGACCTTGGCCCCTACACGGGGCATCCCAGAAGCCTCTTAAGTGTGCCCGCTGCTGAGTCACCAGTGCCATGACTCACTCGCATACCTGAAAATGATGTTGGGACAGACGCGATGCAATACTTTCCTCCTTTCTCCCCTAGCATTGTTTTTTTCAAAAAGAATAGACGGAACAAAGCAAGCAAGTTTTGAGGTTTCCCTGAAAACTTGGCGTTGACTGCAACAAGTTTTTTCTTTTTGAAATGCCCTTTGTATCCTATGCAACAACCCCCACACATTGTATGCTCTTTTTGAAGTGTTCTCAATGAAAGAGTAATGGGTTACAGCAGTCTGCAAAAAGACACACTCTAGGTATTGCTCAACTGGTTGATATGTTTTAAAAATAGCTCTTGAATTTGCCATGTGGAATGCCATGTGTGAGCTCCCAGGACATGTGTGCTGCATGTCGCAAAACCCTTCACAAGTGTTATCTAGTTAAAGTGCACAACATCTGACAGGTGGCAGGCTCGTGAGTGGTTTGCAGTAAAAGGGAGTCATGCATACTGGCAGCTCTGAGCAGGGCCTTTGTGTCTTGGGGTTGTGCTGCCTCAAGAAAGAAGGAGTCTCCCTTGGATTGCAGTTGAAATGGTCATATAACCCAAGATTTTCCCTGGGACATAGGCAGTTATTAAGCAAGATTCATTACTATCCTTTGAAACTTCAGATTTTTGCCAGGCAAGGCCAGTTTTTGAGAGTGGGATCAGAAATGTGCTGGGGAGACCAGTACTTGGATAGAGAGCTCCCCCCATGGGCTGCCCCTTGGCAGGGTTGACTAGAGGGGCTCAGGCCTTCAGGAGGAAGTTCTGGTCTGGCCAGGCAGCAGGGGATGGAGGTCCTGAAGACAGCACTCGGAAAATGAAGCAGCCTGTGTTTGGAAGTCTATCCATGGTGAGGTCTGTGAGCAGGTGGAATGGACTCAGTCACCAGGCTGAGCATGGCTGGGGCAGCACCCCTGACTGGGAGAAGACAAGGGTTATCAGACAGTTATCAGAACAAGGCCTTAGGAGGAAGAAAATGACAAAACACTTTGGTACAGAATAAGGAGCAGGGAGGGAGGACAGGGACTCCAGGAGCTGAAGGTAGTCTGGATGTTAACCCTGGACTGGATGGAAAGGGCCAGTAGATGTTAGCATAGTACTGAAGACTGTGCACCATGGAAACCAATAGACAGTATACCTCATAAGTGTGACCTTGAGCAAGATACTTCATCTCTATGTGCCTCAGTCTCCGTATTAGTAAAATGGAAATCACAAAATTTCCTACCCCATAAGGTTTTTGAGAAGATTAAATAATGTGATCCATGTGAAGTTCCTAGAATGGTATGTAGCTCTTGGTAAACATTGATGACAGTGAAGGGAAGATGAGGATGATGGTGAAGATGCATCAGAAAGTACTGCCAAAGGGCCTGCTCTTCAATACAGAATTGGCCTGGGCACATGTACTCAGTGTTATAGGTGGGGATCCAGTGATTGCCAGCAGGTAGGGAAATGGGGGGAAGACTGAGAACTGGCCTGGTGGTCTTGGTGAGCACTTGCTAAGTGTTTGGTGTTTATGGGCTGTATTGACCAGGTATCCCCAAGGCATTTGTGCTGCTTTTCTTATACTTACTTGCTAACGCCTTGGTAGGATAACGAAATCAGTCTGGCAGTTGAGTTTTTAAAATATGTACCATTTGAATATAATTATTTAAGGGAGGATTTTAAAGAAAACGATTATTTGTTTTTATTCTTATGTATTCCCAAACCACTCTGTTCAGTTTTTCCCTTGGCTGATTACTCAAGGTAAACAAGGACAGCTGGCCAGTCTGTGGGATCCTTAAGAAACCCTTGGCGCATGAGGCTGAAGATACACAAAGAGTTTAACATGGTTTCTTTTCCTTCCTTGAACACGCTTCTGTCATTGCTTTGCTTTCCTGCTCAGTATACTATCATGTTCATGCTTTGTAGATCAAATTATACAGTGCAAATACCCAGGGATTAAAACACAGTAGAAATTTTAAATCAGTTGATAAACGTTTATTCATTTCCTATGATGTGCAGGGCACCAGGCTTTCTGTGCCATGGTCTCTCTATGGCCAGTGTCCTCTACCTGACTTCTCATGCATATATTTGCTCAACAAGTATTTATTATTTAGGTGCTTAATCCATGCCAAGCACTTGGTATGTTAATGAGCAATCTCTCCCAGAAACCTGCAGTGAAGTCCGTGTAGACGAATAGAGACCATGACAGTGTAGTGTGGTTGACTGCTCCATGGGAGCCCCTGACAGTCCTAGGGAAGGCCCAGGGGGCAGGTGACATCTTTAATTTTTCTAAAGTTCTGTGAAAAATATTAACTGCCAGATTTTTAAAGCCCTCTACAGTTTCTGTGCAATCAGTCTTTCGCCAACATCGAATCTTGTCTGGCACTTATCCCCTGCCTATCTAGTCATTCTCTCATGTGTCGCATTGCTCACCCCCGCATTATAACATTTTTGGTGAAATGTGGGGGGGTTACTTGCTGCTCTGTGACTACTTTATGGCAAAGAACTCCTTTTCCAAAGATCATTTTCTCTTCAGTATAATAAGCATTTTCATGACTCATTAAGGTCATGTGTCTAGTGATTAAAATTTGAATATTCAAAGACTTTGTAGTAACTTTCAAAATGTACATGTATAACATTTGAAATTGTGGATGCTCACAGGTTCTTGTGCTAGCTTGAGGCTTTGTTGGCGAGGAGTGCTCTGATCTTCAGTTCTTTTTATGTTGAAGTTTATGGACTTAATGAAAAATTCAAGTGTTAGTGCTTTGAATTTGCTGGGCTAAGGTTGGCTAAAGGGTTGGTAGGGAAAACTTGGGTAACTTAGAAGTGATATATCAGTATAGTTACTACGTCCTTTCTTAACAGATCTCACCTTATTGTGCAAAACTGTTAGTTCTCTAACAATCCATATGTCTAGGTTCATTTAAGACTTTTCAGAGGGACAGATAGTATTCAGGATGACAGTCAGCCCTTCTTTCCAGACTTCCAGGCACATTGGTGATCATATCTGGGCTCACTGCTTTTTTTCTGTCCTGCTGTAGATGCTAGGAATGGACCAGCCAGCTGTTTTCTGCTCTGGGAGACCAGGTCCTAGTATGTTTCCCGTTTGTACTCTCCTGAGGTTTTTGTTTGCTTTTCCTGACAAAAAAATTGCTGTCTGGTAGGGAGAAATTGGCTTACTATTTGTGTACATGCACATTTTCTGTGCATATAATATGCATAATCTTATATAAAATAACCATTTTTTAATTAGCACCATGGTGATATTTATAGGATTGAAGGTAGTTAAGAAATGACAAGCAAATATTTCCAATTCTTTGCATGCTGCAGGAAAGAAGACAGAGAAGTTTAAGAAAAAGGAAAAGTAAAGCCAAATTTCTGGGAGGAAAATTCTAAAGTATTGATGTTTCAGAATCTTTAATAATATAATGCAGTTTAAAAATAAGGTAGTATGATGTATGTGTGTGTGTTGAATAATGTATCTTTAAATGACAAAGGCGCTACAAACATCTATATATAGAAAAGCAATTGGTCATCATACGAGGTTTTAAAAATTAACAGAGATCTTCTGTGCCATGGATATTCTTTCCTCACTATGGTATGGAATCTTGATGGTTTGCAAATGTTTATGTATAAATGCTTGAAACAAATCTGAGTTCAGGTCCATAGAAGGAATAACATTGGGAAGAATACATCTTAAGTAGAAACTTTTTTTTGCTTTCTGATTATAAAAGTAGTATATACACATTGTAGAAAAATAAGAAAATAGAGAAAATCCTTAAAGAGTATTATGCTTAAACCCTCCAACCCTGTCCCTACCTCAGATATAACCACATTTTGGCTTCTTTCTTCTTAGACTTTTGTCTGTTCATATATATATATATATATATATATATATATATATATATATATGTGTGTGTGTGTGTGTGTGTGTGTGTGTGTGTGTGTGTATTCATTCATTCATTCATTCATTCATTCAGTAGATATCAAGTACCTGCTAAGCACCAGATACTGTGCTGGGTTCTAGGGATACATCAGTAAACAAAATATACAAAGTTTCCTGCCCCAGGTGAATTTACCTTCTATACATGTATACCCATGTGCCCAAATATTGTGACGAAATTGCGCATACAGTGCTTGCTTATATTCCTTAACCTTCACTAAGGAGCACTTTTGCCTTATTAAATATCCCTCACATCCCTCACATTGTGATTTTTAGTGGGTTCATACCTTTTACCTTGTGACTGTTTCATAATTTATTTATGTATCTTCCAGTTTGAGCTATTTGGGCATTTTTCAGTTATTTTTTATTATAAAAATAAGTGACCATGAACATCTTTAAATGTACATATTCAGCTTTATAACTTACTATGTTTTTAGGGTAGATTATTAGCTGTGAGCTTAGCAGGTTGAAAAGAAGGAACATTTTAAAACTCCAGAAGCACCGTTAAATTGCTATCTGTAAATATTGTATAATTTGCACTTCTACTAGCAGTGTATCTGTGCTCCCTTTTTTGTTGCATACTGCCCAGTATTTTGTTATCAAGAAAAAGAAAACTGCCAGTTCCGTTGGTGAAAAGTAGATCGCATAGTGTTCTAAATTATATTTCTTTGATTATTTCTAAGAACACACCTATTTTTATATATTCCTGTGGCTCATCTTTTAAAAGTCATTTGCCCATTTTTCTATCTAAAGTAATTTCTCTTATTTATTTATTAGTACTCATTATATATGGAGCCATTCAGTCCAATATCATGTATGTGGCAAATGTTTCTCTAGGTGAAAAATATGCATTTTCCCCAACTTCTTCACCAAACAAATCATGAGACGGGAAATGAGGAGGCGCCTCCTTGGGGTGTGTGAGATGCTGGGTTTTCAATCAGCATCTCTTTTCCTGGCCACAGCAGCAATGGTTCACTTGCTGTGGTAGCAGCACTTGTAGGTGGTGATGCCTAAGAAGTACATCCGTTCTTCAGACAGGGCTGCCTTTAGTGCCATGCAGGCTACAGGTTAGGCATGTAGCCTGGGGAATGAACTCTTGACTGGTGAAATGGGGTACTACCTTGCCCCCTGCCCCACCGTAGTCATCACGTGTGAGCTCTTAGGATGTGTGTGTTGCTATGTTTGCAGTGGGTTTGTCATCTATGGCCTTGATTATGTTGAGATATGTTCCCTCTATACCCACTTTTTGGTGAGTTTTGTTATGGATGGATGTTGAATTTTGTCAAATGCTTTTTCTGTATCAAGATAATTAAAGTCATTAGTCTTGATAGACCACTTAAGACCAGGCTGCAGTCTGGGTGTGACTCAGGATGTATTGACCCCTTCAACCTCCAGACCACTGAATCCTAGACCAGAGGCTGCTCTGAGCAGCCTTGTCTGGGGTAGCAGTTCTCTAAAGTGTAGTTTCCCAGCCAGCAGCATGGGAAACTAAATAGAAGTGTAAATTAGTAGCCCGTCCCACATGGACTCAATTCAAACTATGGGGAGGGACCCAGCAGTTTGTGTAGGACAAGCCCTCCAAGTGATTGCAAGGTACTCAGTGTAGAACCGCATTTCTAGAGCTTATTGGAGCAGGGTCCTGGGCTGGGATCTTAATATGTGATTATCCTGGACAGCAAGCTCAGTGGTGGCATGCACTTCAGCAGCTGCCTGCCCAGCTCTCTACCGCTGTGTATCATGGTCAAGGGACCCAGGAGCTTTTGGAAGAGTTTGGTTTCAAGGCTCAGGTATGTAGTCCAAGGTGCAGTGGTCAGATGTGGTGGGGGTGGGGGTGGGGCACAGAGACTTCTCTGGTTTGGTGTGGCCAAGATAACTTCAGGATGGACAGTGGATGTACAAGGCTGCACATTAGAACTTTGTCACTATTTTGTAATACCTAATAAGAAAAATTTCAACTGGATTTGAAATCTTACATTTCATAAGAAATTTCACTTTGACATTAAATCATATAAGGTACTGTTAGATCCTTGAATGTAAATTGCTCTAAGTTATTTCAGTGGTTATAAAAATGGCTAAGATGATTTTTATCACTTAGTTATGTGAGTAAAATTCCTTGTCAGTAGTGACCAATGAGAACATTAAGAGCTCATCATTAAAAGTTTTGACCTAGAGGAGTTTATAGTCATTTCAAGCATATAACCTAATTTTGTAAAAAGTTAATTTCAAGTAAGTAAGCTTAAGGTTCTTTTTTTAAAAATTAAAACGAATTTATTTGGAAGTTTTATAGCAACATAGTATTTAATTATTTTCAATAATACTCTGAATTTTCTTTATAATCCTTATATATTTAAAAATGTAATAAATGTTTTCCACCTTACATCCTCCCTAGCATCCCCCAGGGTGCAGGGTGCTACCATTGTCCGTGTGCCACCATGGGAAACTGTGCCAGGCAGCTCTCTGCCCTCAGTGTCTGGAAGCCCTTCACATGCTTGTATTTTCCTTCCTTCCTCTGAGTAAACAGCCTCAGTTCCTCCAGTTGACCCTGTTTATATGATCCCCTTTCCAGACACCACGCCTGTGAAGGTTCTCCTGGTTTTCATTATCCTCTGGAAAATGTGGCATCCAGACATCACCTACCTGGTGCCAGAACAGAAGGAGTATTACTGGGCCTGTGGTTTAGACACTGAGTACAAATTGTTCCCACGTGGGACTTTAGAAATCATGAGACTGTAATCTCTGTGAAGGCAGTGACTACCTTTTTCCTTGTTCTAGAGCAGGGCTTAGCATATGGCATGTGCTCAGTAAGGAGTTTTAAAATTAAGGAATGATTCAATCAAAGAGGAGATGGAGAGAAACAAAGGCAAAGTAACTGGGCCCAGTGACTTGCTTCTGGTCCCTTTGGTTCCGTGTTAGTCAACTCCAGTCAGCAACCAGATGTACTCAGACCATCCTCTGGTGGATCACTGCACACTGTCCTTACAACAGTGGGATGGATGGACTTGATGGAGGGTGACGCCATCTATAGTGGCCAGGTGACATGATGCCTGCCACTGGGAAGTGCAGGGGCCATTTGTATGTCAGTGTCAATAAGCCAAGTCCTGCTAGTAAAATGAAAGATCGAGTTATACAACTTGTTTGAAATATCTTCACTGACACTGTGCTTTTTAATATTTGTATTTCTATGACATGATACTCATGTTAGTTTGGTTCTTAGTAAAAGGTACCTTCTTCTAAATGACTTGTCATATTGAAATGATCTGCTGTCACATCATGGTCTGGATCTTACTCTTATCGCTATGCAAGATGCTTGGTATGTGATATTCATCCAACATTATTAAAATTGTAGCCTAAAAATGTAGTATGTTATTTCCTAAGACAGTTTAGAAATTAAAGAATCATACTACCTTGTTGTTTGATGTGAGACATGAGAGCATCAAGGTTGACACTCTTAGATTTGAATTATACCTGAATTTACCAGTTCATCTACCTTTTACTGACTCCTGTGTGTTTTATCACAGCTGTGCTTCACAACGGCAGAGGTCAGCCTCTGCCCTGGGTATTCCCACAACAACTTCTTATAGGTAGGTGAGTGTGCACTTGAGGGGTGTCCCCTGGAAAACCCCCTTGGTTTTCTCTGCAGCATCTCAGGCCTGCCTCCAGCTTTGCAAGGTTAAAGCAAAATAAGTTCTACAGGGACATGCTCATGCTGCTGGTCAGTGTAATGTAGTGTCCTTCCTGCCAGAGCCAGAGCAGATGGTCTCACTTGCCGGAGCAGCGTATCTTATAAATACCTTAAAACATAAAAGCATGTATACCATTAATCTTGCAGCTGGTCACTTTTCTTTCTTTGCTTTTTAAGCCTTCCAAAGTTTAGCCCCAAATATGTGGTCTATCTCTTTGTGTAGGATACCGTGGCCTGCATTTTTTGAGCTAACCTAACTCCTAGACCAATTACCGTACAGTCTTGATTTCCCCCCTCTATGTTACTTACATCAGACTTTTTCTTGTAACCTTGAACTGAAGTTCTGTAAGCTGTCTTAAATAATTTTTTGGAACATGATGGGGTCTAAATAAATATGTCACGAATATGTGCAGAATATAGACTAATGCAGCAAGAAGACTTAATTATTTTACTACAAAGTATTAATGGCCAGTTGGGAGTTGCCACTTCCATTTTTTGTTTTTTGTTTTTGTTTTCCTTACCATGGCTTCTAAAAATTGACCCATTTGTTAATTATGGATAGGTTTTAAGGTTGCAGTTGGTAGAATAGCATTCAACTGTGAACATAACTTTTCCCCTTGGAATCTTTCTTCTTTGATGTGGGAATGAGAGTAGTTTTCCATTTACTTTTGCTCATTAGAAAAATACTTCATACGCCAGGCCATGACCTTAGAGGAGCCTGAAAATGACTACCATCTCCTGTCTCACCTGTGAACAGTTTGGGTGAAGTAAGACATGAAAAGGTGAAAGGTAGAGGGTTGGAGTTAGACACGCAAGGCACTGCAGATTTTACCCTAAATGTGATTTCAACACTACAGCATTTTCTTTTTAAGTTCTTAGAGATATAAGTTGTAGATCTTATTCCATGGTTGCTGAATTACTTACCAGTGTAACTCTGTAACCCAAAAGTGAGTCTTAAAAGCATGAAAATATGTGTCCAGCTGGTGAAATCGCAAACAAAATTAATAGAAGAGTCAGAGTTACTGGCAAAATAATCCAATTTAAACAAATCAAACCAGTAGATTTCCAGCAAGTACTTCTCTTGTGCAGAGAGCCTGTGTGTATGTATGTGTGTGTGTATGTGTGTGTGTGTTAATAAGATACAATGAATCCCTATTAAGAGGGCATTTCTAGTCTAGTTGAAGGAATAAGATACGAGTAAGTGAGTGGAAGAGTTGCTGTACATAGGTACATTTAATAGGCGGTATAGCTAGTTATTGTTATAAATGAACTTGGCATGTCTTTGAAATCACAGTTGGGCAGGGAAGGTTTAACAGGAGGTAGTTTTGGAGTTGGATGTAAAGGTTGACTAGGGCTAGAGGGACAGGAAGAAGGACATTCCAGGGAGTATAAGCAAAAGTAAAACAAACAGCAGGGCAGCATGTTCTCTGGGGGCAGCAGGCAGTTCTCTAAGGAGAGGGTTTAGATCAAGTCAGTGATGGAAGGACCTCTCCTTCAGAAATGTGGATTTTCTCCTGTGAAGATTGTGTTTCCACAGTTTGGAAAGATTCTGTAACAGAAAGGATACAAAGTGCAAGGCAGTGTGCAGCTCAGAAGAAATGAGCATACAGATCACCTGGGGATATTGGCAAACTGCAAGTGCAATTCAAGGGGTTTGGGAGTGGGGCCCAAGACTGCATTTCTGACAAGCCTGCAGGTGATTGTAATGCTCACCGTGCATGGATCACGCTTTACATAGCAAGGACGTAGGGTACTATTTCAAGAAGATTTATTTGACAATAGGAACTGGATGGGCTGACATTGCTTCACCATAGGGTTTTAGAGTCAAAAGGGAACCTAAAGATAATCTTTTGCCATTGGAAAACCAAACAGAATAAAACCAAACCAAAGTCTAAAGGTCTCACTGTAGTGGGAGCAGCATTGGCATGGCTCCCCCCTCCGCTCTGCAGTGTGTCCAGGTGCCTGAGAGGTGGAGGAGGGCAAAGAAGCTGATAGCTGTGGGAATGGGATGGGTTGGTTGGATGCAAGAAACCTTGTGAAGGCAGAAGCAACAGCTCTTGGTAGCTGATTTAATGGGAAGTGAGAAAACTCCTGAGAAAATGTTGAAGTTTAAATCCTGGTAAAGTGAACAGATGCCCCATTGCTTGGCTGGAATGGAGAAGTCAGACAAGCGGGGAGTGTAATTGCCAACTGTGAGATAATCACAACTTCCCAGTCTTCTTGGAGAGTGCACTCGATGCCACGTGAATTGTAAAATTGGCCACTGGCAGTGACAGTTCAGAGCGTAGTTCCTGCCGTTAACCAGGCACACCAGTGGTAGCATGTGGCACTGTACTTGCAGGCTGATGTTGCTAAGCATGCAGTCCTCTTGGTTGGTCTACCTCCTTCCTGTACCCCTGAGGAGGTGGAGGAGGATGACTGAGCTTGGCTGAGCTGATAGGCGCCTGGTGTTTTTCCTCTCTGCTTTTGAAATAGGAGAGGGGTTTATCCGTCCTGCTTTTCCAGCTGTAAAGTTCATTTGGCTTTGAGCACTGGTGGCATTAAGGGAGGGAGACGTGGATTTCCACAAGAAGGTGGAAACAGTCAGAGTGAGGATAAAGGCATGATAATTGTTTTCCAGGACCTTCTGCCCTGAGTTTTTGACTCTGGTGTATTGCACGGAGGGTTGGAACACTTCAGAGTGAAAATGGAGTCAGTCAGGGTCAGAGTCTTGGTTTTATAATTGGCCTATGTCCTGTTAGTGTGCACATTTGCACATGCACAAGCAGGTGGAAGCACACATGTTCACACATTTTGGGTTTAGTTTTGATTTTGGCAAACCACTGATTTCTTCTGGAAAATTTCTTCTTCTTTTCCCTTCTATGTTTCACATAACAAACATTTAGGGAATTATTGTTTCCATAAATGTCCAAGTTGACAAGCTATAGATTTGAGCCACTCTCCCTTCCCAAGTAATTTTTTTGTCTTCTGATTCCCTTTCTAAAAAACTATACAGTACCATAGTTTAGTCTCATTCAGTCAAAATATGAAAATGAGGTGATCTCTAAAATCATCTTGGACCTTCACTATTAATCATGAAATGCATGCATAGCCTTCTATGACACTGGTTACTAAAAATCTTAACACCTTAAGAAAGTAGTTTAATTTAGAGCATGATCTAATTTGAGACATTAAGTCTAAAAATTTCGTAAGTTTTTTTAGATTAATTGTTGGGATAAAACTAACATTTGTCAGATTTAATTTTTGGAACTTTCGTCATATTTTTCAAAAAACACAGAAGTAGCACATGCTTGAAAAAATGTGTTAAAGTTGAGGTATATAGTGGACTTTGCAAAGTAATCATTGGTGAGTAAGAATCCTTTCAGATATTTTCTCACATGTTTACAAACATATACATGTAGATAACTTAAAAGTAAATGGGATCTGGAGATTGCATTTTTAAGGTGATCTTACATTAGAAAAAAATTACAAAGGTGTAATGCAAGACTACATGTTTGTAAAGAAGTGCAAAGAGAATGGAAGCATTAGGTAATTTACCATTTGATATATATATATTCTCTCAGACTCTTCACTATGCATGCATACATACATGTACAAATGTTGGGCTTTATTTGTATGTTGATTTAGTTTGTACTGTTTTACTTCATTAAGTTAGGGAGGTTTCCTTAGGCATTTGTAATTTACAGACTCACTAAGAGTTTGTAATATTAATGATATTTGTCATTCTTAACTAAGGGATCCATAGAAAGCTTAATGATGAACTGTTTAATCCATAGATCAAATTCCATGCATCCACTTTCTTGTTTAATAATTTTAAATGTTAACTAAATTACAATACCTTACCATAGCATTATAGGTTCAGGTTCAGCCACCAGTGTTGTGTGGCTCTCTGGATGCCCATATGTAACAAGGACTGAATTACGGAGTCATTACTCACCAAATACTGCTTAGAATACTGTCACATGCAAAGTCAATGAGCATATCGTACTCAAAATGTGTTAGGATAATACATTTATACTTGTGAAACTGTAGTATTTTTCTAGTGAACTCTTGGGTTAAATTCAATTTTGAATGCATTTCTTCATATTCTTTTGCACCATTTAGGTGGAACGTCTACATTTGTTGTATATTGGTTTTTTCTTCTGCAATGACCAAAGAGAGTCCTCCTGTGCTAGGGAAGAGTCAAATTCTTGGTGATTGAGCCATTTACTCATGATTGAGCTGCAGTTAGGGTTTAAGGAACCCCGATAGCTAAACCTTAACATTAAAAATTGTGATATTTCATGATATCTGGGATTTTTGTCAAATTAAAATAGGGTGGAGCTAAAGCACATGTGAAGGTTTAGGTAAAACAAACTTGCCTATGAGTGGATAGTTGTTGAAGCTGGGTAACAGGAATTTGGGAACTCATTATATGCTTTACTTTTATGTGTTTGAGATTTTCTATAGTAATAAGTTTGAAAGAAAAGAAAGATAATAATTGTAGCCTAAACATGATTATTTCAACCTTTATGTGATAGGTTCACGTTAAAATACATTGCCAAGATAAGCTACTTAAATAAACTACAAAAATCACCCAAGAATCCTTAGGGATGTTGTCATGAATAAATAGTCTCATCTGATTCCTCCTTTTGAAAATTTATGTGAGCTCCCATGTCCTTGGCAGTCAGTGTGACACACTGTAATTTCCAAAGTGGGTCATAATGTATCTTCCATCCCAGTGCCATTTCTACCATGTGACTTTGACATTGCCCTCCTCTTGCTGAGCAATGGGGGCTGGGTACCCTCTTGCATCTGGGAGAGCTTGTGACCAGCAGATGAGGCTATGTTACAAAAGGTAAAACAGCTTCTGCCTGGGTCTCTTGGTATGCTTTCTCTTGAAACCCAACATCCTGTGTGAGTAAGACAAGGAAATACATGGAACACCCAGGTATAGGTGTTCTGGCTGTGCAGGTCCCAGCCATTAGACAGCATCAGCCTCCAGACATGTGAGCATGTGAGCTTGCTAATAATTGTAGCTCCAGACATCAAATCACTCCCACCCTTTTAACCTTACCAGTTGAAGCCCCAGGCATCATGGAGCAGAGATAAGCTTTTCCTTCTGTCCCCTTTCTGATTCTTATCCACAGAATCTGTGAGTATAATAAAATGCTTGTTGGTTTATGTGACTTAAATTTGGGATGATTTGTTACACATCAGTAGTAACTTAAACAGTCAGCCTATGTCATTGACAGAGAAAAGAATCTTATTTTTCAGTGATAATCTGTTTCCATAACATGCCCAAAAGATACATAAATACTCAGTGACTGACTGTGTTTTGATGGTATTCAGAATTTGTACTGTTTCCATCAACATATGATGACTTCCAAGTCAGGAGTTCTGTTGTGGGACCATCATTTCTTCTCTGAGCAAAATAGTTTGTAAGTGGGTAATCAGGTAATCTCTTTAATTCTGTTTAGTCTACCTTCTGCCTTCATTAAGACCTTCCTTCCCTGCTGGAACTCCAGAACCATTGCTTCCTATCCCCGCTCCGCCCTAATACACTAATTGAATGGGACCAGAAAAGGGGTGTCCTAAATCTGTAGACTGGACAGGAAAGGAGATATCAAGGGGCCTTTCTCCTCTCATTCTGTCCTGAATCCCTGCTGCTTTATTATATAAGGAACATCCTTTATTGCTGTACATACAGCTGGTGGACCTTCTGTCTGATTCCATCACACTTTTCACTTCACATTATGCTGTGAACAAAAAAATTATTTTTCAGTAATATATATGGAGAATTAAAAGTTGTTCAGCACATCTTCCTTTAGGTGTCTGATACCAATCTATCAAGACTAAGTTTCATACTCTGTGTATAGGTGTTTTGCTAGCTTTACTGTATTTGTAATGTTTCATTTCTCGGGCTTGATGGTGGGCTTATTATATATTTTTATTATATATTTTTGTATGTCTTAAATATTTTATAATATTCACGCATACATGATAGTAATTAATAATTACTCTTCTGCATTTTTGTCATTGAAACCACATGGCATCCATCAGTGTCACAATAATGGAGTCTTACCAGTAGTCCATTTCATTTTCTCTCCAAGCATCATATAAGTCCTTAACTCAGTGGATAATTTTACAAGTTTCTCCTCAGTTGTGTAATATTTTTAGTTTAGGCTATGTTTGCTCTAAGAAATGCCTCTTAATGGTGATGGTAGTCTTTCCTTGAGAGTTGTAATTAGTAAGATTTACTCTGAAAAACATCATTTTTGTGGCATGTTTTGGAGGAAAAAACCACTAACATCACTATATAGGATCTCCTGTTTAACATCTTTTCCTGCTGAAAAGGATGTTCTGTATGAAAATACTAATTGGGTCCATTATTTTAAAGGAACAGTTTTAATACATTAGACATCAAACTACACCCCCAACCAGTTTCCCAAAAATTTGCTAAAACACAGTCAAATGTCTTATAAGTAACAAACTAACATGTGAAGATGAATTAAGAATGTTACTTCCTGCTCACTAAACATTTAGTATCATTGTTAACAAGCACCTGCTTTGTATGCAGGGACAGGTACATTTTGCATAATAGACTGTAAATGCTATGTTTATGATACAGAGTGATAAATGATGCACTCAATAAATAAAATTTATTAGAAAAATGCAGATAAAAATATGCAATAAAAGCAGGTAATTTCCTATCATGGATGCTTACCTAGTGAGGTAGAGACTTAAGGTTTGACGAAAAGGTAAGAAGGGTAGAGGGGAGGGAGGTGAATCAGTCATTTTTTCTTGATGGTTATGGAATGACATGGACTGGGTGTTAAAAGGGCAGTTTTCAGAGAAAATTTCAGAGGAGCTAAAAATTTGATCATCATTCTGAGGCTTCCATATTGACTCCTGAACAGGAGGATTTAGGATGAAAAAAATTGGAACCAAACGTTTGCTTACCTTCTGCAGTTTTAAGTCTGTAAATTCCTCTATGTGATGCTAAGAGGTTAGGTGTCAGGACATTGGGATTGGTTTCTAAGCACCAGGAACCTCTGAATTCATAGCCCCTTGTGGATTACACCTGAGTCTGATGTCATACCAGTTAGATTTGAAATGTAACTCAAACATTTCCATGCATTGTTTTGTAAAAATGGTGTATCAACTTTGGGACAGAAATGCACATTTGTCTGTTATGAACAAAGTGGGCAGTAAAAACCAGGACAGTGTTAACCAGGGAGAAGTTCTGTGGGGCTTCATGCCACTCTGGTGTTTTTTCATTAACAAACCCACTCATCCCTGGGGTGAGTGGGTTCCCAGTCCATGAAAACACTTCTCTTTCGCTTGTCCAAAAGTATGTTGTTTCCAGATTAACTCACCCTAGCATATTCATTTTATAGTCTATTATTTGTACTGAATTCCTGTTACCTGTTTACATGTATGAATTTACTGAGTCATACTTATTTTTTAGTATTTCACTCTAAATTTTTGAAATACTGGTCTGGTTTTATAATGATGCTAGTGATGAAATAGGCTACTTTAATAAATTGAACAATTGAATGCAAGTGAAAATTAGTAATTTGAAATTATCTGTTCCCATTTCCTTAATGTTAGCTGAGACTCACCAGTCTTCTCATAGTGCATGTGCAGTTCTGAGGAATATAACAATTACAAAGAATACAGTAGGATTATTGGAAAACTCATAATGAGTATGATATAACAAACTTACATGTTAGCAATACTAAAACCGCTCATCATCCTGCTTATGATTTGATGATCAGCTGGGGTCCACTCTGGACTGTGGATCACGCTTTGATGAGGACCTCCACATCAGCGTCTATGTAGGCTTAGAATTATTCTCAACTTACGATAAGGATCAGTGTGGTGCTCTGATCACCAGTGTAACTTGTTTTCCCACAGTATGTTCAATACTTCTAATACTGTAATTTTCCTATGTTGCTGCCAAAGCTGCTTTCGTTGTATCATTTTCATCCTGAGTAACTGGCTTATCTCTCACTTTTTTCTTTCAAAGGAGCTATGGTTTTCTTAACTGTAAAATGAAGTGTCATACGATGCCTTCTTATGGCTAAAATTACTTGGTTCATTTGCCGCTTGATGATCTGATGAATTTTCAGTGTTTTCATAGTATGACGCATGTTTCATCGATTAACTGGATGCTGAGGAATCTTGCTTTAAAATTTTCAGCAAGGCCATTTTATTTCTATTATAAGAGCCTGGTGATTTTTAGGGCTGTGAGATAATACCACGTTAGCTTTCTACCTTCCTAAAGACACAACTAGCCCTACATTACTAACTAGTCTGGATACATTTAGAACTTTTAAATCAGACTGGAACTCTGCTGTTATGAAAACCTGAATGCAAATGGATCGTAGTGAGTTCTGGGTCCCAGTAACAGTTTCATCACATTCAGAGAATTACTTCACCATTAACTGTCAGTACCCTTCAGTTGACTGTGCTTCTTTCTTCTGCAATAAATTGTCAGCAATGTCATGAAGTTTGGAAAACAACTCAATTTTAAGAAGCTAGAGCTCTTAATTTAAAAAAAACTTTAGTTTTTCCAGAATATCTGTTTATCCCCGCCGTCTCCCACACAGTACCCTAGCATTTCCCAAATCCCTCCATCTCTTCTTACATATCTATCTTTCTGGTGTATGCCACATTTGGAAGTCTCATTAAACCAGCATCTGTTCTGTTTTAGGAGAAACCCGATGCCAGCTCCACGTCACTTCAGCTGCGGTCCCAGCTCGAAGTAAGCACGATGACTTTAATCTTCTATTTTTGCTTCTGCCATTTTTTAAAAAGTGATATTCTGTACAAATCAGATAAAGCCTGCTGCTCTGCCTGCACTGACGCTCTGAATCTTCTCTCCTAGGAGTCACTTGGCTTCTGTAGTGCTGTTTCAACACCAGAAGTGGAAAGAAAGTAAGTGTTCCTCCCTCTGCCCAGGGCAGAATTTCTGTGAAGGTGTCTTTTAGTTGCACGCTGATGGAAGTCAAGTGGGTGATCATGTTGCGTATGTCCTATGGAGCCTGATGTCATATTCCTTACATGTTGTGTGCGTGTGCATATATATGGAGGTGGACAAGAGTATGTTTTGTAATTCAGTTGTTGATTCGTAAGGATTCAGCAAAAGTGACTGATTGAACATTGCTTGTTTGAGTGAACCCTAAATCAATATTTGGAAGTGAGCACGAAGAAAGGGAAAGGACAGTTAAGTCAACCAGGATTGGTTTCCTTCTTTTACATCAGTTTTTGATAAAGGATGAAAGACATAAAAAAGCAAAGTACAAAAATAAAAATGCATTCCAAAGTAAAACAATCATTAGAAACCCTCCTCTGCATCTTGCTTCGCTGGGTGACCTTAAAACAAGAATAAATGCTTGTGATGGCAAATGCTGAGACCCTTTCCTGTCAAAGGCAATATTTTTGTTTACTTGTCCTCCTAACTTGGACCCTGTAATGTTTACTCTCATGGAAGATAATTCTATGTTTTATCTTATATTTCTAGTATTTCTTTTAGGCAACTTTAAAAAATGAAACAAATGTTGTTTTTCCTATACCCTTTCCCTTTTTTAACTTTGTCCATCATAATTACACTAGACAGTTCTATTTATGATTGTTTGAGGTAAAGAAATTTTAAGCAAGTCCACATCTTTATAAACAGACACTTCCTTTGGCACAGAGCCACTTACACTGTTTCATGCCAGGAGAGGCATAGAAATGGCTTAGGAATAAAGTATTTCTGGAATGAAAAGCACACGTTGGGAGAGTGTGTGTGTACTTTACAGCACAGCTCTGCCTAATCCGTCCACGTGTGTGTGCTGCTGGCCCAGACGCAGCTTCAGGGAGGGAAGGCTGCCAAAGCTTTGGTTCTTAATTTAAGTGGCTAAGCAGATTGGGTTCAAGAATGAGGAACATTGGGGGTGATGAGCAAAAGAAAATCAAGGTCATTGCCCACTCAAGGTTAGAGGGTAGATGTGCAATGAACATGAATCTTGTCTCAGCAGTTTAGTAGTGTGGAGGCTGAAATATACAACAGATTTGAGTTGACATTGACTTTGAAATTGGAGGTACCATGGTCACACCTTGAGCCAAGTGGGGGCAGGAGCATTGACCAAATGGGCTGTAGGTTGTTCTGACCTAGTTTGCTACCTCTGGCATGATTCAGCCTGGGAACTCAGGTGTTCTCTCAAGAGTCTCTGAATCCTTCAGGGAACAAGAAATGTTTGCCTATCCTCCTAAAGGAAGTGACTCACCAAGTTGATACTAATCTTAGGCTGGGTATTTCTTCTTCCCCTCAATTAAAGGTAGTCATTCCTTCCTTGTTTATATCCTTCACTTAGTATATAATGTGGCATTACTCTTGTGGCCAATAGAGACTGGCAGCCTCCCTTGAGGTTAACGAAAAATTTTGAACACATGCGCTCACACTGCTATTGAGAAGCCCAAATCTTTCATCTGTAATACTGCCATTTTGCTTCTATTTTGTAAATGGTTTACTTAAACTTAGGTGTTACTAAATAATTTGAAAGTTTTAATTCATTTTGTACTTCATTTCCCTATTCATGTTTTTCAGAACCTATGGCACTCTTTTTTTTTACCTCTTACTTTTAAAAAGCTATTGAAAAATTTTAAACGTAAACTTGCAAGACTTATACAGTGCCCTCCCATATAACTTTTACTTAGACTCACTAATTTGCATGTTGTTGCTTTCTCTCTTACACACACACACACACACACACACACACACACACACTTGCATAGTATCACTAATTGTTCTTGTTATTGCTAAACTATTTCAGAGTAAGTTGGTGATTTTCCTGATGTACAGTTCATATTCAAGTTTCTCTAACTGAACCAATAATGTTTTCTATAGTATTTTTTTAATCCCACACTTAAAAAAGAATCAGAGCATTTACATTTCATGCCTCTTGTCCTATTTAATTCCAAAAGATTTCATGGCCTTTCTTTGTCTAAAAGCATAAGCTAGTTGTTTTGTGAAATAGTCATTAGTCTAGGTTTCTTTTCAGATCTAGGTGATGCGTTTTGATGTTGCATTCTCCTCCATAGGTTACATCTTGATGTCAGTTTGTTTCATTAACATTGGTGATGTTAATTTTGCTCACTTGATTAAGGTAATATCTGCCAGGTTTCTTCTGAGAAGTTACAATGTTCCCTTTGCATTTAATAAATATTCTGTGGGGAGATAATCCAAGACTGTGTATATATCTTGTTCCTCATCAAACTTTTACTGGTGGTTTTAGATCTCTTTAAGGATTCTTACCACAATCAATTTTTCCCTGTGATGGTTCCAAAGTGGTTGATACTTACTACTAATTGATAGTGACATTGGATTAAATCTCCAGAAAGGATTTTTTTAAAAAGATGAGTGAGGTATCATTTGGATGCTCTAGATAAGATTATATTCTGAGTAGGTTTGATGCAGTGTTTATATTGAAATATTTGTATTTTAGTACTTGACAATGCAAGTACTTTGAAATGCAAAATCCTGCAATTATTCAGATCAAAATATGTGCTGGTAGCTTTGCAAGCCCTGGAGAATGACCTGGCAAAGCAGCTGCTTGTGTCTGGTTAGTGTCTGCCTGCAAAGTATCTACCAATCGAAATATCATTCTGAGTCAGCAGTGTTGTGTTCTGGGCAGGAGTCTCCTTCAGAAGGCAAGAGAACAGAGTGAACAAAAGCGGACAAGTCCTCCAGCAGCCTGCCCTTGGAAGGAGAGGCACAGATGGTGATCAGCTGTGTAGGAGCTGCCTTCTCCATCCACAGTCCCCCCATTCCTGCCCAGTTGATTCAGGGACCTTAGGACATCTTCCTCCCTCCCTTATCCTGTAGTTAAAATCTATTCTGAGGAAGGTATCAGGCACTAATTATGCAAATGTCTGATTCCTAAAAAATATATCACCTCTTCCAGTGGTATTCAGCTTTAGCAAGGTTTACAATCCTGATCTTCCGGGGTAGACAGCAGGAGAAGTCTAGTATGCTCGCCATCACTGCCCTGGATGCCTTGCCATGTGGGGTGCTGGGGCTCTGCTTGGCTTGTAGAAATGACCTGCAGGATAGATGGTGTGGATAAAGTGAAGGTTCCTATGGCCAGGATTCTCACCTGGCCCTGGTTGGCTAACGCATTACACATGTGTGGGCAATACGTTGTTATTGACTCTATATAAGGATCTCTGCCTGGCACTCTGGGCAGCACGGTGGTATGGCTGCAAGGCTGCAGTAGAGCAGAGACAAGACTGGAGTGGTGGCAGCGCCAAGGTCAGAGACTGCGATGGCTGCGGGGGCGGAGAGGCCCAGAGGCAGAGACCAGCTTGCTGCACGCAGACTTGCTCTGAGTGGACAGGATTCTAGTGATTGACCTGCCACCGTGGAAATAAAGTTGGATATAACCCTTTCACCCCAAGAACGTTCTACTCTCATTTCTTTGGTCATATTGAATCCATAGTGAAATTGTCTTGGGCCGAAACCCATTGGCAAGACAGATGGATAGACAGACAGACAGACAGAGAGAACAAACCCGCCCCTGTGCCTTTGACAAAGGACCCATTCATCCTTATTTTCTTACGATCTGACTGGTCCCTCTAGATGCTTTTCACTGGAATGTAATAAACAAGGCCAAGTTACCTTTCATTTGAGCATCTTTTATTTATATCTGTTTGCCTTGCCTACTGAGGAGGCTGTCTACTTTTTTACACCCACCTGGGATTTGTGTCAGCTGGCTGAAAAGGTGATCATTAGTTAAGTTTCTTGTTACTCATCAGTTGTCTCAGGAATATCTAGAAAGCCAGGCTTTTTTTGCTGGGAAATATCTCTACAACTGTATCTATTAGGAATGAATTTAGCTGCAAGTAACAGAAAGTGCGATAAGGAGTGGCACAAACAAGCATAGGGGTCATCAGATACACCCTTGTTCCATGGTGAGGTTCAGGGCTGGCACGGTGGCTCATGTATGACTTCATAAACCCAGGCTGCATTTGGTGTTTTTGTTTTGTTTTTGGGTATTGCTTGTCCTATTTTTAAAGTGGCTGCTGCATCTTCCAGTTGGGAAGGAAAAACAGGGTGAAGGGAAGAAGATAGAAGAGCAAAAGGCCACAGGCACATCCTTCAGAAAGTGTTCCTTGGAACCTCATCAAACACATTCCCCCTCATCCCACTTATTTTTTCATGCAGCCACTGTTCACCATCAACGGCTCTGTGTGCAGGGCACTGTTCTGTTGGCTAGGATGTTGTGATGATCAACTGACACGAGCTGCATGGAGGGAGGGGTAATAGAAAAAAATCATAAATGGTATCGTGGAGAAAAATACAGCAAAGAAAGGAGTCCCAGAATTGGGGCACTTGGCCACTACAGCCATTGATGAGTTTGGAGAAGTGATGTTTTTAGGTAAGCCCATTGCTGTCCTGAACAGAGTGGGCTTTTCTTAAGGAGGCAGAGGAGACACTGGGTAGGAACCTGGAAGCATTTCCCACAGTAAGTTCATCTTTCATTTGCATAGGTATATATACAAAACAGTGTAACCTGAAATTAGCTGGATATATAACAAATAAGTTATGTGTCAAGATTATTTATATTCATCACTTCCAAGGAAGCCACTGTAGGGGAGCCCATCTGGTTATTTCTAGGTGGGTATCTAGGTGGAAGTAGTCTTTATGGGGTTGGTTTCCTATGAACAGAAAACAGGAAAGGAGAAAGCAGGAAACAGTAGGTTATGTTTATTGAGTGCTTATTACGGGCAGGAACTGGTTTAAGCCCTTAACATTGACTCATCTAATATAACCTGATGCAGGTCGGTGGTATAGTATTCCCATTTATAGAGGAACAGAGAGGTTAGTAAGTTGCCCAAGGCTACACAGCTAATTAGTGGCAGAGCCTAGATTTTATCCCAGTTGAGAACCAATGCTCCTAACCACTAAGGTGTAATTCCAAAATACTTCGGAGTGCATTGCTTATGTAGACAGAGAGGTGAGATGCAGATTGAGCTCCTTACCGTCATAAAAACAGCATCAGCTAAATCCTACACTCCACTGGTTCTCTTGAAAGTAGGAGTGTTTTATTCCCATTCTGATACAGGCCGGGTCTCAGTTGTTTACTTACAGAAGCACGAAGGTCCCAAATAAATCTCAAAACTTCACCTTAGCCAATATTTATAAGCTCTTTTCTAGTAAGTCTTTCACCAGAGTTGAAAATTCCCTGATTTAGTTTCACTTACTTTCAATAACCATGACTACACTTGAACTATTTCACCGTAAAAAAGTCCAAAAATACATAGCATGATGGAAGAGAAAGGTAAATAAACGGTGGGAAAGCCAAGAGAGCAGTGTTCTGTGGCTGAATTTCCCAGGTGGAGTGTCGTTTATAGGTGTCCTCTGCGAGCAGTTAGTCCATTTGGACATTGTTGCACTCTTGGAGGGGTTTCATCTTGCAAGTTGATCACTCTTGACGGTGGCCACTTTCCTTTTCTCACCCTCAAAAATCTCTCGTCTCACATCCTTCCTCTTTGCCTGCAGGGAAGCAGCTCCTGCTCGTGTTCTGGTGTTTCTGCCTCATTGCTCGGCCGCTCTGGATTGCTCCCACCTCTGAGGGTGCCTTTCCCTTCCTGCTCTCCCCCTGCTCTGCCCTCTGTCCTCCTTCCTCACCCTTGGACCTGCCCTCAGGTGGGCTGAAGAGGCCGTTTCTCAGAACGGCCCTGCCCCTTCATGGCTTGCCAACCTTGGAAATTGCTGCTCCTTCTGGCGGGGTGCCCTCGTCCCCCACTCACTCCCCATCCTCCGCACCCCTTTTATCAGGGCAGGTTCCATTCAGCCTTACAAATTCAGCTCTGGTCTTGCCTCCTCCCAGAAGTCTTCCCTGGTCCATGGAGTTGCGGTGAAGTGTCCTGCTGCCGGGCTCTGGAACCCCTGGCTTTCCTGCTACCGAGGCAGGGGACCGCAGTTAGGTGTGTGCACGTGTGTGTGTGTGTATGTGGTCACCTCCCACTCTGAACCTGAGATCTTGGCATAGAAGACTTTAAATGATGTTGGATAAATGAGTGAGTAGAGTGTGCACAAACATGAGTTTTTTTCACCCCATGAAAATCTTTTCTGACATTATACTTCGTTTCTCTCCTCCCCTACTTACTGAACTTCCCCCCTCAAGCCCAGCCCCCTCTCCGTTCCCTGCTGAAATGCCCTTTTCGAGGTCAGCAGCTCAACAGCGACCAGCCTGGAGGCCTTTCCCCCTTACAGATCCTCGTTGCACTTGGCCTTGCTGACTGCCCTTCGGTTACGCTTCCCTCTCTGTCCTCTCTGCTTCTGGTTTCTCACTTTGTGCCCACTCTGTGCAGTTCTCTTTTTTCTGTCCACCTCATACTGTTAGCTTTTCCCCACCGGTATTTTTATTAATCCAGCGTCATCCTGCAAGCGCTCCCACCGTAAGTACCCACTTCTTAGGCCCCCACCTCACATCTGCGTTGCTTCCTCGGCCCCCTTTCCCAGTCCGGTGACCTGCGTGCTGCAGCCTCTTGCTGGACACCTGCTCATGACTACCGCTGCCACCCCAGCTGCGCACTCACAGCGAGCGCCTCACGCCCCCTTCATCCTCCTTCATTCCCTCTTCCTCCGTCCTCCTCGCTATCCCAGGGGCCACTTTCCAGCCCTTCACCCAGCCTTTCATCATTATCTCCCGCTTTTCTTCTGTGATTCCAGAACCTCAGTTGCCAATTCTGTTGCTGCTGCTTCTGTAACTTTTCCTTTGTTTCCCTCTTTTTTATCTTTATGACTCCAAGCAATGTCCTTAATGCTCTTTTCATGAACCAGAAAAAAGCATTCAGAAGAGTACTCCCAGATTTGTCTCCTTAAAGTAGAATTAGGCCACACCACATCGAGGGGATACTGAGATCCCTCAGTGGCACCTAGAAATGAGGACCTCTACTGTTTGCAATGTGGTAATCATCCCCCCCCAGTCCAGCCCCAGCCCAGTGTTACTGCTGCAACTCCCAGTCATGTCCCCCAGCTCCAGGACTGTGCCCCAGCCCCGCCCCCCCCCCCCCCACACACACCAGGGCCTTATTCCCAAATCCCTCCTGGGCTATCTGGAGTTCTTGCCTTGAAAGTATTTCTTTTCTTGAAGTTCTATTTCAAGGACTGCTTCTCCTTGGGTGCTTTCTGGCTATATTTTCCCCATCTTTTGAAATCCGGTAGCATTTTTATGGATCTGATGTCTCTTAATGTACTGTAACGGGTGTCATCACCGTAACATCACTTATTCAGGTTATTTCTCTGTACTGGACACAGTGCTAATAACTTTTTCTATATTTCATTGTTTAGTTTTTTGTGAACTCACTGAGGTATGTACTATTTTTAAGAGTAATTAGTTTGCCTAAAGTCCCAGAGCTGGAGACAGAAATCCTAATCCAGTCTGGGTGTCATTGTAGCCTTGGGGTTAAGATGCCCAACCTGATACCACACTCTCTGGGCTCAAATTCAGGTGTTTTCTCTGCTCTGCAACTCGTGGTGAGCTACTTAACCCTGTGTCTACAGTTTCCACAATGATAAAACGAGGGTGATCATTTCAGTGCTTTCCTCACTAAATAAGCTATGTAGTACCACATAAATTCTCAGTAATCCGGTCGTCTTGATCTGTCTTGGCCGGCCCAAGTTCACACCCTTCCCTGTGGCTCTAGCCTGCCTGGCCCAGTATGGTCATGAGCACCTTGAGGCTAAGAGCTCACTCCCTCTTTGGATTCTCTTCAGTGTCCAGAACAGTAGCTTGCACAGAGCACGTGCTCATTGCACTCAATCCATTAAATGCCCCCAGTTCTTTGAAATAAGGCTAAAACTGGATTGTCCCGAGGACTGGAATTACAGGAGGCCTCCTTTGGTCTCACCTGTTACCCGGCATGCGCCAGCATCTCCTTACGACCATTGCAGTGTAATGAGAAGTAAGTGCTTTCTGCTTGTGAGTATTAGCATTAAAAAGACACCTGTTAAAACATTTTAGAAAAATGTGGTGGAAAGAAGAATGGCTTCCTGCAGATATACAGCTGAGGGCTGCCTCTCGCTCCCCACCCAGTTCCAGCCCGTTCTTGTTCATGGCTTCTCAGATTTTTCCTCCTCTGTTAAATAGAAATAACAGAACACCAAATATCTCCAGGTAAAAGTACAGTATCAAGAAACACACACAAAATACATAGTTATTTAAAAAACTCTTAAGCTTTTAAAACCTGCCATTTTGTTGGGAGGGTTCATTTATTTTTGGTAACAGCTTTATTGAGATGTAATTCACTTACCTATTAAAAGCATACAACTCAGGGGTTTTTCATATATTCACAGAGTTTTGCGCTCATCACCACAGGCCATTTTAGAGTATTTCTGTCAGTTGTTAAAGTCAGCTTTGAGATAACAGGGCGCCCGCCATATAACAATAACAAGTCAGTCATCGATGGTGAACAACCCAAAGGTGTGTTCAGTATATTCACAGAGTTGTGTGACCATCACCAGAGGAAATTTTAGAACATTTTCATTACCTTAAAAAGAAACCCTTTAGCTATTATTCCTCCATTCCCTGATGACCCCCATTCCCTAAACAATCGCTAATTCACTCTCTGTCTCTGTAGATTTGCCTACTCTGGACATTTCATGTGAATAGAGGGAAAGTGCATTTTTGGAAGAAAAGGTGTTTGTTTTAGCTATATTAGGTGTAGAACTTTTGTATCCAGCCACCTCAATGCGTAAGACATTCTTGTCCTGTTAGTAAGTTGTTGCCTACCTGGGACCTCCTCTTTCTTCCTCAGCAAGCTTGCTCCTGGGGTCTGGGCTTGAGGAGGGGCATCCCGAGGGCAGGGTTTGCTGCCTGTGGTCCTCTGGTCTCCCCTCCCACGTGCCAAGGCTGGGCTCTCTCTGCTCGTGTCGTTGGTAGTGGGATTAATTCTCCTTCAGATCAGACCAGATCAGTGAGAATTGCTGGTGAGGTCTGTGAGTTTGCTAGGAAATCCAGGTCAAGCCATGTCCCCTGGAGCTGAGATGAATGCATCCTGTTTCTACATCCTGTTTGTGGCAGGGCTGTGGGGTGGGGAGGGGAACACCAGATTTTTCCCACGGAGACCATGCACATGCACACACGGGTGAGGAAGCCATGTGGAGACCTATTCTGGGCAGGGGAGGTGGGTGCTCATGGCGTGTTAGAGCAGCACAACGGGGTGAACCAGAGGCGACTGGGCTCACCGGGGTGGGAAGTGTAGGCAGGACAGCAGGCCTCGGTTTCAGAAAGTAAATGGGCTGCACCAAGAGCTAGGCATTCGTATCTGTACTATGTATTGCTTTAATCAGTTTGCCGATAGCCATACTCCAAGGCTGTGGGCACAAGGGTGAGGTCGCTGTCCCAGGGGCTGGAGCTCACAGCATGCTCCCTGCCTGGGATGATGGCCTGCGTCACGTCACCCTCAGGGCTCTAGTTCACTTAGACACTGGTGAGTTTGAGTTAGGCGGTCTCCTGGGTTCCTTCTTGCACAGGCCACCCTTCATTTCCTAACCCAGTCCAAACCATGTCCCCTGCTGACCAGTTTTGTGTGGACTGTCCACATGTGCTCTCGCGGGTTGCAGGTTGTGGCGTCAGACAGAACCTGAGACTCCGCTTCAGCTCTGCCAGTTGTGGGGTTAGGAACAATTTATGGGAATTTTCTAAGCCTCAGGTTCCTAATCAATAAACGTGCACAATAAAAGCTTTTTCGAGGGATGGCTGGCACGACGGGCTCGCTTTCCACTTGGTCTCTCCCCTTCGGTAGCCGGTGGTGCTGCCCATGGTCATGGCGGCATGTCTGTGGTTTTCCTCCTCAGTCTGGAGATCACAGTGCGCTCCCTGCCTCAGCTGAGGCCGTACCCAGAGCTCATTTAGGGCCACAGCCACTTAAAATGTCGTTGCCACGTGAGCTTTCCTTCTGATCCCCAAAGAGGGGAGGCTGGGAGCCACCATTTTCATAAAGCCTGTGTGGTTGCAATGCGCTGAAATACGTTCGTGCGGGTGGATCTGCGTCTGCACACGTGTGCTCCAGCTGCAGCATATTTGAGGGGCTCAACATTCCAGAAGCAGCCCGGGGAAGCAGCAGCTGTGCCAGATTCTCTACCTCAGCTGTTCCCTACTGAAGACTGTGTGTCCCCGACTCCGTCTGTGAGCGAGCCTCCAGCTGACCCAGCCCCAGGGTGAGCCCATGTGCCCCTGCGGCAGCCCTCGCAGAGGCATGGCGGGTGCGGCGGCTGGCGACAAGCCCTGCTGCCAGAAGGATCCCTGATGCACAGCAGGCTGGGCTCTGTCTTCTGCAGGACTGGTGAACAGAGCCTTGGGCCAGAGAGAGGGTGGCAATCAGTAAACAAGTAACAGTCCTTTCCTGGCAAGAATAAGGGAAGACCCATACTTAAACCTTCTGTGTATAAACCCTCCTAACACTCCTGTAATACAGATGGTAGTCGACAGCTAAGGAAACTGAGCTTTAGAAAGGCTGAATGGCTTACCAAGATCCCCATCACAAAACTTGGGTGAGGTGTAGAGGTGGATTTCCATCCAGATCCGATTGTGTGTTGAGGACAGGCCCCTCGTCACAGACTCCTGTGCAAGGACCTGCAGGGACTGATGCACTTAGGAAAGGCTGGTGAGGGGCTAGGCAGCTAATGAAGTTTAATTGAATAGATGTTTTTCAAATTTCTGCTCTATAGGTGAATATGCTAGGCACTGGAAAGATGAATAGAATAGGATGGTAGCTGTCCTCTTACAACTTGAAGAAGACATGACAAAATGGTCATAATGCTATGAGTACAGTGCGGAGGAACTGTGGGAGGAGGAGTCCCCTGGAGGATCGGTGCAGGCCATGGACCACATGACTTCAGTGTTAGGCAGGGTTCTGTTGGAGAAGCAGATGTTAAGATAATGTTGTTTTCTGTTGGTGAAGCAGATGTTAAGATAATGTTGTTATAGGGTCTGGATCTTGCATGTTTGTGGGGCTGGTTTCACAGTGCAGGTGAGGCCATTCCCTGTGTCTGATGATATGGCCCAAAGTCAGCAGCACTAGCATTTGGGCAAAAAAGGTACAGGCAAAGTGGGGAGAGGCGATAAACTGCCACCCGCAAAGATGAGCTGAAACTCACATCGTCTCTCACCACTTCCAAGCAAGCCTCCAAACTGGATGGTGCAGGAAGTCTGCAGGAGGAGCTGGCCTCCTTCCTCAGCAGCTAAACGAGCCTTGGGGCCCAGACTTGGGGAACACCGGAGGAGGCGACTGGGCAGGAATTCCAGCCCTGCAGGCCCAGCTGCTGCCCCAGGCCACCCAGTCACCCAGGGGACACACTATGACATGTGTCAGCTAAGACAGGGCCTCATGCCCCGCACTGACCTTGAAGCAAAGAAAGAAAATAGCTAACCCCTCCTTCTGCTTTCTGCATCTCACATGAAAAATCTCCTGTGACCCATGTTGACCCAGAACTGTGCAGGGAAGGGAAATCTAGGAAACAGAACTCGGCTGAGCCAAATTGACCAACTACAAATCCACCCAGATTGTAAAGGAGGCGCGCTGGAGGGATGACGGGGGTTCTTTGGCCAAATGGGAGCACAGCTCCTTTAAGGGTGGGCAAGTGGTTCACTGCCTATGCAACCTGAGGAACCAGCTCGTGGGGGGTCTTCAGGGCAGCTCAGGAGGTGTATAGTGATGGGTTTAGTATGTTAGGAGGACTGTTGTCAGAGTGAGGAGGGAGGTGGGACTGGGTGTTCCCTGGAGGCAGGGAGACTGTGGTAGAGGGGAGAGATCATGCAGGTTCGAGACTTCCCAGAACCTTCCCTTAATCGTGCTTCCCTTTTAAAATCCTCTCATCCATTGGCTAATTCCTTCATCTGACCCTTGGGAGTGTTTCCTGTGTGCCAGGCACTGGGGATAGATGCGTGATCGTCAAGACTAAGCCTGGTCCCCAACCTCTTGTCTAACTGCTTTGACCAAATAAAACCTTACAGTCATGGAAACATGTGCAGAATATTGGCTGCTTGTTTCATCTTATGTATTCTTGCAGTCTGAATTCTCTTCTGAAAATTGCACTATTTGCACAAAATCCTGCTTATTAGATTTTGGAGGTGTTGGAGTAGAAGGATACAAGGAGGGAATGGAGAAGGAAGGAGCCGGGTGGGATGTTCTCCCCACTCTTCCTGGGGTTGGGCCAGTGGTTCCAAGCACATCCGTTCATCAGAGTTAGCTGGAGAGCTTGTTGAAAAGACAGACCCTCAGGCACCGCCCAGGCCTAATGAATTGAATTCTCCAGATGTGGAACTCTGGAGCCTTTAACAGGTTTTCCAGGAGGTGCTTAAGGAGCAGCTTGGGTTTATGAATCATTGCCAAGACCTGTTTCTTGTCCGTCGGATGCCGGTGTCCGAATCGTCTGCAGCAGGTGCTGGTGCGTTGCTTCAGATAATGCCATCGGGCCAGAACGGGGAGGATGTGATGCAAGCTGGGTGCTAGGTGAGACCTGCCTGCGGATGTTCGGGGAGGATGTTGCCATGTGGAGGGCGTGTGGAGGTGACAACGGAAATGTGTGTAAATTTAAAAATGAGATCTGAATGGTGACAGATGCTCACTAGACTTATTGTGGTGATCATTTCACAATTGTTGAATCACTATTTTGTACATCTGAAGCTAATATAATATTTCAGTTACACCTCAAAAAAAAAAAAAGATCCAAGAAGACAGGAAAGCTTGAGTTCCCATTGTCATTTTCAATACAAAAATTTTCCATCAGCTGTGTCAAAAGGAATTAAAAGTATGGAAAAAATAAAAAAGAAAGAAAGGCAAGCCTAGTTAGGGCAGAGGTCGCCGTGGAAAGGTCCCAGTCCTCTGTGCTGCTTGCCAGGCAGCGCCCGCAGTCATGTCCTGGACAGTAGCCAGCCACTGTGCCTCCAGCGTGTGACCAGCCAGGTGAGGGAGCGCCCTCCATGCCCGCAGCTCCTCTCCTGGCCTTCAGAGGCGGCCTCACTGACTCCCCTGCCCCCCTCAGAGCAGCTGACAGAAGAAAAGCTGGCAGTCCCGCCCCCCACGTCCCTCCCCGGGGTCCACGGTGTCCAGACGGCAGAGCGGCCCGCGTGGCCAGTGTGGCTTGGGTGATGGTGAATGGGAGCCACTGTTTCCACTGAGAACGTTCTGACCCGCTTCTGGAACCATCGCCATGGAAACAGACCCTGGAGACAGTTGAATGGAGCCCGTTTTCCTCCCATGTCCCCACTCTTTATACCACGAGGCCGAGGCCGGTAGGGCCCAGCGCTTTGCAGGCTGGTTTCCCTGTAGGTTCATGCCAATCTGCTAATGCCGCTCTTTACCTTACTCTGCCATCCCCACTGGGATAAATTTCCCCATATGCACTCTGGGCCAGTCAGAGGCAGTCCACTTCCATGCCAGTTCTTGGGCTGGGGCCCGCATCACCCATCCTGTTAAGCACATGGCCTTCCGTAGGAACACGCAGGTGCTTCCCTGTTGACCCGGGTGGCCTCAGATTTCACTACACATCCTTGCAGAAAAGTCTTGGATCACATGTTACACATTCTCAGTAAAATTTAAAGGGGAAATAGAGGGGGATAATTCTGCTTCATTGTCAGAGTAAGTAGCCGTCATTAAGAAGTGTAAGCAAGGCTACTTACAACAGTCTTCTCATCTTCAAGCTTTTGTGGTAAAAACAATATGCTAAAATCCTCTTTTGTTTTATTTTGCTTTTGACACTGATTAGTAATTCTTAGGATACAAAGGCCTAAATAAAATTTAAAATTCACATTGAGGCCATAAAAGGCATTCGCTTTTACTGGTTATGCTAAAACCAGAATGAACAGAAGGAGGAAGTTCAAGACTTTTCTCTTTTTTGAACACCTTAATTTGTATGCCTTTTGAGGAAACACGGAAAGTCAGAGCTTGACCTGGGGTTGCAGACTCCAGTGGCTTAGGCACAGTGTAAAATTTCACTTCCCAGGATGGCAACTAGAGAAAGTGCACACTATTCTGGCTTCAGGCTCACGGTGCTGTACTTGGCCCTGGGAATCATTGAATTGGGGCCAGAAGAACTGACTTTAAGCCTCAGCTCTGAGACTCACAATCAGACACATCACTTCCATAGACACTGTGGGCCTCAGTCTCTTCATCTGTGTAATGGGGCTAGTTCTTCGTAGGGTCTCTGTGAGTCTGAAATAGGATGAGATATATATGAATATGCTTGATAAACCCAGACCAATATTCTGTAGAAGTTGGTCATTTTGACTTCTTAACCACTGCCTCTCTTAGGATCATATTCAGTTGCCTGAAACTGAAATCTGACTTCGCTGTTGAGGCAAGTGGGGGAGTGATATTTTCACAGAGCAAGGAGTCTGGTGGTAGGTAGTTCGAGGCTGGTACAGCTGCTCAGGGCATTATTTCCTCTCCTCCACATCCATATGTGACTGACTGCCTTATGATAAAACGGTGACCAGGCCGAGTGCCATGTTTCAGGCAGGACCGAGGGGAAGGGCAAAACAAAGGGCGGGGGATGCGTGAAAACGGCGTCAGTCCTTTCCATTAGGAAAACGCTAACGTTCCCAGAAACACCCATTGTCAAGTTGCAGTTAGAGCTTGTCAGCCAGATGCTGACACCTGGCTGCAAGGCAGTGGGAGGAAGTATTTTAATGGGGTACATTGCCATTCAAGCAAAATCAGGGTTCTTTTAGAAACACAGAAAGTAAGAGTGGATTTTGAAATGGGAGGCAACCGGCCTCACCTCCTGTACCACTCACTCAACCATTTGCTCTTGCAGCATATCTATATAATTTACCTAATTATATTGTAATCATGGACTGTGTTGTATACAGTTTCCCCCATCAAGCTGCACAGGGCCTCATTTTCTATACTAAACAATAGATACGAAGTAAGAAATTACCGTTGGTTGCTCTTACTTGAAAATGATTGGTTTCTGATGCCTTTTTATATGAACTTAGATAAATATTACATGCCCTCTAGTATGTCACGGGGATATTCTGAAGGTTAGCTACTAAGTTTGAAAGAACTGGGAAGGCATTTATGGCTTCGCAGGGCCAAGATAGGTGCTGTGATTTTCTTAAGTGCCGCAACATCAAAGGTGCATCCATGCTGCAAGTTTTGCTCAGCTTCTTAGACAGGTCAGACCCACAAGGCCACAAATGAAGAGTAATACAGCCCAGATGGGGAAGGGAAGACCCCCGGAGAGGTTTTGGGAAGTCCTGGGGAATGGCAGCTTGCTGTCCCAGATTTGATTCCCCTTGTCCTGAGCCCACGTCTCTGGACATGTCCAGCTCTGTACTTCTGCACTTTGTATGGTCCAAGCCCAACACAGCCAGACCCTGGACCTCCATTGTGGAGAGATGGCCTTTGGCTGATTTTCAGGCATGAAACTCTTAAAACTTCAGCCAGTGTCCTGCATCATTAACTTTCGGTACAAATTACCAGTCGGTGAATGAAAGGATACACGTCTCCTTCAGTGCACCTTTGTGAAGGATTTTTCAGATTCAACAGGGGTGGAGCCCGTTCTTGTCCTGGAGAAAGTGTTGGCCACCTTCAAGGTGCCAGGGAACCAACCCCTTTCATGTTGAGAAACTGAATTACATTCTGAGGTCTGAGAATTGACTCCATAGGGAGAGCTGGCTGAGAGAATAGGCTAGCATTTGGAATTGCTTGCTTTTTGCTGGTGGTGCTCAGTGTCTACAGGATGTTCTAAATACTGTACAAGAGCCATAGATCACTGAAACCTCCAGAAAACCTATGTGATAGGTAATAGTGTCTCCATCTTGTACAACAGGAAACTGGGATTCACAAGGGCCAAGTAATTTGTCCAGACTTACTAGTTGGTAAATGGTAGAGCTGGATGTTGAACACTGGTGGTTGGACTCCAGAACCAACATTGTGAGCCATCGTGCTGGGTGGCTTCCTGGGTAGTGGGCCTTAGGATAACATCATTCCCAGACACTAGTCAGCTGCCCATACTATTCTACATTGTTACCATGTTCAGTCATTGGTGTTATGTTTTCTTTAATTCTAAGGACAACATGGATTGCTTTTATAAAATACAATTGAGAAGTGAAATGGGGGTCACTATCTCCATTCTGGAAATTTGAGGGGAATTAATTAATGTTTTTCTTAAAAAAATTAAAAAAAGGATTTAGGCTTGATTTGCAGCAGAAAAGATCATGTTTAGAGATATTTAGAACTTCCATGTACCTGATATAATTAGCAGATGGAAGGATAACAAAACTGATTGTTACTGGAAGGAAAGTGGCATGCCTGGATTGGCTGTCTTTTTGTCTGTATTTTTCTGAGTAAGATACTCCTTTCGCAGCATCTTGTATAGAAGGAATAGGCTTGGAATTACGGTAATTCCGATAGCAGTTTGAAACCAGACACTATAAAGGGGGAAAGGGGTTGAAAATGTCAAAACTTAAGGCTAGAAATTTAGAACTTTTTTTTTAAAATATAATTTATTTTATTATCATTAATTTACAATTACATGTGCAATATTACGATTATTAAACTACCCCTTCATCAGGTCCCCCCCACCAACCCCATTACAGTCACTGTCCATCAGCGTAGCGAGATGCTATAGAATCACTACTTGTCTTCTCTGAGTTGTACTGCCCTCCCCGTGCCCCCCCAACATTACATCTGCTAATCGTAATGCCCCTTTTTCCCTCTTATCCCTCCCTTCCCGCCCATTTTCCCCAGTCCCTTTCCCTTTGGTAACTATTAGTCCGTTCTTGGGTTCTGTGAGTCTGCTGCTGTTTTGTTCCTTCAGTTTTTTTCTTTGTTCTTATACTCCACATATGAGTGAAATCATTTGATACTTGTCTTTTTCGGCTTGGCTTATTTCACTGAGCATAATACCCTCTAGCTCCATCCATGTTGTTGCAAATGGTAGGATTTGTTTTCTTCTTATGGCTGAATAATATTCCATTGTGTATATGTACCACATCTTCTTTATCCATTCATCTACTGCTGGACACTTAGGTTGCTTCCATTTCTTGGCTATTGTAAATAGTGCTGCAATAAACATAGGGGTGCATCTGTCCTTTTCAAATTGGGCTGCTGCATTCTTAGGGTAAATTCCTAGGAGTGGAATTCCTGGGTCAAATGGTATTTCTATTTTGAGTTTTTTGAGGAACCTCCATACTGCTTTCCACAATGGTTGAACTAATTTGCAGTCCCACCAGCAGTGTAGGAGGGTTCCCTTTTCTCCACATCCTCGCCAACATTTGTTGTTGTTTGTGTTTTGGATGTTGGCCATCCTCACTGGTGTGAGGTGATATCTCATTGTGGTTTTAATCTGCATTTCTCTGATGATTAGCGATGTGGAGCATCTTTTCATGTGCCTGTTGGCCATCTGAATTTGTTCTTTGGAGAAGTGTCTATTCATGTCCTCTGCCCATTTCTTAATTGGATTATTTGCTTTCTGTTTGTTAAGGTGCATGAGTTCTTTATATATTTTGGATGTCAACCCTTTATCAGATACGTTTTTTATGAATATATTCTCCCATACTGTAGGATGTCTTTTTGTTCTACTGATGGTGTCCTTTGCTGTACAGAAGCTTTTCAGCTTGATATAGTCCCACTTGTTCATTTTTGCTTTTGTTTCCCTTGCCCGGGGAGATATGTTCATGAAGAAGTTGCTCATGTTTATGTCCAAGAGATTTTTGCCTATGTTTTTTTCTAAGAGTTTTATGGTTTCATGACTTACATTCAGGTCTTTGATCCACCTTGAGTTTACCTTTGTGTATGGGGCTAGACAGTAGTCCAGTTTCATTCTCTTACATGTAGCTGTCCAGTTTTTCCAACACCAGCTGCTGAAGAGGCTGTCATCTCCCCATTGTATATCCAAGGCACTTTTATCAAATATTAATTGACTGTATATGTTTGGGTTAATGTTTGGATTTTCTATTCTGTTCCACTGGTCTGTGGGTCTGTTTTTGTGCCAATACCAAATTGTCTTGATTACTGTGGCTTTGTTGTAGAGCTTGAAATCAGGGAGTGTAATTCCCCCTGTTTTATTCCTCCTTCTCAGGATTGCTTTGGCTATTCGGGGTCTTTTGTGGTTCCATATGAATTTTAGAATTATTTGTTCCAGTTCATTGAAGAAAGCTGTTGGTAGTTTGATAGGGATTGCATTGAATCTGTAGATTGCTTTAGGTAGTATAGCCATTTTGACAATATTTATTCTTCCTAGCCAAGAGCATGGGATGCATTTCCATTTGTTAGTGTCCTCTTTAATTTCTCTTAGGAGTGTCTTGTAGTTTTCAGAGTACAGGTCTTTCACTTCCTTCGTTAGGTTTATTCCTAGGTATTTTATTCTTTTTGATGCATTTGTGAATGGAATTGTTTTTCTGATTTCTCTTTCTGTTAGTTCATCATTAGTGTATAGGAAAGCAACAGATTTCTGTGTGTTAATTTTGTATCCTGCAACTTTGCTGAATTCAGATATTAGTTCTAGTAGTTTTGGAATGGAGTCTTTAGGGTTTTTTATGTACAGTATCATGTCATCTGCAAATAGTGACAATTTGACTTCTTCTTTACCAATCTGGATGCCTTGTATGTCTTTGTTTTGTCTGATTGCTGTGGCTAGGACCTCCAGTACTATGTTGAATAACAGTGGAGAGAGTGGGCATCCCTGTCTTGTTCCTCATCTTAGATGAAAAGCTTTCAGCGTCTCGCTGTTAAGTATGATGTTAGCTGTGGGTTTGTCATATATAGCCTTTATGATGTTGAGGTACTTGCTGTCTATCCCCATTTTGTTGAGAGTTTTAATCAGGAATGGATGCTGAATTTTGTCAAATGCATTTTCAGCATCTATGGAGATGATCATGTGGTTTTTGTTCTTCTTTTTGTTGATGTGGTGGATGATGTTGATGGATTTTCGAATGTTGTACCATCTTTGCATCCCTGGGATGAATCCCACTTGATCATGGTGTATGACCCTCTTGATGTATTTTTGAATTCGGTTTGCTAATATTTTGTTGAGTATTTTTGCATTTACGTTCATCAGGGATATTGGTCTGTAATTTTCTTTTTTGGTGAGGTCTTTGCCCGGTTTTGGTATTAGAGTGATGCTGGCTTCATAGAATGAGTTTGGAAGTATTCCCTCCTCTTCTATTTTTTGGAAAACTTTAAGGAGAATCAGTGTTATTTCTTCTCTATATGTCTGGTAGAATTCAGAGGTGAATCCATCAGGCCTGGGGGTTTTGTTCTTGGGTAGTTTTTTGATTACCAATTCGATTTCGTCACTGGTGATTGGTCTGTTTAGTTTTTCTGTTTCTTGCTTGGTCAGTCTTGGAAGGTTGTATTTTTCTAAGAAGTTGTCCATTTCTTCTATGTTTTCCAGCTTGTTAGCATATAGATTCTCATAATATTCTCTTATGATTCTTTGTATTTCTGTGGGGTCCGTCGTGATTTTTCCTTTCTCATTTCTGATTGTGTTTATGTGTGTAGATTCTCTTTTTCTCTTAATGAGTCTGGCTAGGGGTTTATCAATTTTGTTTATTTTTTCAAAGAATCAGCTCTTGGTTTTATTGATTTTTTCTATTGTTTTATTCTTCTCAATTTTATTTATTTCTTCTCTAATCTTTATTATGTTCCTCCTTCTGGTGACTTTGGGCCTCATTTGTTCTTCTTTTTCCAATTTCAGTAATTGTGTCTTTAGACTATTCATTTGGGAATGTTCTTCCTTCTTTAAATAGGCCTGGATTGCAATATACTTTCCTCTTAGAACTGCCTTTGCTGCGTCCCACAGAAGTTGTGGCTTTGTGTTGTTGTTGTCATTAGTCTCCATATATTCTTTGATTTCTGTTTTGATTTGGTCGTTAACCCATTGATTAATTAGGAGAGTGTTGTTAAGTCTCCATGTATTTGTGAGCCTTTTTGATTTCTTTCTAAAATTTATTTCTAGTTTTATACCTTGGTGATCTGAGAAGTTGGTTGGTAGGATTTCAATATTTTTGAAATTACTGATGTTCTTTTTGTGGCCTAGTATGTGGTCTATTCTGGAAAATGTTCCATGTGCACTTGAGAAGAATGTGTATCCTGTTGCTTTTGGGTGTAGAGTTCTGTAGATGTCTGTTAGGTCCATCTGTTCTAGTGTGTTGTTCAGTGCCTCTGTGTCTTTACTTATTTTCTGTCTGGTTGATCTGTCCTCTGGAGTGAGTGGTGTGTTGAAGTCTCCTAAGATGAATGCATTGCTGTCTATTTCCTCCTTTAATTCTGTTAGTATTTGTCTCACATATGCTGGCGCTCCTGTGTTGGGTGCATATATATTTATAATGGTTATATCTTCTTGTTGGACTGACCCCTTTATCATTATGTAATGTCCTTCTTTATCTTTTGCTACTTTCTTCGTTTTGAAGTCTATTTTGTCTGATACAAGTACTGCAACACCTGCTTTTTTCTCTTTGTTGTTTGCATGAAATATCTTTTTCCATCCCTTCACTTTTAGTCTGTGTATATCTTTGGATTTGAGGTGAGTTTCTTGTAGGCAGCATATAGATGGGTCTTGCTTTTTTATCCATTCTGTTACTCTGTGTCTTTTGATTGGTGCATTCAGTCCATTTACATTTAGGGTGATTATTGATAGGTATGTACTTATTGCCATTGCTGGCTTTAGATTCGTGGTTACCAAGGGTTCAAGGGTTGCTTCTTTACTATCTAACAATCTAACTTAACTTTCTTGTTAAGTTATTGTAAACACAGTCTGATGTTTCTTTCTTTCTCTCCCTTCTTATTCCTCCTCCTCCATTCTTTCTATAATAGGTGTTTTATTCTTTGCCTTTAGTTAGTATTTGGATGGTCTGCTTTCTTTGCTATGATTTTATTTTCTCTGGTGACATCTTTTTAGCCTTAGGGGTCCCTCCATCTAGACCAGTCCATTTAAGATATCCTGTAGTGGTGGTTTATGAGAGGGAAACTCACTCAACTTTCGTTTGTCTAGAAATTGTTTAATCCCTCCATTATATTTAAATGATAATCGTGCTGGATACAATATTCTTGGTTCGAGGCCCTTCTGTTTCATAATGTTAAATATATCATGCCATTCTCTTCTGGCCTGTAAGGTTTCTGTTGAGAAGTCTGATGATAGTCTGATGGGTTTTCCTTTGTAGGTGATCTTTTTTCTCTCTCTAGGTGCCTTTAGTACCCTGTCTTTATCTTTGATCTTTGCCATCTGAATTATTATGTGTCTTGGTGTTGTCTTCCTTGGGTCCCTTGTGTTGGGAGATCTATGAGCTTCGGTGGACTGTGAGACTACTTCCTTCCCCAGCGAGGGAAAGTTTTCAGCAATTATTTCTTCAAAGACACTTTCTATCCCTTTTTCTCTCTCTTCTTCCTCTGGTACTCCTATAATGCGAATATTGTTCCGTTTGGATTGGTCACACAGTTCTCTTAATATTCTTTCATTCCTAGAAATCCTTTTATCTCTCTCTGCCTCAGCTGCTCTGTACTCCTGTTCTCTGTTTTCTATTCCATTAACAGTCTCTTGCATCTCATCCATTCTGCTGTTAAGCCCGTTGATCGCTTGTCTGATTTCTGTATTGTCTTTCCTCAGTTCCCTCACTTCCTCCCTCAGCTCTTGCACATTTCTCTGTAGGTCCATCAGCATGGTTATGACTTTTATTCTGAATTCTTTTTCAGGAAGACTGTGCATTTCCATCCTTCAGACTCCCTCTCTGGGGTTGTCTGGTTGATTTTGGTCTGAACCATATTCCTCTGTCTTTTCATGGCTGTAGAATTGGTCACTGATAGTTGCCACATATGTCAGCTGGGCTCTTTAAGACTTTAAAAAGAGAAGAAAAAAAAAGAAAAAAGAAGAAAGAAAGAAAGAAAGAAAAAAAGAAAAAAAGAAAGAAAAGAAAAAACAAAAACAAAAACAAAACAAAAAACAAAACAAAACAAAAAAAAAATGCCCACCGGACGTAGATTCTGTGGGAATGCTGTAGGTGGTGCTATTGCCCTACTATTCCACAGCTGTGACTGCGCCACTCTGCAGGGCCCTTTATCGCTCTGGCAGGGGTGGGAACGAATAGGAGGCTGTTGATCTCAGTGAGAAATGTAAGTATGGCTACGCTTCCTCAGTTGCCAGCTAAGGCGTCTGAAACTCCCCAGGACTCGCAGCCTGCTGGGCTGAGTGTGCTGGGGCGATCCGGCTCCTCCGCTGGGCTCCTGTCTCTTTAAGACCGCTGAAGAAAGCACGCACTTTTTTTTTTCCTTCCCGGGAGCCGGCTGCAAGCACCCTGGCGCGTTCCCCGCTCAGATCCTGCCCCTCTGTCTCTCCAATCTCCGCTGCACTGCGCGATGTGGGTCAGCGCTCCCCGCGCAGATCCCCGGGGCTGGCTACTTCGCGGGGTGTGCTTCCACTCCCTCCCGGCTCTGAATCCTCTCCTCCCGCCGGTGCGCTGGGGTGGGGGAGGGCTCGGGTCCCGCCGGGTCGCGGCTCCGGATCTTACCCGCCTCTTGGGGTGCCGAGTCCTCTCGGGTGTAGCTGCACGCTGTGCGCTTTCCTGTGTATTCTCGTCTCTCTTTTAGGAATAGATGTATTTGCTGTGTTTTCGTTGATAAATATAGTGTTGGGAGGAGATTTCTGCCGCCCTGCTCACACCGCCATCTTCCCGGAAGTCTCCACACATACTTTTTTTTAAAATTCAAGTACTGGAAGGTCTTTATCAGTGCCTTATTCTTCCTGGCGTTTTTCCTTCCATGTTGGAGATTTCATGACACAAGGATTCTCTTCCTCACATGACTAGATAGGAGAATTTCTGATTTTGAAACAGGATGATACCTAATGACTATTGGACCTGGTACTGGTTCCCATAGAGGTTTCTGCTTATGGGTTTCTGCTCTGGGGAGCTGTAACTACCATGCTTTTCATTTTAGTACACCCAGCACTCAGAACACCTCTTGGCGTATGTAAACTCATCAGACATATTTGCTGAGTGAATGATCTCTAGGATTATATTCACTTTTTTCCTCCTCTCCTTTTTCACAATTTTTCTTTTATCTAGTGTAAATACTTTTGGGCATCTGTTTTTTTACTGTAAACAATGGTAGGCAGAGTTCCAAGATGACTCCCAATGACCTTATATAACTTCTTCCCTTGCATGTGGGTGGAGCCTGTGACCAGGAGGGGATACCCCTCCCACGATTACCTTGCAGAGGTAATCAAGGCCCCAAGTCAGTTGATTCCGAGTTAATCAAAAGGGAGGTTATCGAGGAGGGCCTGAACTACTCAGACAAGCCTTACAAACAGACAGTTTCTCTGGCCGGCCTCAGAGGAAAGCACACAGCTAGGCTGTGAGGAGGAGCATCCCCTAGAAGCTGAGAGTGGTCCTGGCCACCCGTTAGCAAGAAAATGGGGGCCATAGTCATACACCACAAGGAAACAAATTGTATCAACACCTAAATGCAGCTTGGTGGGACCGAACCAGAGGACCCCCTAAACTGTGCCTAGAGTCCTGACCAATAGAAATGGTGAGGTAATACATGTGTGCTATCTTAAGTCTCTGAGTTTGTGCTGATTTGTTATGCAGTAACAGAAAACTAATATATAAACGATCTCATTTCTTTTTGTAAATTAGGATATACATAAAGCACAAATAACCAATTGTGGTCACCACACTGGGTGGTAGAGCTGCCATGCTCAGAATTCAAGTGAATGGATGTAAAAGAAAACACGAGAAAAAACAAAAACCTATAACTCTTATTAAGTAAGAGGGCTGGTGTAGTCAACTATACCAGTAGGTAACTGTGACATTTCCTCTCTAAAGAATGCAGTCTCTGATGGGAGGGACTTCATTCAGCCTTTGGATAACTGTAGTGTTTGCCTCAAATTGTTCCCATTTTTATATCAAATTGCGTGTTACTGGACTGTGGACAATGGCACAAGTACTAAAACAGGAGAAAATGTGAAGTGTGTCCAGAGACTCTGTAGACAGAATTGTCCTTCAAATGAGGGCTCTGCACCCTTTCCCAAAGGATCAAAATCAACAAATAATGTGTAGACGCAGTAATCCCACTTCTAGGAATTTACCTAAATAAAATAAAAATCCCTGATTCAAGAAGATATAGGCACCCCTGTGTGTATTGCTACATTATTTACAATAAGATATGGAAGCAACCTGTGTCTATCAGATGAATGCAAATGTTGAACCACCGTGTTGTAAACTTGAAACCAATATAAGATCTTATATCAATGAGACTTCAATAAAAAAATAAATACAATAAAAATAAAATGAATGGATAAAGAAGATGTAGAGTACCAATGGAATATTATTCAACCACAAAAAAAGAAAAATCCTGCCATTTGCAGTAGCATGGATGGATCTAGAGGGTATTATACTACAGGTGGAGAAAGACAAATACCATATGACTTCACTTATGTGTGGAGTCTAAAAACAAAACAAAACAAAATAAACAAAATAGCAATAGACTCAGACACTGAGAAGTTACTGTTGGTTACCATGAGGGAGGGGCTATGGTGGGAGGGTGAAACAGCTGAAGGGGATGAAGAGGCACAATATATCAATCATAATATAATCACTGGGATGAAAGTACAGCATAGAGAATATAGTCAATAGTTTTGTACCATCTTTCTATGTTGACAGATAGCAACTATACTAGTTGGGGTGAGGATTGAACAATGTATATAACTGTAGAATCACTATGTTGTATACATGAAACCAATATAATATTGTATTTCAATGATACTTCAATAGAAAAATATCAATAGCAACAACAAAAATAAACACTGTGTAGCATCCTAAGCTCTTCTATCCAACTTCAGGATACTTGGAAGGAAAAATGGGGGCAGGAGCCCTTTTAAATAGTCAAACATATTTTCCCACAGTTTGAAATTTTATTCTAAAACAGTAAGATCCCAAGACAATGGTGCCAAGTTTTTATCTGTTAAAGACCTGGAATGTGACTCCAGAGCAGTTAATTTATTGATTCAGTCATCTGACAAATAGTCCTATTTATGAATCAGAACTTGTGTTAAGAGTTGGGGAGATAGCAGTAAACCAGAGAGACATGGTTCCTATACTTTTGGAGTTGGAGGGAGAGACAAGAAATAAAACAAATTAATCAGAAATACATTTAAAAAATTAGTATCTGAGAAGCAGTACTGAGAGAGAAAATGCCAGGGGATCTGTTTCGATAGGATAGTTAGGAAAGACCTCTCTGAAGAAGATATTTGGATGGAGATGTAAAGGATAAGAAAAAGAAAAGCTTACAAAAAACAGGGATAGAAGTTCCAGGCAGAAGGAATAGCAAGCCCAAGGACCCTGCTTCAGGAAAACGCCTGGCTGGTTGTAGCAGCTGCATCTCTTGGGTCTAAGGGTGCCTGTGTGTGTGTGTGCATGTGTATTTAGCTTCCTGATCTATGATTTAACACGCTAGAAGTCTAACCCAGCATTGGACACAGGATAGCATCAAAACCACACTAAGTCTAGTCATAAGTGAGGCAAAAAGATTTACTTACTCCATGGCCACAGAAAATGGCCCTAACCCCACCAGCCATCTCAAAATCAAGGATTAAGAAAGTGGGACAGCAACCCAACTGCCTGTGTTGTAATGTATTAAAAAAGAGTTCACATTCACAGAATCCTAAGTGCAGGCTGATGTTTACAGAGCTGACCGAATCCTGGCAGATAACCCTCATATGCATTCTCCAAAGGACCTCTAGAGTTTTCCAGTATAGGCACAACCTGGGATGGATCAAGTTGATTCCTTCAAGAACTGGGAAGCACTCATGTAGCCTTTCTTTACATCCAGTAGCAAGACATCCCTCTTAGGAAGCCAGCCTTGACCTGTACGGGAACTGTCATATTTAGACAGATTGGAGCTGATGTATTCTGTCACTTCAGGCTGAATTTGTTTATTTTCATGTCACGTGCTTTCTATCATACAGAACAGGAAGAATGTCAGGGGTCTGATTAACAGCCTTGTTCACTTCACATTTACAAGAGGCATGGAAGCTGTGACATTCTTGACAAGGTGGGGTAAACATTCCTGAACTCATTTTTTAGAGGGGCAGCCCTTTAGCAGATACCTGAAACATCTTCACCTCTGGTCTCCCAAATCTGGGGCTTGGACATTAAATCTTACAGAAAGCAGCCAATACAAGTGTCTTCCTGCACTCCAACTAAAGGCTTAAGAAAAAGAAATATCACGTAAAACCGTGATCCCAAATGTCAGTTTCCCTCAGCTTTCATAACCTTGAATACAGCCAACATCTTAATTCAGACTGTTTAAAAACATACTTTTCTGGTGACTGCTGAGCTAGAGATGGTCCTTAAGCAATTCCCTCTGAAAATAAGATGAGGTGTTAGGTGCTGGAAGAAAGGTTTAGCAGTCTGCCTTTATGCAACTCACAGCAGACCAGACTACACACCTGCTCAGCTGAGGGTTTGGATGAATTGGCTGGATGAGACTGTTTCCCCAGAGCAGGTGCTCTCTGCATTCTGATTGGTCTGAGCAGATGGATGCTGACGTTCGGACAAGCTTAGCATCCCGGGCATCTTGTCAAAGAACGTCACTTACCCCTGTGGCCTCTACAGCCCTGAGAGGGGAGAAAATGTTAGAATAGAGGACTCTTTAGTTCTCCAACAAGTGGAAAGAGGTCTTTCCAATGGGACAGTGCTGGAAGGCTTATGTTTTGAAAATCTTGACTATTAAAGAAGTTTGAATACATCACATTCCTCTGCAAAATGTTTTTTAATCCTCAGTTCAATGTAGTTTTTTCTGCTATATGTAATGTATTTTTATACAGCTTGTATCACGATAGTTTAGCAATAAAACAGTTGAAAGAAAAGAAGTGGGACAGCATGTCTCGGGAGTAGTCAAAGCTCATGCGTATCATCACCTTTACACGTGTGGTACTGTCTCTATCTCATAACCATGTTCCTAACGCACCCTGTGCCCACTGACATGCTGTCATGCCCACCTCCCGCCTGGAATATTACTTCATTCCTATTTTAACACTAACTTCATTCTGGCTACTAAACCATGAGTTAATATTCCACCTGGACAAATGCCTAAGCAAACATCATTTCTCTCTCTCCTCCCAAAAGTTAAACTCCACTATTTATAAAGGCTTTCTTCCTCTCACTTTCTCTTATTTCTCCCCGCAGCCCTTCCCCTCATGGACCTTTCCTTCTCCCACCTTCCTTCTCTTTGATTCCCACCAGCTCCCTGCACCCCTTCACCCTCATCCCACCAAGGCCCTGCCATGGGAATAGCATCACCTAGAGCCCGGGGACCTGGAGCTGTGGGATAGGCGACACCCACCCAACAAGAAGGTCTTGAGGCGGTGCCAGTTCCTGCTGACACACTGCTTTCTCCTGCACAGCTCTAGGGAAGAGGACAGTAAAATCATCACTTGGAGCCATGTGCACCCCCCAGGAAGAGGGAGGAAAGGTCTCATTGACTTCCTTTAAAATAGTCCCATGAGGCCTTTGGAACGAAGAGTCCATCCTGGGAATTAGATCAAAGGTGTCAAGTGACTTTCCTTAAATCCTTTCTGGAATCAGATGAAGTATAAATGAAGACACAAAAGGATCACAATTTTATTTTGTTACATACCCAGATACAGTATTTTACACACACTATAGTTTATAGCAGACTTCTACTTCACAGACTGATAAAAAAAAATTTTTTTAATAGAGGGTACTACGGACTGGACGTGTCCCCCCAAATTCAGATGTTGAGGCCCTGATGCAATGGTATTTGGAGGTGGAGCCTTTGGGAGGTAATTGGTCACAAATGTGGAGCCCCCCTAATGGGATCAGTGTGTTAAAAGAAAAGGAAGAGCGCAAGCCTCTCTCTCTGCCACGTGAGGTCACCACAAGAAGGCAGCCATCTGCAAGCCAGGAAGCAGGTTCTCACCAGAACCTGACCAGGCTGCACCCTGACCTCAGACTTCCCTGCTTCCAGAACTGAGAGAAGTATTTGTTGTGTAAGGCTATGGTAGTTTGTTATGGACCAGAGATAGACAAAGGATAGATAAAGTTCTCACTAACTTTCTTATTTTCTGTTAAGGACAATTAGAAAAATACAATTGCTGTCTTCTCTCACCAGCAATTCGTAAATGCTTTAATGCCAAACATTAGGAAAGATATAGTCTCAGAATAAAAAAGTCTTATAAACCAAATTATTTTTCTCATTTTGCTAGGGAACAGCAAATGCTTCATCTCAGACTGGCATTTGTGAACAGTGGTTAAAACTTTAGTGGTTAAAATAACTAAAAGCTTTTAAGAGGAGCTTTCAGATACAGCTGGATCCAGGTTCCTCACTTATGTGGTCTGAAATCCTTCTCCATTTCTTGACTTCATTGTCTCTGGTGGTGCCTATATTCTCACACAGGCTGTCCCCAGGAGGGGAGCAGAGGACCATCAGCAGCTTTAAGCCTTTATTCTAGTAGTCTAGCTACAGACCATTGACTCTGTGGCCTGTCTCTCAATAGCACAAATCGGGTTATGTTCCTGGCCCTAAAACTACCATAATAACTCTGACTGGTCAGTCTGGGGTCATATGCCCAACTCCTGGAAGGCAGTGTGGAGCATGGGGGACTGATGGTACAGGAGAGTTGGTTCCCAGTGTTTAAAAAAAAATCACAACACCGTTACCAAATAAGGAAGAATTGATGGTTATGGATAAAACAACAAAAGGACATTACAATTTAGTAAATAATTCAAGCACCATTTAAATTTTACTGTGTCTCTTATCTCAAGTGAACTCAATCAGTCAACATTTATTAGGCACACTTATGTGCCAGGCACTTTACTAGGCAATAGGGATACAAAGATAAATTTACTAGGCCCTGCCTTCAATGCACATATCATCTGCGAGGAGAGTGAAAGGTAGACACTTTTTACAACAGAGTGTGAAGTGACTGAGGCTGTCCCCATCAAAGGCTGAAGAATTGTAGTCTGAGTTATCGTTCAGTTCCCTGCTTTATTTGGCTAATGTAGATCTGACTTAGTGCAGTATGAAGTTGGAGAACTCAAACACTGTACACTAATTCAGACATAATTATCACATGCAGGTAGAAGTTGGGGGAACATGAACTTGACCACAGTTTGACAAGGGACAGCAATGTGACCCAGCTGCTTGATGCATCTGTGTTAGAGAAGCACAGAATTGCATGGAAAGAGCACAGTCCCACCAGGCCCCACAGGAGCCAGGCTTCCAAGAGAGGATAGTATCTCTTAGTTCCATCTTGATGGACACACAAAAGAATTAGTTTTTTTTCCCCCAAAGTGTTACCTCAACTAGACATTTGCATTTTAAGGTAGATATTTGTGGTATTTAGTTCCTGGCACATTTTCAGGAAGGACACTGAAGGTCATGACATCACTAAGCCTTGTGGACACACCAGGATAAAATATTGCCAAGGGGAGACAAATATGGCCACTTTGGAGCAAAATTTTGAAACCAGCTGAGTGGGGAGCCCACACTGCACAATGGAAAGACTTTAAAACCAGCAAGATGGTGGGCTGACCCCTAGCTTTGTCCTTCACAAGTCCTGTTATCTTGGGCAAATCAGGTATTTCCCAAAATACCGGCAAAGAATCATGAGTAGAACTCAAAATGTTCTTCAGGACAATTCAGGTGGTGCAGGAGCCAATTTTTGACTGATGCTCTGACCAGTGAATAAATCACATAGTGAAAAAGTTATGCTCTTATCAATTTATCTAGCTCCTGAACACATCAAAGAGAAAGTTCCTATTTCATCTTAAATTTCTAATAGAGGCTAATTTCATTTTTTAACAAATGAAGAATAGGCCTCAGGCTCAGAATTAGAATTTATTAACAATTTGGTTTCCATTATATTTATTTTAAAGATTACCTCCTATGAACAGCAATCTATAGTGTTTTTTGCATTTACTGGAGTGGTAGAAAATTTCCCTTAAGAAACAAAGTGGGTGAATTTAAATAAAAATATTAAACACAAAAATAGAAAGTTGGCATGCCATTTCATCAAGAATTGTTATAATGGTTTTCTGAGAGTACAAGGTTATGGTGAAAAGTTGTATAGGAATGACAAAAGTGTGGGAGATATGGGAAGTGCTAGGCAAGCTGCTTGGCCTCATGGACGCTCAGTTCCTCCCTGATAAGCAGAGATAACAATAACTACCTTGCTGGGTCGTCCTTATGTGCCAGGAAAAAACCACCAGTATTATTTGGAAAAGGAAAAGATGAGCTTGGTTATCTTGCTTCATTAATGTAGGCAACCAGGAGAAGAAAATAAAGACAATTTACAAATTATTTTTTAGAAGATATTGATGCTATTCAAATGGGGACCCTGTTTCTGCTTCTTGGGGTAATAAATATTTTTCTGACAATAAGAAGTAAGCTCTTAGGCCAGGTCTCAATAAACATTTACTATCAAATTGTCTTCAGTTTTCAGCTTCTGTTTCTTTCCTGCCACTTTCTCCTTCCAGATCCTCAGATATCTTCTCTCTTTCTTATCATGGAAATAGGATAAGGTAGGATAGTATCTCTTAGTTATATCTTGATGGACACACAAAAGAATTAGTTTTTTTTCAAAGTGTTATCTCAACTGGACATTTGCATCTTAAGGTAGATTTGTTTGCTTGCCTGTTTTATTTTTACTTCTAATTATGGAGGAATTCCTGGTTCCTCATTAAACTAATTTCAAACTCCTGCAAACAGACAGGAGGAAAAGGAGCCCCTAGGGAACACTATATCAATATATAAGAATAGCCCTGAAAATAGACATGGTACAATCATTATTATTATTTCTTTTAGACCTCAGGAGCTTCCTTATAGGGTCCTTCTGCTTCTAGGAAGAACAAAACAGGAATTGGCTTTACTCTGGCCAACTGGAGTCTATTCCTAAATGAAACCAAATGGCTTCTGTTGTCTTCTAGAAGTTGGCTCTGCCCTAGCGCAAGTCCACTAGACAGATGCCCTCCCTCTAAAACTGTCCTGGACACCTCGCTTCCCCAAGATAGCTTGAGACTTTCCCTACCCTTCTTTCCTCCATCCAACCTGAGTCCACTCCACTCCTTTCTGTCCTCGTGCATTCTGGCACTATTTTGATGAGTTAGTAGTATTTCCAAGTGATGTCTCTTCCTTCTCTGACATCTTAGAATGCAAATATGCCTTCTATATTCTACTACTAAGTTGTTGGACCACATCTTTAATAATATAAATAAGTCTATTTTATTTTATCTGCATTCCTCCTTTGCTGGAACTGGACCCCTGACTATTTCAGGATTAACAGCTAGGTGACTTGCACCATGAATAAGGCCAGTTTAGTTTAGATTCAGCAGCTTGCTATTCTCATCAGTTTTCCATTGCTAACAACTTGTGGCTGGGATGTGATACTTCCTAGAGGGAAGCTGGGGAGAACTGGCTTTGATATGGGGCCAACCTCTGCCAGATGTGAGGGATGCGGTCCACCATAACAGGGATGGACACTTTAGATGCAGTACGTCCTGACAGGTGGATTTATGTTCAGATATGAGATCAAAGGATGACACACCTAAATAGTTTTGACCGACAAAAATGCACAGGAATTTACCCATTCTGTGTTTTGGTTTTTTGAGGATTATCCAGGAAGAAAAATAAACTTTTTCGTTTTAATATTACATGTATTATCACTGTTGTTAACAAAGAAATTCCACACACATTTATCTCCTGTGATCTTTTTCATTTCAGTCCCTTCAGTTGATCATACTTTATAATGTATCAATACATTGACTTAAAATGAAATTCAAACTCTTCCATGGCTCCCTGGGCCCAGGATGACCTTCACCCCTGTTTGTTTTCCAATTTAATTTCCTAATACTTGCTCACACTGGCTCCTTTTCTGTTTCTGAAACTAACAAAAGTTGTTTTCCACTTCAGGTCTTCACACCTTCAGTTTCCTACCTGAAAGGCACTTCCTCATCTCTTTATACGGCTGGTTCTTTCCCGTCATTTAGGTCTCAGGTAAATGTTACCTCTCCAGGGACTTCCCTGCCACCACTATATTCAAAGAAGATTCCCACCTCTTACTTTGGCCCTTATCAGACCAGATCCTCATCTACACCACAGAACACAAAAAACGTTTTGAGTCATTATTTTCTCAATTTTCTCAAGAACAATCTATAACTTGTACCATTCTTGTTACACAAGAGAGAGGTTCATTCATTGCCTACAATGCATGCCTAGGGTCTTAGGGTGTAATTCTTTATGATCTAATCTATCATATCAGTGGTTTGTTTCCTTCACAGCACTCACCACACCCTGTAATTGTTCTGTTAATCATTTGTTTATTAACTTATTATCTGTCACCTTGCTCTCCAATGTGCGCTCCTGGAGGGCCAGGGCTGTCTCTGTCTGTCTTGGTCTGGCTGAATCCCTATCTAGCACAAGGCCTGTTGTGCTGCAAATGTATGGTAAATCTTTGTTGATGAGTAGAAGAATATTATTTTGCCTTTGATGATTTAGAAGCTTTGCAGTGCCCTAGGGCCGTGGTTCTTAAACTTGAGTATATCAGCAAAGAACCTCCCCCAAAGATTCAGATTCAGTGATCAGGTCATTCTGAAATTGACTCTTTTAGGTGAAAGTGCAGATTGCATTTAGTTGGGTGGCTGTTAAGATATCCAAAGTTGTTTTCTTTTTAAAATGAAATGCTTGATCTTTATTTCATCTTGATTTCACAGGGCATACTTGACTCTTTGTCCAAAAAACATTAGAGAAGTACATCTGCAGGACATAAAATTATGATTAACTGAATATAACAGTATCTTCAAAAATAAAGGCAATAGATTTGCAATGATAATTACTTATTCTTGAAGAAAAGTCACTGTTTTATAGGCTAATAAAGCATTTGCCAACAATTTTGTCAAAACCCCAGAGCTTTGATATTTTACTAGCAAGTTTTCTGCCCATGGTGTTCACATGCATTAAAAAGCCAAAAAAGGAAAACAATGTGGTGGCTCCTCAAAAATTGAAACACAGAATTATCATGTGATCCAGCAATTCTATTTCTGGGTATATACTTCAGAGAATTGAAAATAGGTATCCAACCAGATATTCGTACATCTATGTTCATAGCAGCATGATTCACCAGAGCTAAAAAGCAGAGGCAAATTTTGGATAGACAAGTCCATTGACAGACGAGTGGATAAACAGAATGCGGTGCCCACATACTACAGAATACTCTTCTTCTTTAAAAAGGAAAGACATGCTGACACCTGCTACAACATGGAAGAATCTTGAAGACAGGATGTTAAGTGAAATAAGCCAGTCACAAAAGGACGACTGCTCTATGATTCCATTTAGCATGAGGTATCTGGAGGGGCCAGATTCATAGAGACAGTAGAATGGTGGTTGCAGGAGCTGGGAGAGATGAATAGGGAAGATGGAAAGAGTTCAGGAGATGGACGGCAGTGACAGTTACACAATGTGAATGTACTTAATGCCACGGAAGTGTACACTTAAAAATGGTTACAATGATAAATTTTATGTTATATTTACCACAATTTTTTTTTAAAGCAAAGGAAAGAAGAAACGAAAACCTGATGAAAAATTTTGAGATTGATCTCTGTTGTGCCCACAGAGGCGTTGCAGCCCTCAGAATCTCTTAGGCGGGTCCCAGAAACTTAAAGCACTGAATTCAGGCAACATCCCCAAAAGCAGTGTGACTGTGTGGCCTCCACTGCGCCGGGGGGTCCTGCCAGCACTCACGAGCAAGTTAGAGGCGCTCTCTCAGCTCTGCCCAATTCTTGCTCTGCCATTCCTCGCTTTTAAATTCTCCAAGATATCCTGAGACTTTCCTCAGGAAAAAAACGGGACAGACAAGACGAACGCCCAGTACGTCCAGCCTCAGGGTGGCGAGGGGACAGCACCACAACCAGAACTAGCCTTCTCTAAGGGAGATTTTATTTTTTTCTAGGTTGGGGGACGGGGTGCGGGGTGAGGAACTTGCTGGAGCCGGAGTGGCAGGCAGGACTGAACGCCTCGCGAGCAGCGGACGCCAGGGCTGCACTAGCGGGCGTGGAATCGGCGCACCCCCGAGCCTCAGTTTCCCCGGCAGGGCTCCTCGGAGCGCCGCCCCCTCGGAGCCGCAGGGCTGGCGGGCCGACAGGGGGCGCGAGCCACGGCGGGCGCCGGGAGGGGGGCGTGAAGGGCCCGAGCCTGGCGCCCCCGGCCGCGCGGACCGCGCAGGCGGAAGCCGGGGCGGGAGGCGGGAGGCGGGGCGGCCGCGCTGAGTCACACCGGATTGACCCGCCCGCCGCTTCCAGGGGCGGAGGTGACAGCGGGCCCGGGACGTGCGGCCGCAGCTGCCCGCCGCGCCGAGGGACCGCCAGGCGGCGGAGAGCAGGTCAGAGGCCGGCCGGGGTTGGGCGGGGAGCCCCGATCGTGGTCCGGGGGCGGCGGGCGGAGGGGACCCGCGCCGCGAGAGACACGCCGCGCGGCAGGCCCCGCGCCACCTCTTCCTCGCAGCGGCCGCTGCCCCAGCCGGGAGCCCCCCGGGGGACGTGGGGCGCCGGCCTTCCTCGGAGCCTTTGGGTCCACGGTCAGGGCGGGCCCCCTGAGGCCCGCGGGGGTTGTAGAGGCCGGCTGGCCAGCAGTCAGGGGGATGCGGACGTGGGCTTTTAAATGGTGTCAAGCCCAGGGCTCTTTTCACAGCACCGCCCTGCCACTCGGGCAGTGAGGCGAGGCGGAATCGGCATTAGCCCAGCCTCCTTATTTCACATGAAGAAAATCTTCTGGCTTGCTCAAAGTCACATCCAGACCGGATAGGAGTCCGTGATTCTGTGTCAGGGAGCCGGGGAGGGATGATTTCTGAAGAAGAGTAAGACCTGTTTGGCTAGAGGTACAGGTTGGGTTATGTTGGAGATTTACAGTTACCACGAACACCTGCATTCCTGCCGCGGGTACTGTATCTACCAGGCATCAATTTCTCAAAGCATTTAACCTTGAAAAGGGTGACAGTGCTGTCAGTTGAATAAAGGAATATTGGGGTCATGAACGGGCCAGGTCTGCTGCAAATTAGGCGCTGTGCAGAATACTTGGGATATAGGGTTAAATTTTAAATGCAAAAAAACCCCACAATCTAATTATTCTTTACTGTTTTGTTTGTACAGTAATGAAGGGTGCTCACAATGTTATTCTTTTATATTGGTAATTTGCCTTTAGGTCTATTTTACAGTAATAGGAGCTGCTTGTGTCAAAATGCTTTCTTTTCACAGTTAGTGATGCTGTGGCATGTGGCAAGCCAGTTTGAGGATTTAGAGTTTAATATCTAGGATTTGAACATACTTTAGCTTGTATTCTTTGCCTAGCTGCATTTCAGGGGGAGAGTAGAACTGATTAATCCCGAGTTGTATTTTGCAAGACTGAAGTACCTGACAGAATATAGGTGTGGTTCCTCAGAATTAGTGCTGTATTTATTACACTGAATAGATTCCAGGTGATGAGCAAGTTAGTCACCCCTCAGCATCCGTTTTTGTCTAAACTACTGAATTACAGGCTCCCTAAGGCCCCCTTCCATCTCTCAAGTTCCCTGGTTTTACATGTTAATTTGAAACATAGGTCACTCATTGTGACAACCAAAAGTTGCAGTAAACATGTTTTTAAAAAACTCTGCATGAATACACAGCAAATCTTCAAATTCATTATTATCCTCAACCCTCCCAGGCGTTTTATCAGTGTTGGCCTAACGTAGGTGAAAGTGATTTTTCAAATTAGAGATACTTGAGTGTTACATTCACTTAAATTCAGAGACTGGAATGGAGAGCTTTGTATGGTGGAGAAGAGCTAAAATCTAAGGTGGGAACGGTCTGTGCAGGGCACAGACAACTTTTTTGATAAGCTGAGAGCATTCTGCCTCAGAAAATGTGATAAGATGTCTTTTATACAGTGCTCAGATTGTGTGTATTTTCGGTGGAGAAATTGGCAATCTCTCCAAATATGTACGAGTTACTTTGTCTGGTAGCCCAAAGCAGAACCTTTTGTGCCTATTGTCTCTTCTGCTCCTTCCTTCTGCAGAGACCCCCTTACCTGCAGAGACCCTTTCACCCACATTGCAATTCAGAGCCACCTTCAAGCACTGATTGAACTATACTAACTACTCTTTCTCCTCGTAAAAAATATGATAAATCATAATTCTTGAGTCACCTTTTAAGATCTAAGAACTAAGGGTGGCCTTCATTTTAGATCATAGTGGAAGACTCCATGAGGCTCTGATTCTGAAAAAGGGTTATGTGGCCTCTGTTTAGGTTTTTATCTTCCCTCTACTTGGTACCTGCAACCTAGGAAGCCTCCAGAGCCTGTGAACTCATTGATCTCTGCCTCAGAAAGAAACCCTTTCTACAGGATGCATAATGCATCTTCAAATGCATTATTACTCTCAACCCTCCCAGTCATTTTATCAGTGTTGGGCTAAAATGAGCAAAGAATGATATTTCAAATTACAAATGCTTTTTAAATTTGGGGAGTTTGTTTTAAATGATAGAAACAACTAAAATGAAGGTAAATGGAGGGTTGCATACCTGTTGCCAGGTATAAGGATTGAATTGTTTTCTAGGTTTATTATTTTGTTTCTGAAGTCAGTTAATATATTGCCTACAACATAGCATTATTACAGGATTATCTAAAATGAAATTCTCAACTGTGCTCAGTCTCCACCTAAAGCATCCTTAAAATTCATTCAGAATACTTATGAAAAACTCCGTATAATGATTCAATTAATATAAAAAGTTTCTTATTATGCTCAGCTTAGGAAAACATCTGAATAAACACATGTTCAGGATTGGATGACTTAGTCTTCTTGGTCAGGAGTTAATTATGAGATACCAGTCTCTCGCCTGGAAAGGCAGAGAAGTCTAAAAAGTAGCAGCCATGTATCAGATTGCAAAACATCTCTGTAATGAAAGAGCCATTAAACAAAACAATGTGTTAACATTTGGTTGGGTTCTTTATTCTCAGTGTTATAAAAGTCAGTCGTGGGATGTAAATTAGACATAGAGTAGCTGAAGTATATTATTTCATTTTTAGATTTTCTAAGTTGAAGGATGTGACCACCAAGAACTGAGGCAGCCCAAGCAGAGCAAGTGAGGTGTTGCGCTAGGGGTCTGAAGTCTGATGGCATGGGTTCTGGCCCTGACTTGTTTATTTATTCACCAAATATTCATTGAGCACCTGTATGTGCCAGGCACTGTTCTAGCGGATGGGGCTATAGTTGTGAATAAAATAGGCAAAGCCCTGCCCTCATGCAATAGACATTCTAGTGGGATGGAGGCAGACAGTAAATGTACATGTGAATGGAAAGACCATCACATGATCACAGTGCTGCAGAGAACTTTTAAGAGATGTAAGTGGGAAAGGGTACTGTGTGTGTGTGTGTTGGGGGGAGGTTTACTTTATACAGAGTGGTCAGAGAGGCCTTGACTAAGCTCACTTTTGATCTAAGACTTGGAGGAATCGAAGTGAGCAGAGAATAGAGGGATGAGCAAGTTTCAAGCCATGGTGTAGGAGTATGTTTGGCATATATGACAGATGGCGAAGTCATGGAGGCCAGGCAGTGCCCAGGTGGGCGAGGGGAAAGCAGCAGGAGATGAGAGGGGGTGGGAGTGGGAAGGGGCACGTCAGTGTAGGCCATTGTAAGGATTTTGGCCTTTACTCTGAGTGAGGGGAAAGAAGCCATTAGAGGGTTTGAACAGAGGAGCTCATGATGACTTAGGTTTTAACGAGCTCATTCTGGCTGCTGGGCAAGAATGGAGGGGGACAAGGGCAGAGCCAGAGACCTTCCCTTTCATACTAGCTGTATAGACCCTAAAACATAATCCTTCCAGGGCCTTTGTTTCCTCATCTGTAGAATAACTAGGTGCCTTCTAGCTCTAGAATTTTAAGATTCTAAGTAGTGTGGAATATTTCTATGACCAGAGGATTGCATAAAGGCTTCTAACAGTAAATAGCTTCAGATGACCTGAGAACTTGATGCTGACCTGCATTTAGCTGACTCACTCCAAATCAAGGGATAATCAGGTCCTTTCAGTCAGGTTGCAGGTCATGAGAACAAAAATACCGTTTCGTGAATATTCTCTGCTGATCCCTTTAGTTCTCTGCTGATCCCTGATTTTCCGTTCCTGCTTGAAAGGGATAAAAAGCTGTTACTCATCAACAGAGCTGGCAACTAGAGCAGCTTTTGTTGTTAGGAAAGTTGGAAACTTTGGAGAAGGAAACAATTCTCATTTTATATTTATCATAGATAATTTAAATTCTTTTCTAACATGCAAAGAATCTAAAAAGGCATTTTGTTTTTAATTCCCTTACCTCCTTCCCATTCACCCTGTGCCTCATAGGTATTCATTCTAATGCATTTAATGTTTCTTTTTGTCTGCATAGGATCTTGCAAAGTGGGTATGTTTGCTTTATATGTGTTTTCATTTATAATGCTCTATTTCATTTTGCTTTTTTCTGTAAATATTGTTTTGAAGATCGATCCATGTTTCTATGTGTACATCTAATTCTTTGTTTTGGAATGCTGCATTAAACTCCCATGCTCTGTGCTCGAACCACGGTTTTACCTCTCTGCTCTGTGATAGGTACTCAGGTTGTCCATATTCCCATTAACACTGTAAATACTGCTGCCTCAAGCATCTTCATATCTGCTCACTTTAGGAAGCTGTATAACATGTTTGTGGGGTATGTATGCAGAAGGGAGTTGCTGGATTATAGACTTGCATGTAATGAATTTGACTGAATAGTGCCAAATTCTTCTCCACAATGGCTGTACCAGTCTCTCACCCAACAGAAGTGTTTTAAGGGTTCCTGTATCCTCATATCCTACCAACACTCAGCTTTATCCAGCTCTCCACCTTTTCTAATCTCATAGGTGCAAAGTGACATCTTATCATTTGAATTTGTATTTCTTTGGTTACTAGTAATTTTGAGCATCTCTTGTACATATTGCTTCTTCTGTAAATTGCTTATTATCCTTGCCCATTTTCTGTTGGAGATGCTGTGTTTCTGTTGCCATTGACTTGTGGAAGTAATTTTATAGTACAGATATTTACTCATTGTTACATTTAGACTTTGCAGATATCTTCTCATTTGGTCTTCTGTTAATTTTGTCTTTGTTGTTCTTGCATAAGAAAAATTTGTTAATTTTGACATAATCAAATAAATAAATTTTCTGATTTATGTACTTGTTGGGGTTTTGTTTAAGAACTCCCAATCCCTAGATGACAGGTATTTCTTAAATTCATCTAGAGCCCACATTGCATATGGGGTTAGATAAGGACCCAGCCCTATTATTCTCCATTTAATGAGGCAAATTCTCCAACATTATCTCAGAAAAAAAAAATCCATGCTTTCCTCCATTGAAAGTACACTCTTTCTCATACATGGTTTCCGTGGATGCACTGGTCTATGTCTAAGCTTCGCTTCTATTCATTCAGCTGTCAGTTCTTGCTCCACTTTTTTAAAATTAAAATATCATTGATATACAATCTTATGATGGTTTCACATACACAATACTGTGGTTCCGCATTCACCCATATTATCAAGTCCTCACCCCCTCCATTGTGGTCACTATCTGTCAATGTAGTAAGATATTATAGAATCATTAACTGTATTCTCTGTGCTGGGCTACCATCTCGTGACCTACCTATATGGTGATAGTGAATTGTAGTGCCTCTTAATTCTCTTCTCTCTCCTCACCCCTCCTCCTCAATCCCTCCCACATGGTAACCACTAGTCCCTTCTCCATGTCTATGAGTATGCTGCTGTTCCTTCAGTTTTGCTTTGTTTTTGTACTCCACAAATGAATGGAATCATTTGGTATTTGTCTTTCTCCACCTGGCTTATTTCGCTGAGCATAATACCCTTTAGATCCTGCTGTTGCAAATGGCAGGATTTCTTTCCTTTTTATGGCTGAATAATATTCCAGTGTGTATATGTACCACATCTTCACTATCCTTTCATCTATTGGTGGACACTTAGGTTGCTTCCATATCTTGGCTATTGTAAATAGTCTTACTCTTCTTTTTATTGTTGTTTTTATTACAGTGATTTTCTAAATCTGTCCTCAAGACTGGCACAGCAAGTGCCCCATCTCTTCATTTTTAAGTTTACTTAACTATTCCTGGACTATTATTTTCCCATATGAAATTTGGAATATCTTTATCAAGTTCCTCAAATATTGTATTTTTAGAGGAATTTTCATTGGGATTACATTGAATTTATAAATTATTTGGGAGAGGCTTGCCATCTTTTTCATGTTAACTCATTTCCTCCAAGAACTGTAGGGTATCTCTTCATTTATTCAGCTTTATTTTTTAAGAATCTTTGTTTTATTTGGAAATAATTTAAAACTAATGGGAGAGGTCTAAGATGTGTACATAGAGCCACTGCATATCCCTCACCTAGATCCACCAAGAGTTAGCACTTTGCCCTATTTACTTTATTACTACCTGTCTTCATTTCTATGCATATCTTTTTCTGCAGGATTCATGCACTTTTATCCATCCCTAAATACCTCATCAGCTCATTTGCAAGTACTTCGTTAGAACTTCAAATTTTTCTCCATAAAGCTGTAAAGGGTATTATTCTTGGTTAAATGAATGTCACTGATTTGTTGCTGTTGTGAATCGCATCTCTTTTTATGATTATAATCTTCTAGTCGACTATTGGTAGTGTAGGAGAAACGTTACTGATTATTGCAGGCTGGTCTGGATCTGGCAACCTTGCTTCACTGTCTTATTCATAGAGTTGATTTCTGGGTTTTTCCCCCCGTAGTTCATCATATCCTTTGAAAATAGTGATGGTTTGGTTGCTTCTTTCCCATCCGTATAATTCTTTTCCCTTTGCCTTTCCTTATAGCTCTGGCCAGAACTTAACAGGACTGTGTTAAAACAGTTGCTGGGCTAGTGGGCATCTTTGTCTTGTTCTCAATCTTAAAGAGAATGAGTCTAAAGTTTCCCTATTTTGTATAATATTTTAGATTTTAGATATACCTTTGTTAAGTTAAAGGTGTTCTTCTCTATTCCTAGTTTACTGAGCATTTTCCTCATACATGGTTATTAAACCTTATCAAATACTTTTTCATAGTCTGTCTCCAAAGAAATAAGATCAGGAGGCTGCATACCCAAATCCTAAGTCTATGCTAAGGTTAAGTTTCAAGCAAAATAAGATGAATGAGTCCTCAATATTTCTGAACCCTGCATATTCAAATTTATGGTGAACACCTCATGATTCGAATGTAAGCTTACTTCACTACTAGATCAGCTTTTTCCTTCTGTTAAAAGTCAGAATTTAAATAGCTGGTGTGAAGAATGAAAGAGCCATATTCAGTATCATAACTATAGTCATCAGTATGATTATAATATATGTAAAATTATACTTTTCTTACCCTGTGGATCAGTCCCTACTCTGGGTATAAATCTTACCTAAATATATTTCACAAAATATTGAGATAGCTCAGCAGGCAGATTTTAAGCAGCTGAAACTTCTAGAATGTTAGGCAGTTGATTCTCATGGCCATTGCTTTTGATATGTGGTTGGGCTTTTTTTTTAAACAAGCTGTTTTTTCCTAATTATGAAAGTTATACTTCTCCATTGTAGAAACTTAGCAAAATATAGAAAAACAAATCTTTAATCCTGCCTTTTAGCATCAATCTTTGTTAAAAATGTTGGTTATTTCTCTTTCTCTGATTTTTTTTTTTGAAAAGATGGGGAGAGGGCACTTTTGTGGAGGAGGAGAATGCACTTAAAATTGGGCTACATTATTTTTTATATAAAATCCTTTTTCAGGGTTAGGCCATCAACTTTTGTCTTGCTTTGATCCTCTGAAAAAAGCAATAAGGAAAATACAATTACCTTATAGGGGTGGGGTAATATCTTGCTGATTATTTGGAAATTCTGAACAGGTTGTACCTGAGGGAGCCACTGTGCACAGACAGCCCAGTCTCATTACCAGAATACGGAGCCGTCATAGCCCAAATGCCAAGCTTGGGGAGAAAAGGAGAGGAGAAGTCTGATGCCACTTTGCTTTGGTTCACTTAGCACCTTCTTTCTTTAGACCACATTTGCACTCATCTTTCAGAAAAGAAAAAGTATGGAGAAAATAGCTGTTTATTTTCTTTTCATTCTGACATAAACTCAACACAACTGTCTCCCTAACCACCTTTTGCCAGTGTGGTGAGCGGTGAGGGAGTGTGGTCATACATTGCAGCATGTGACCAAATTGTTAAGTTAACATTCCTATCAGCTGACAGAGCCAACGTTTAGCTGCCTTCCCTGTCTCCCCATCCCTTCACTCTGTTCTGTGTTTTTCATTTAGCCAACACCTGCCATTCCTAAGATGCTGCTGTTTGCCTTTCCTATTCCTCAAGGAGAATGTTCTTCAAGGACAGGAATCTTGGTTTTGTTCACAGATAAATTCCCAGTACCTTGAGCTGTGCCTGGCACATAGTGTGCTCTCCCCAGATGGAACCATAAAATGAATCAATCCATAAAGAGGCAGCTCTGTGGTACTGAGACGGCAAATGCAAGGGAGGGCCGAGGAAAGAAAGTTCCTTTTGCCTCCTTCAGATACCTGGGTTCAGCAAACTGGTAGAATCCCCATTTCCTCCTTGTCTCTCTAAGCGTAACTGTCAACCCAGCCACTGAGCTAATTTCTCTGCACCTGTTTCTGTGGAGTCTGTAGTTCCTGAGAGTGGAGTTGAGTGTCTGTTGCTGACAGGTGCATGGTGGGAGCAGGGCCACTGCTAACCGGTGCTGACATTGCAGCTGTGGGGCTGGGCCCAGCGCAGGCTCTGTATTGTTCCTGTGTGGGGACTCCAGGGGTAAATGATGTGCCCCCTCAGCAGGAAGAGTTCCAGTGTATGTGCCAAGCTGTGCAGAGCTCCCCACCCTCATGCCCCCAGCCCTCCCATTTTCTAGTTTATTCTTTCCTCCCATCCACAGCAAAGCAGAAACCTCCTGGCGTTTCTGTCATTTCTGGATCTGGTTCGGGATTCTCATGAGGAACAGTCACGCTGAGTATACCTGGTCACTTTATTATAAAGCAAGTCCTCAAATCCTATTAGTAGCACTATATGGGGTGCTAAAAAAATTAAAGTTGCCACAATACACCCTAAAGCTGTCCTGGAGGCCAATGCCCCAGACCCAGTTTAGTCCATATAGACTAATATCTGACTCATCGTCCTGAAATGAGCTTTTATGTATTCCTCTACTGCTCTACACTGTTACCCATTACTTCCCCCAACAAATCTTAAACTCTGTTTCCAGACCTTCAAGTCTGATCCAAATCTACCTAGATATATTAATTTACTTCCGTGAATTAAGTAATAAACTTACTAAATCAGACCTGTCTCTTTTTCTTTTCTACGATAGCAATAAGCATATTATTAATTATACTTATGACTATTTCTCCTTGCCATTTTACTGAGTTTCACTAACAGTCTGAATTCAAGTGAAAAAAAAGGAAAGGAATGTAAAACAACAATAATATAATAACAGCAGCTAATATTTTAGCCAGTCACCATACTAACTGCATTCTCCTTTAATTCTCCAGAGCGACCTTATAAGGAAGGTGCTGTTGTGACCCTCATTCTGCATGTGGAGAAACTAAGGTACACATTGGTTCAGAAGCTGGCCCTACAGTTGTACTGCTGTTAAGTAATAGAACTAGAATTGAGACACTTCTTCTTATCTCCAAAGCTTAACCAGCATGCCATAGTAGGCCCTCAGGTATACAGGCAACTGAATACAAGGAGTGACTTACACAGTGCCCTGGTTATGGAGGGCTGTCCTTTTTTCACATGTGCCACACTGCTCGCCAGCGTTCTGTGAGTGGTGAGAGGCTGGGAACACTCTGGAGCTGGAACTGCTCAGGGACCGCCTCTCCAGGTCCTGTACTGACGGCCTCATGGCAGACACTCAGAAATGTGGCATGTGAAAGAGGGAAACGCTCTGAAACAAGCTATCCAGGTGGCATTCTTTGGCTTTTTAACTTTTTCCTAATGAGGTATTTAGATGTGCAAAACTGAATAAATAATAGTACAACAAACATCCATGCATCCAACCCTCAATTTAAGATCTGTAAAGCTGAGTTGGTTTCTGTAGTCTACCTCCCAAATCCCTTTTGTAAATCTTCTGTTTCTAATGACTTGAAAAAAAAAAAAGAATTCCCTCTTATTTACATATGACAATTCCATTATTGTCACCTAAAAAAAAGTAGCAGTAATTCCTTCATGTAATCAAGAAGCTAGTCAGTGTTCAAAATTTCCCCACTTGTCTCAGTTTTTTAAACAACTGATTTGCTCAAATCAGGAGCCAAGAAAGGGGCACACATTGCATTTTTAGTAAATGTGTTTCTGAGGTGGCTTTTAATTGGTAAGTTCCCCTTCCTTCCTTTTTCATTTTCATTTTTTGATTACAGCTTATTTTGTTGAAGAAACTGGCCTTTTCCCTGTAGTTTCCCACGTTCTGGATTTTTTAAATGGCTTTTGATGACACTTTATTGACCTGTTGTGAGTTAACTTGCCCCTTTAATCTGGCAGTCATGAGGGGAGGTTCCAAGTTGTTCAGCTTCCATAAATAGAAAGGATTCACCGGCCCACAAAACGCTTGGTCTGGCCTGGAGGTCATTTCTGAGGAGTCTTCCAAAATGTCCCAGGTGGCAGGGAATGAGATTATCAACCGCAGACCATCCCTATTTAAGAACAGTTTACCTCAGAACGAATTTTATAACTTCTATTGGCAAAGCATTTTCACGCTCCCTAGAGTTAGGGGAGAGAATTAAGGAGTGAGTGAGTCCTTAGGTTTTCTTCTTTTAGACAGTGTTTGTAGCTTTAAGGATTTCTGGGGCTCAGTGCCAGCACCTCCTTGGGATTTTACTGTCTTATAGTTTAGATCTGCTTATCAAGAAGCAGAATCCCTGGAGGGTCAGGTAAGAGGCGAATGCGTTTACATTAAAACCAGACTTTGTTAGTACCCGTTGGGGTCCGTATTCTGGAGCAGCTAGCTGAGCTGTGGAGCATATCACTACTACATACATTCTTCAAACTGGTAGTTTTCAGTATCTGTTCTTTTGACTGCCACTGTCTACATGTTGCTCAGTAATTATAATATCTGGACCACTAGACAGGAAGAAGTTTAATTTAGTTTTATTTTTTTTGTCTTGCTGCTTTGACCTGCCATTCAACATGTGATAGGTCTGTAGGGTGGTGAGTCAGTATTAACATTAAAAAAAATAAGAAAATTGTCAAAGTATGAAGATATATTTGGATGTATTTATTTAGTGATCTGAAGATTGTAAGAATAAAGTACCTCAATGTCAGTATTTTCATCTGGTTTTAAAGCCAAATGGTTTACTAGCCATTAGACCACAAATCTAATAGAATGAGAAAGACGTCTCATAAATTTATGACAACCCTACTTTTATTTTGTGAGGCTAACTGGTTATTTTAAGTAAGAGGTTTGTTTTAAAGGCACTAATAACAGTAAATAAATACAAATCTCCGACTTGAATTTTACCAGTGTGTTCAAATTTTATTCTTATATTCTCTAGGTAGGAGTCAGGCTTGGTCAGTGTTCTCTTCTGGTGACTCCAAATGCTTAAAAAGTAAAATATAATTGTTAAGAGTGTTAATAAGAAGTGATTTGCTAGTTCATTGATTGTTAATCAATGGAGTGTTAATCAGAGGTGGTTTGCTGTTTTGATTGTTCTTCCTTACGGTGACAGTTAATAACAATAAGTACTTCATATTCACACCTGATCACAGATAGCAGAGGCACACACATGAGACAATGTTTGAAAAGCAATCTGTAGATGTACTGTCTAAGTATCGTCAAGCTGTAGTGCCTTGCAGAGGACTGCCAGTATTTTGGTGAGGCTGGGGCTTAGTGTGTATGGTAGGCGGAGAGTGTCTGGAAACGCCAAACTTGTGGGTAGGGACCAGGTCATGAGGAGCTTTGTACATCTGCAAAGGAGTTTTAGATACTTCCTACAAGTGGTGGATGGGAAGCCCTTGTGGAAGTTCAAGCAGTAGAGAATTATGAGATTTTTGTATTTAAAAGGATAATCCCAGTTGTAGTGTGGAAAATAGAGACAGGGGAGATGAGACTGGTAGGAAACCCCTTAGGCGCCTATTGTAGTCTTCTGGAAGAAATAATGGTGAGAGTCTCCAGTAAGACGGTGGCAATCTCAAATTTGTAAATTTCAAGCCCCGAAGATCTATTTTTATTTTTATTTTTATTTTTTAATTTTTTTATTAAAGTATTATTGATACACACTCTTAATGAAGGTTTCACATGAAAAAACAATGTGGTTACTACATTCACCCATATTATCAAGTCCCCACGCATACCCCAGTGCAGCCACTGTCCATCAGTGTAATAATATGCCACAGATTCACTATTTGCCTTCTCTGTGCTACACGGTCTTCCCCGTGACCCCCCCATCCCATGTGTACTAAACATAATACCCCTCAATCCCCTTCTCCCACCCTCCCCACCCGCCCTCCCACACCCCTCCCCTTTGGTAACCACTAGTTCCTTCTTGGATTCTCTGAGTCAGCTGCTATTTTGTTTCTTCAGTTTTGCTTCGTTGTTACACTCCACAAATGAGGGAAATCATTTGGCACTTGTCTTTCTCCGCCTGGCTTATTTCACTGAGCATAATATCCTCCAGTTCCATCCATGCTGTTGCAAATGGTCAGATTTGTTTTTTTCTTATGGCTGAATGGTATTCTATTGTGTATATGTACCACCTCTTCTTTATCCATTCATCTACTGATGGACACTTAGGTTGCTTCCATATCTTGGCTATTGTAAATAGTGCTGTGATAAACATAGGGTGCATATGTCTTTTTGATCTGGGATATTGTTTTCTTTGGGTAAATGCTTAGGAGTGGAATTCCTGGGTCAAATGATATTTCTATTTTCACTTTTTTAGGGAACCTCCATATTGCTTTCCACAATGGTTGAACTAGCTAACATTCCCACCAGCAGTGTAGGAGGGTTCCCCTTTCCGAAGATCTATTTTTAAAAGATCGATGGGTTTGAAGGATTTAACACTAGTGTCAGTGTTTTCTCTGGAAGTACAGATATTTCTTTTTTTTATTAAAAAAAATTTTGTATCATTAATGTACAATTACTTGAACAACATTATGGTTACTAGACCCCCTATTATCAAGTCCCCACCACATACTCCATTACAGTCACTGTCCATCAGGGTAGTAAGATGCTATAGAATCATTACTTGTCTTCTCTGTAAATACTGCCTTTCCCGTGTCCACCCCGCTACATCATGTGTGCTAATTGTAATGCCCCTTTTCCCCCCTTATCCCTCCCTTCCCACCCATCCTTCCTAGTCCCTTTCCCTTTGGTAACTGTTAATCCACTCTTGGGTTCTGTGAGTCTGCTGCTGTTGTGTTCCTTCAGTTTTTTTCTTTGTTCTTATACTCCACATATGAGGGAAATCATTTGGCACTTGTCTTTCTCTGCCTGGCTTATTTCACAGAGCATAATACCCTCAAGCTCCATCCATGTTGTTGCAAATGGTAGGATTTGTTTTCTTCTTATGGCTGAATAATATATTCCATTGTGTACCACATCTTCTTTATCCATTCATCTACTGATGGACACTTAGATTGCATCCATTTCTTGGCTATGGTAAATAGTGCTGCGATGAACATAGGGGTACATATGTCTTTTTCAAACCATGCTGCTGCATTCTTAGGTAAATTCCTAGGAGTGGGATTCCTAGGTCAAATGGTATTTCTATTTTGGGTTTTTTGAGGAACCTCCATACTGCTTTCCACAATGGTTGAACTAATTTACATTCCTACCAACGGTGTAGGAGGGTTCCCCTTTCTCCACATCCTTGCCAACATTTGTTGTTGTTTGTCTTTTGGATGGCAGCCATCCTAATTGGTATGAGGTGATATCTCATTGTGGTTTTAATCTGCATTTCTCTGATGATTAGCGATGTGGAGCATCTTTTCATGTGTCTGTTGGCCATCTGAATTTCTTCTTTGGAGAAGTGTCAGTTCAGCTCCTCTGCCCATTTTTTAATTGGGTTATTTGCTTTTTGTTTGTTGAGTTGCGTGAGCTCTTTATATGATTTGGAAGTCAACGCCTTATCGGATATGTCATTTATGAATATATTCTCCCATACTGTAGGATGTCTTTTTGTTCTATTGATGCTGTCCTTTGCTGTACAGAAGCTTTTTAGTTTAATATAGTCCCACTTGTTCATTTTTGCTTTTGTTTCCCTTACCCAGGGAGATATATTCATGAAGAAGTTGCTCATATTTATGTCCAAGAGATTTTTGCCTATGTTTTTTTCTAAGAGTTTTATGGTTTCATGACTTATATTCAGGTCTTTGATCCATTTTGAGTTTACCTTTGTGTATGGGGTTATACAACAATCCAGTTTCATTCTCTTACATGTAGCTGTCCAGTTTTGCCAACACCAGCTGTTGAAAAGGCTGTCATTTCCCCATTGTATATCCATGGCTCCTTTATTGTATATTAATTGACCATATGTGCTTGGGTTTATATCTGGGCTCTCTAGTCTGTTCCATTGGTTTATGGATCCGTTCTTGTGCCAGTACCAAATTGTCTTGATTACTGTGGCTTTGTAGTAGAGCTTGAAGTCAGGGAGGGTAATTCCCCCTGCTTTATTCTTCCTTCCCAGGATAGCTTTGGCTATTCGGGGTCTTTTGTCATTCCATGTGAATTTTGGAACTATTTGCTCTAGTTCATTGAAGAATGCTGTTGGTATTTTGATAGGGAATGCATTGAATGTGTAGATTGCTTTAGGCAGGATGGCCATTTTGACAATATTAATTCTTCTAGCCAAGAACATGGGATGAATTTCCATTTATTATTGTCCTCTTTAATTTCTCTTAAGAGTGTCTTGTAGTTCTCAGGGTATAAGTCTTTCACTTCCTTGGTTAGGTTTATTCCTAGGTATTTTATTCTTTTTGACACGATTGTGAATGGAATTGTTTTCCTGATTTCTCTTTCTGCTTTTTCACCGTTAGTATATAGGAATGCAACAGATTTCTGTGTATTAATTTTGTATCCTGCAACTTTGCTGAATTCAGATATTAGATCTAGTAGTTTTGGAGTGGATTTTTGAGGGTTTTTTATGTACAATATCATGTCATCTGCAAACAGGGACAGTTTAACTTCTTCCTTGCCAATCTGGATGCCTTTTATTTCTTTGTGTTGTCTGATTGCTGTGACTAGGACCTCCTGAACCACATTGAATAAAAGAGGGGAGAGTGGGCATCCTTGTCTTGTTCCTGATCTTAAAGGAAAAGGTTTCAGCTTCTCGCTGTTAAGTATAATGTTGGCTGTGGGTTTGTCATATATGGCCATTATTATGTGGAGGTACTTGCCCTCTATACCCATTTTGTTGAGAGTTTTTATCATGAATGGATGTTGAATTTTTTAAATGCTTTTTCAACATCTGTGGACATGATAAAGTGGTTTTTGTTTTTGTTCATGTAGTGGATGAGGTTGATGATTTTCTAATGTTGTACCATCCTTGCATCTCTGGGATGAATCCCACTAAATCATGATGGATGATCTTTCTGATGTGTTTTTTTTTCCTCCTCTTTTTTAATTTTATATAATTTATTTTTTGTATCATTAATCTACAATTACATGTGCAATATTATAGTTATTAAACTACCCTGTTCATCAGGTCCCCCACCAAAGCCATTACAGTCACTGTCCATCAGCGTAGTGAGATGCTATAGAATCATTACTTGTCTTCTCTGAGTTGTACAGCCCTCCCCGTGCCCCCCCCACTACATTATGTCTGCTAATCGTAATGCCCCTTTTTCCCCCTTGTCCCTCCCTTCACATCCATCCTCCTCAGTTCCTTTCCCTTTGGTAACTATTAGTCCATTCTTGGGTTCCGTAAGTTTGCTGCTATTTTGTTCCTTCAGTTTTTTTCTTTGTTCTTATACTCCACATATGAGTGAGATAATTTGATATTTGTCTTTTTCTGCTTGGCTTATTTCACTAAGCATAATACCCTGTAGCTCCATTCATGTTGTTGCAAAGGGTAAGATTTGTTTTCTTTTATGGCTGAATAATATTCCATTGTGTATATGTACCACATCTTCTTTATCCATTCATCTACTGATGGACACTTAGGTTGCTTCCATGTCTTGACTATTGTAAATAGTGCTGCAATAAACATAGGGGTACTTATGTCTTTTTCAAACTGCGCTGCTGCATTCTTAGCGTAAATTCCTAGGAGTGGGATTCCTGGGTCAAATGGTATTTCTATTTTGAGTTTTTTGAGAAACCTCCATACTGCATTCCACAATGGTTGAACTAATTTGCATTCCCACCAGCAGTGTAGGAGGGTTCCCTTTTCTCCACATTCTCACCCACATTTGTTGTTGTTTGTGTTTTGGATGTTGGCTATCCTAACTGGTGTGAGGTGATATCTCATTGTGGTTTTAATTTGCATTTCTCTGATGATTAGCAATGTGGAGCATCTTTTCATGTGCCTGTTGGCCATCTGAATTTCTTCTTTAGAGAAGTGTCTATTCATGTCCTCTGCCTATTTCTTAATTGCATTATTTGCTTTTTGTTTGTTGAGTTGCATGAGTTCTTTATATATTTTGGATGTCAACTCCTTATCGGATATGTCATTTATAAATATATTCTCCCATACTGTAGGATGTCTTTTCGTTCTACTGATGGTGTCCTTTGCTGTACAGAAGCTTTACAGCTTAACATAGTCCCACTTGTTCATTTTTGCTTTTGTTTCCCTTGCCCGGGGAGATATGTTCATGAAGAAGTCGCTCATGTTTATGTACAAGAGATTTTTGCCTATGTTTTTTTCTAAGAGTTTTATGGTTTCATGACTTACATTCAGGTCTTTGATCCATTTTGAGTTTACTTTTGTGTATAGGGTTAGACAGTAGTCCAGTTTCATTCTTTTACATGTAGCTGTCCTGTTTTGCCAACACCAGCTGCTGAAGAGGCTGTCATCTCCCCATTGTATATCTAAGGCTCCTTTATCATATAGTAATTGACTGTATATGTTTGGGTTAATGTTTGGATTTTCTATTCTGTTCCACTGGTCTGTGGGTCTGTTTTTGTGCCAATACCAAACTGTCTTGATTACTGTGGCTTTGTTGTAGAGCTTGAAGTCAGGGAGCGTAATTCCCCCTGTTTTATTCCTCCTTCTCAGGATTGATTTGGCTATTCGGGGTCTTTTGTGGTTCCATATGAATTTTAGAATTATTTGTTCCAGTTCATTGAAGAAAGCTGTTGGTAGTTTGATAGGGGTTGCGTTGAATCTGTAGATTGCTTTAGGAAGTATAGCCATTTTGACAATATTTATTCTTCCTAGCCAAGAGCATGGGATGCATTTCCATTTGTTAGTGTCCTCTTTAATTTCTCTTAGGAGTATCTTGTAGTTTTCAGAGTACAGGTCTTTCACTTCCTTTGTTAGGTTTATTCCTAGGTATTTTATTCTTTTTGATGCATTTGTGAATGGAATTGTTTTTCTGATTTCTCTCTCTGTTAGTTCATTGTTAGTTTATAGGAAAGCCACAGATTTCTGTGTGTTAATTTTGTATCCTGAAACTTTGCTGAATTCAGATATTAGTTCTAGTAGTTTGGAGTGGAGTCTTCAGGGTTTTTTATGTACAATATCATGTCATCTGCAAATAGTGACAATTTGACTTCTTCTTTACCAATCTGGATGCCTTGTATGTCTTTGTTTTGTCTGATTGCTGTGGCTAGGACCTCCAGTACTATGTTGAATAACAGTGGAGAGAGTGGGCATCCCTGTCTTGTTCCCGATCTTAGATGAAAAGCTTTCAGCGTCTCGCCGTTAAGTATGATGTTAGCTGTGGGTTTGTCATATATAGCCTTTATGATGTTGAGGTACTTGCCGTCTATCCCCATTTTGTTGAGAGTTTTAATCATGAATGGATGCTGAATTTTGTCAAATGCTTTTTCAGTATCTCTGGAGGTGATCATGTGGTTTTTGTTCTTGTTTTTGTTGATGTGGTGGATGATGTTGATGGATTTTCGAATGTTGTACCATCCTTGCATCCCTGGGATGAATCCCACTTGATCATGGTGTATGATCCTCTTGATGTATTTTTGAATTCGGTTTGCTAATATTTTGTTGAGTATTTTTGCATCTATGTTCATCAGGGATATTGGTCTGTAATTTTTGGTGGTGTTTTTGCCTGGGTTGGGTATTAGAGTGATGTTGGTCTCATAGAATGAGTTTGGGAGTATTCCCTCCTCTTCTACCTTTTGGAAAATTTTACGGAGGATGGGTATTAGGTCTTCATCTATAGCAGTCCCTCCAAAATGCAGTGTAGAGATGGTTTGTGAGAGGTAAATTCTCTCAGCTTTTGCTTATCTGAAAACTGTTTAATCCCTCCTTCAAATTTACATGATAACGTTGCTGGGTAGAGTATTCGTGGTTCAAGGCCCTTCTGCTTCATTGCATTAAATACGTCATGCCACTCCCTTCTGGCCTGTAAGGTTTCTGTTGAGAAGTCTGATGATAGCCTGATGGGTTTTCCTTTGTATGTGATCTTTTTTCTCTCTCTGGCTGCTTTTAAAAGCCTGTCTTTATCCTTGATCTTTGCCATTTTAATTATTATGTCTTGATGTTGTCTTCCTTGGGTCACTTGTGTTGGGATATCTGTGCACCTCCATGGCCTGAGAAACTATCTCCTTCCCCAGATTGAGGAAGTTTTCAGCAATTACCTCCTCAAAGACGCTTTCTATCCCTTTTTCTCTCTCTTCTTCTTGTACCCCTATAATGTGAATATTGTTCCGTTTGGATTGGTCACACAGTTCTCTCAATATTCTTTCATTCTTAGAGATTCTTTTTTCTCTCTGTGCCTCAGCTTCTTTGTATTCCTCTTCTCTAATTTCTGTTTCATTTACCGTCTCTTCTACTACATCTAATTGTTTTTAAATCCCTCCAGTGTATGTTTTATTTCAGATATGGAATTTCTTAATGAGTGAATCTCTGACTTAAATTCATTCCTGAGTTCTTGAATATTTTTCTGTACCTCATAAGCATGTTTATAATGTTTATTTTGAACTCTCTTTCAGAAAGATTGCTGAGTTCAGTTTCATTTGGCCCTTTTGTGGGGTTTGTGAGATTTTGGTCTGAACCATATTCTTTTTTTTATTAAGGTATTATTGATATTCACTCTTATGAAGGTTTCACATGTAAAAACAATGTGGTCACTACATTTACCCATAGTATCAAGTCCCCACCCATACCCCAATGCAGTCACTGTCCATCAGTGTAGTAAGATGCCACAGATTCACTATATGCCTTCTCTGTGCTACTCTTGAACCATGTTCTTTTGACATTTCATATTTCTGTGTGGTGCCCACTAGTGCACAGAAACTCCAGTCTCTGGAGCTGCTCAGCCCCTAGAATGAGGTTGAGGGTCGTAGGGGAGCGGAGCTGGTGCCTGGGGGGAGGAAAGATCTGTTTCCCGATTCCCGTCTGTGGTGCCTATCTCCAGTGTCAGAGCCAGTGGGCAAAGCACACACGTGTAAGCCTCTGTGCTTTGCTCTCTAGCTGTTGTAGGCGGGGCCTCCCTCTGGCTGGCCTGACACCAGCACAGTGACTACGAATTTGTGATCTGGTGCTGGCAGGCCAGGAGGAAGATGCAGCAGGCTGCCTGTCACAGTGGGGGGCCTGGAGCTGAGTAGGCAGCCAGGGGGATGGAGCACCTGAAGCTCCTCAAAGTTCCCAACCAGCTGGGCAGAGCGCACCCAGACAACCTTGTCCAGCTCTCCCTTCTCCCCTGCAGCAAGCTCCATGCAGTCCCCACCCCTTCAGCAGCCCTCTTGCTGCTAGGAAGTTTCTCAGACTGCCCACCCCTCCTCTGACACAGAGTGGCTGGATGTGGAACCCCACCTCCACCAACACCGGAATGTTAGGCTCCCAAGCCCTCCACCCCTCCGAGCCCCAATGGCCAGAACACCACACAATATAGGCTTCTGCTCACAAAGTGGATCTCCAGGGCTAGGCGCTCAGCAGTCCCAAGCTTCCACGTCCTCCCTCTCCATTTCTCTTCTTCCCGCCGGTGAGCTGGGGTGGGGAAAGGCCCTGGGTCCCACCGGATTAAAGCTTTCCTAAATTACCCTGTTTCGTGAGGTCTGCTCTGTTTGTGAGGTCTGTATGCAGTCTGGTTCAGCCTTCTTTCTTGTTGTTTTAGGGTTAGTTGTATTAATTAACTATATTTTTGTACCATTTGTGGTTTTGGGAGGAGTTCTCCATGTCACCTCTCATGCCGCCATCTTGAATCTCCAGATATTTCTTTAGAAGAGTAAATGCACTGATTTCACATCCCTTTTCTATCCCTGGAAGGCATTTGGCAAAGGTTTTCTTGGATCATCTGGAAGGATCTCATTTGTAAACTGCGGCCAGATCCTCATGGGTCTGTTTTGAATACACAGCTCATTTAGAGTTTAGAGTAGGGGGGATGTTAACTGCTTTGTTCTTGTGACCAGAAACCACAGAGTCACATCACTCCCTCTTCCTCTCAAGAAGACTGTAGCTGTTTTGAGCAGTTAGCCCCACCTAGAAGCTGCTGCCTCATCTGTATTGTTTTATGTTACAGTCAGTCAGGGTGATGACGGCAGTTCTCCTCCTCCTTCATGATCATCGTTGCCATTCTCATAGCTGACATTTACAAAATATCTAAGTGCTTACTGTTTGCCAGGAAGGGTAGTAAGTGTTTTACCTATATGATCAAACTTAATCCTCATAGCACCCTATTAAGTAAATTACTATTATTATCTTCAATTTACAGAGGAAGAAACTAAAGTTCACAGTGGTTTAACTTGCCCAAAGTCGCATAGTTTGACAAATTCTAATAGAGCTAGAAATTGAACCTATTTCTCTCTGACTTTAAAGTCTGAACTCTTAACTGTTATGAATGTAATTACTACCTAATACAATTTAGTAGCAAATATGATTTGTCTTTTTAAATTTGCTCTTTTCTGTAGCCCTGCCCAGTGAAAGTCCATGTAATCAAACACTGTATTACCTACCCACTATTCGCAGCTCTTGCAGGCATAAAACACAACTGTAGAACATTTTTAAAACATAAGGTACAGGGCAAACTTCAGAGTGGTGGGTGGAGGGGCAGAATAGGGATGTGATTTAAATTTCTAGCTTTTTTTCAGGGCAGAATATTCATGTATGCCTTCACTGTTTCGCTTGAAGCCTGGCAATTTCTGAAATAGAAGAGACGCTCAGTTTTTAAAATTGAGATTTAACCATAAAATTCACCTCTTTAAAGTATACAATTAAATGGATCTTTTTAGTATATTCACAAAGTTGTGTACCCATAGGCACTAATTTCAGAACAGTTTTATCACCCTAAAAAGAAACCCTGTGCTCAGCAGTCATTTCCCATTTCTCCCTCCTGAGACTCATTTTCAAACCTATTCAATATCAAAACAAATCCCAAAGCTATGAAAAAGATTTTGAGACTAGCTACAGTCCCCCTCATGTAGATGATAATCATAATAAATAACACCTGTATAATGTCTACTGTATGTAAGGTACTAGTCTAAGTCCTTTACATACATTAACTCATTTAAGTTTCAGTACACTCCTATGAGACAGGTTCTATTATTAAGTCCATTTTACAGATGAGGAAATTAAAGCACAAAGAAGTTAGGTAACTTGCTTCAAATCATATAACTCTAATAAGGTATGGAGCTAGGATGTAAATCCAGGCAGTCTGGCTGTATAATCTGTGCTCTTAATTAATACACATATCTTAAGCTGATCTTATTTATATTTGAAAGTGATATGAAGACCTTGAAAACATTATACTAAGTAAAAGAAGTCCGTCACAAAAGACCAGATTGTGTAACTCTAATTATATGAAATGTCCAGAATAGGCAAATCTATAGAGACAGAAAATAAATTACTAGTTGCCTAGGGCTGGAGGATGGTGGGGTGGGTGGGGAGCCTGTTGGGGGGAAGTGGGAGGTAACTCCTAATGGGTATGGAGTTTATTTTTGAAATGATAAAAATGTGCTAAAATTTATAGAGGTGAAGGTTGCGCAACTGTGGGAATATACTAAAAGCCATTGAATTATACACTTTAAACGAATGAATTGTATAGTCTGTGAATAACAATATATTGAACCTGTTTTTTAAAAGTGACTTGAAAAGCAACCAGAATGATTTTCCTTGGAATACTTTTGTCTTCATCTGAAAAGAAATTATGTGTACACACACACACACACACACACACACTGCCTTCCTCTTTTCTCTTTTATTTGGAGATGCTCGGTCACTTGCAACTGGTTCTAGTTCTAATCATTATACTTGCCTACTCGTACATTTCAGTTGCTTCCAAGTACCTAAAAATCAACCTCAATATTTCTAACCTGGAATTGAGGCCTCTGAGGCCCCATACAGACTGTGGGAAATAGTAGCGTGGTCACCGGGAATGTAAATATATATTTTGACACCTATCTTAAAGTAGATCAGCGTGTTATGTTGTTTATTCTGCAAATATTTTGGAGGGCCTGCTATGTACCAGGCAGTGCTCTAGGAGTTTGATATACATCAGTGAATAAAATAGACAAAAAGATCCATGCCCTGCAGAGCATACAGGAGAGAAGGACTAATCCTGTAGGCTTGTGAGGTATCATTTGCATTGGACCTTAAAAGATAATAGTTTACCCAGATGATAAGAGTTATGTATGTTTGATGGAAGAGTAAGGTGCTCAACTGCTCTAGTCAAAACATCTTACATCTATAGTGTATCTCTTTTTTTTTTTTTTGGCTGTGCAACAGATAACTCCAATATCTCAATGGCTTATCCCAGCAAACATTGATTTTCATTCTCTGAAGTCTGGCCGCTGTTTGGCTGATTTAGGCTGGGTGAGGCAGAACTCTGTAGGTTTCCATTCAGGTTCAAGTCTGTTTCCCCTTGTCTTTATTCTGGGGCCCAGTCTGAAGGAGCAGCAGGTCCCCAGGGCATGCTCTGTTTATGGTAGGTTATTAGAGCACAAGGAGACAGACCAAACTATAAAATATGGTGTAAAGCTTCTGCTCATGTTATCTCCATTGACACTCCATTTTGTCAAAGCAAGTCACATGGCCAATTCCAACAGAAATGTGATGGGTAAGTATACTCTGCCCAGAGTGGGAGGCCTGCACAATTACACAGCAAAGGGTATGGATATGTAATTCTATTATAAGAAGGGAAGAATTTTTAATCACAGTTTGATCCATAAGAGTATATAAGCATAAGAAATTGATGAACTTGGTATGGATACAGATGTGAAAGTCATAGGTGTAGGAATGACTAGAAGTTGTCAGGGTATGTCAAAGATGTTAGAGGATTGGGGACAAATTATGAATTATGGTGCTCCACTGATTCACTGATTCTTGACTTGTTTTAGTTTTGTGTTGCTGGTATGAATTTTTGTACACCGCACTGTAGTGTAAAGACATTAAATATTTCTTTTTTATCTAGGTCATATTTTACCTATTCTAAGCTCTCCTTCACCTGGCTTTTGGGAAATTTAATTTTAGGCATCATTGGCCCCCTTTTTCCTTCCTGATATAGTATCAGAGATTCCTGGATCTACATGGTAGCAAATTGGAGGAGGAGCTGTCTTTAGGCTGCAGTGGCTGCCTCCTAATATTATGGAAAAGCCTACCATTCATATGTACAAAATTTTAAGACAGTTTAAAATTTAGAGAGTTTAAAAAAGTGTTCTAATACGTGAACCCTAGAAGTTTAATAGGAAACATTTGCAAATACAAAATGCTATGAAAAGCTTCTGTCCATGATGGAGTAATTGGTATCAGACTTACACTCCGGTATAAACTGTAAAACTGGGGAAAACATTCACTTCATATTCACCTAACACATTCACTTCAGACTTCAGATAGGATAACTTTAAGAGTGAGGACACTCTAGAATAAATGCTATGTCTTAAGACTAAGGACAAAACCAAAATAAACACACCCTATCTGGCATAAAAAAAAAAGTAACAGTATCAGAAGGATCTATTTTCTCATTAAAGGAAGAAAACAGAATCCAGAGTGTCTATAACATATTATCCACAATGTTTCGCATATAATAAAAATTACCAGAATACAAAGAAGTGAAAATATGACAAATAAGCAAAAATATGACCCATTCTATAGAGAAAAAGATACAACACATACATCATGTGATGGCCCAGATGGTGGATATAGCATACAAGGTATTTAAAGCAGCTTATGTGAATATGTTCAGATATGTAAAAGAAGAGAAGGGCATAATGAATGAATGGGAGCAAATATCAGCAAAGAAATGGAACTATTAAAAAGATCCAAATGGAAATTCTAGCACTGAAAAGCATAATAGCTGAAATAAAGATTAACTGGATGGACTTAAGAGGATGAGAGGGGACACTGCAGAAGAAAGGGGCCAATGAACTGGAAGACAGATAAACAGGAGTTATCCAAACTGAAAAGCAGGGAGAAAAAAGATTGGGGACAAGAGGATAACAAAGCTGTAGTGACTGTGAGACAATATCAAGCAGTTTCACATATATCTAATTTGGGTCTCACAGAGAGGTGGAAAGATGAGGAAGAAATAATGATCAAAATCTTCACAAATTCAGTGACAAATATCAACCCACAAATCCAAAAACCTCATTGAACCTCAAGCAGGGTAGATATGAAGAAAATAACACATATGCACATTATAATCATCCATTGAAAACCAAAGATAAAAAGAGAAGTCTTAAAAGTAGTCGGACAAAAAAGATATACTACATACAAGGTAACAAAGATAAGAATGATAGCTGACTTCTCATCTGAAATAGGCAGAAGACAATGAAACATCTGTAAAGTTTGACAGAAAAGAATAAAGCTGTCAATCCAAAAACTGTATATATTAAGCAAAGATATCCTCCAGAAATGAGAGTCAAATAAAACTATTTTCAAATAAATTAAAGCTGACACAATTTTGTTGACAACAGACTTGTACTGGAAGAAATATTTTAATCTTCAGGTTGAAGTGAAATGATACCGGAAGGAAACTCATGTAGATCTGTAGAAAGGAATGTAGAGCACTAGAATTGGTGATTGTCCAGGCAAATGTGAAGTACTTTTCTTTTTAAAATTTATTTAAAAGACAATTGATTGTTTATAACAAAAATAGTACTGTTATGGAATTTATAATATATTACATTAATTGCCTATTGCTGTATAACAAACTATCTCCCAAATTAGTGGCTTAAAGAAATAAACAGTTATTATCTTACAGTTGCTGTGGGTTGGGAACTTAGGAGTGGCTTAGCTGGGTGGATCTGGCTCAGCATTTCTCATGAGTTGCCATCAGGATATTGGTTGGGGCTGCATTCATCTGAAAGTTTGACTGGGGATCTAGGATCTTCTTCTAAGATGCTTACTCACATGGGTATTGGCATGAGGCCTCAGTTTTTTACCCTGTTGGGCCTCTCCATAAGGGTACCTGTTTGTCCTTACTACCCAGTCTTAGATACCCCACACTCACCACTACCACCACATTCTGTAGTTAGAAATGGGTTACTATGTATAGCCAATACTCAAGAGGAAAGGAATTAGGATCTTCCCTTTGAAGGGAGCAGTATCAAAAAATATGTGAAGATACTTTAAAGCTTACTACAAATATGTAGAAATAATACATATAACAACACAAAGGACAGGATGGAGTGGTAAATGGGATTATACACATTTCTTAGTCACACATGGTATGTAAAGTAGGATAATATTAACTTTAAGTAGACTGTGATAAGTTAAGGATACATTTGTAATGCCTAGAACAATCACTTGAAATTCCAGAGGTATAGCTAAAAAGCCAAAAGAAATGAAAAGGAATAATAAAAAATATTTGATTGACCCAAAAGAAGGCAGGAGAGATTGAACAAACAAATGGGACAAATAGAAAACAGATGCCTGAAAAATAACTACATTAATTGTAAATGGTCTAAATATTTTAATTTAAAAGTATAAATTATAAGACAATAAAGAGATGTACTTTAGAAGTAAGACAGAGAAAGGCAAATACTGTGTGATCTCATTTATATGTGGATCTAAAAAAAAGTCAGATTCATAGAAACAGTAGAATGGTGGTTGCCAGGGGTGGGGGTTGGAGTTGGAGAGATGTTGGTCAAAGAGGGTAAACTTCCAGTTATGAAATGAGTAAATTCTGGAGATCTAATGTACAGCATGGTGACTACTATAGTTAACAATACCTGAAAATTGCTAAGAGAGCAGATTTTATGTGTTCTCACTGAAGAAACAAATGTAATTATGTGAGGTGGTAGATATGTTAACTAACTTTATTGTGGTAATCACTTTGCAATATATACATGTCCTGAATCATCACATTATACACCTTCAGCTTATTTAGTGTTAATGTTATATATATTGATTATATCTCAGTAAAGTTTCAAGGGAGAGGTATATTTTAAATATAAAGACTTAGATGTGTTGAAAGTAAAAAAAAAAATAGAAAAAGATATACCATATGAACAGTCAGCATGAAAGTTGGCATGACTATATTAATGTCAGAGAGTACATGTCAAGGTAAGGAATGTTACAGAAGAGAAAGAGGGCCATTTTATTATCATGAAAAGGTCAGTTTATCAGGATTACACAAAAATTCTAAATGTGCATTTACCTAATAATAGAGCTTCAAAGTGCATGAAGTAAAACTGACAGAACTAAAGAGAAAAACAAATCCCAATAAGAGTTAGAGATTTAACACCCCTTTCTCAGTATTTATTACAGACAAATAGATAAAAATCAGGAAAGATATATATGATCTGAATGAGGCTTGCCTTAACCTAGCTGACATTTGAAGAACATTATTCTCAACAACTGCAGAATTTATATTTTTTTCAAGTGCACATACAGCATTCACTTAGATAGACCATATGCTGGGCCATAAAACATTTCAATTCATTTAAAATAATTAGAATAATACCGAGTATGTTTTCTGACCACAACAAAATTAAACTGAAAATTAATAACAGAAAGATCTCTGGATGTTTGGAAAATTTGGAAATATTGGAAACTAAATAACACACTTATAAACAACCCAGTGTTTTAAGAATAAATCATATGGGAGACTAGAAAATATTTGTAGTTGAATGAAAGTGAAAGCACTATATCAAAAATCTGGGATAAAGCTAAAACAGTGTCAAGAGGGATATTCATAGTTTTAGATGCTTATAGATAATAATATATTATATGTAATATGCTTATATTTTAGATGCTTGTATAATTATATACATTATTAGTAGTGAAGAAGAGTTTATAATCTGCTACTAAGCTTTTACAGGAATGAGAAAAATAAATTAAGCCTAAAGTTGAAGGAGACAAATAACAAAGATAATAGAAGAAGAAATTAGTGAAATAGAAAACAAACAAGGGAGACATTTAGCAAAACCAAATTTGGTTCTTTGAAAAGATCAACAAAGTTGATAAATCCCTAGCAAAATAAGAAAAAAGGAGAGGAAACACAAATTTCCACAAATTTACAGATCATACAGACATTAAAAGGTTAATAAAAAAAACATTATAAATAACTTCATGCCAGCAAATTTGATAGTTTGGATTAGTGGACAGATTTCTTGAAAAACACCATTTATCAACACTGAGACAAGAAGAAATGGAAAATGTGGATAGTCCTATATCTGATAAAAGTATTGAATATTTAAATAACCTCTCCTTAAAGTTCTCTGGGCCTGGGTTATTTTATTGATGAATTCTATCAAATATTTAAGGATGAAATAATACTAATCTTACACAGACTTTTTCAGAAAATAGAGGAGGAAGGAACACTTCCCAGTTCTTTCTGTAGCTAGGCTAACCCTTATATACAAATCTTACAAAGATATTTGAAGAAGAGAAGATTGCAGACTAATATCTCTTGGGAACAAAGGTGTAAAATCAACAAAATAGTAACAAATTGAAATTTGCACAACATAAAAAGAATAATACATCATAAGCATGTGGGGTTTATTCCAGTAGTGAAAGGTTGATTTAACATTTGTAAATCAATGTAATTTGCCACATTAACAGAATAAAGGAGAAAAACATGATCATCTCAGTAGATGTAGAAAAAGCATTTGATAAAATTCAACTCCTATTCATGATTTGAAAAAAAAAAGCACAGCAAAACATATGCAGGACTGGTTCATATCCTTAACTGTGCCTGCCACTTAGCAGGAATCACAATGATCAGACATGCTAGCTGCCTAGATGGTCCAGCTCTTAAAACTCCGTATAGGCTCAGGACATAATTGGCCTGTGATTATAAGAATTTGCTATTAGGGAATTAGTATTCTAGCTTATATCAACTACCAGACACTACTCTTAGTTATGTAGCAATTTTGTAATCTTATTATTAAATATCATGTTTGTTTTCTATCCTGGCAGTCTGTAATGGAAATCAAATCTCCTACCTGTTTCTTTCTCCTTTTATCTTATCCTAACTACTGTTTGTAGTGTTTCACTCCCAGGTTCAAAGTTTCCATATAGATACATTATTTTCTTAACATATCATATTATTGCCCCTCATCTCCTGTCAGCAATCTCTTTTATATGAGACAAACCTTTCCATTGTTGAGTTTTAGGTTTGATAATCCTGATTTAGGACATTAAATCCTTCTCATTGACACCATCTAAGGAATCAGCCATTTTGTTGGGTTTGTTGCGTTTTGGCATAACTCTGGTTCATCTTGAATTGAAACTGCTAGACATTTCCATACATACATTTTCCTCAAGTATAGTGGCTCTAATTTCTATAAATGGCAAGTGTTAGATTTCGTTATTTGTTGATACAAAGCTGTTGGTCCCCGTTTTCCATGTTGCTTGGATGTCGGTGCTCCTTAAAATGATCTATGTTACCCACCCTGAGAATGGTGGGTATTTTCAGCTATTTTTAACTCCAGTTGGACAGTTTTTTTCCTTCCTATTTATTTTCATTTTCAGAATTCCTTTTCTGATTCTTCCAAAATATCAGGAATACAATTTATACTTTAAAATAGTCTGAAGAGTAGAAAAACTCCTCATGTCTTTTAAAATCTTCTTTAGCAGAAAAACTAGCTTGTACTTGAAACAGAAAAGGAGGAGAAACAAGATGCCTGCCTTGCAGATCTCTGTCATATTTGTCTTCAGAGCTTGGAACACTGGGTTAATAAATTTTCTTGGTGTCTCCTGGGAACTGTCCTAAAAACTGCCTGTTTTCACATACTGTGCTTCTTGTTATCTGCAGCCTCACCCTAAAGTTTTGTTTTATAGTTTCCCCTGAATCTACACTTCTGCAGCTGCTATCATATATATTATCTGAGCACTTACTACATACAGTACATAGTGGAGCAGTTAATTTTAGTGTGTTGCTAAGCTACTTAGCTCAGACATGTCTGATGTATTTACTTATGAGTCAGCGATCCTTAAATTTCCACCCATAATTAAGATTCATACATAATTTAAGAAATGTGAACCTGAGAGAGTTCTTAAGGAACTCTTAGTTTCCCTATTTGAAAATGTTTCTTTACTGTAAGTGTCTTCAAACTGAAATATTAATCAATTAATCTTGGGATCCTCCTTTTGTCAAAAAGACAGAGTTGACATAGAAGTCTATAAGCAAATTTTTTTACAGTAGCTTAAAAGGAGAAAGACATCAGCTTAATGTAGAGGATGGGGAACAGCTGTACTATAAGAGTCAATCTTGAAATGTCCTTAGCTTAAATTCTGGTTTTGGGTGCAAAAAACATTATAGGACTGTTGGGGTGTTTTAGATGAGAGTTCAGTTTAAATCCTGAAATGGACTGGCAGAAACTCAGGTGTATATTCTCTTCCATCTGCTGAGGTTGCACCTTCCAACTTGAAGTAAGCGAAATGTGAGATAGATTGTAAGATGGTTTATGATAGTAGATTTATTTTCTCCTCTACCCTCCTCTCTCTCATCATACTACCTAAGTCAGAACAGGCTTTTCCTTTTTCTTACAGTCCAACATTCCATAACATGTTTAACCAAAGTACATGTTGTGAGCCAGAGGTATGCGGTGAGCAGGCAGAAGAGGCTGTAGGAGGACCGATGGGCCCAGGGCGGGCTGCTCAGCCTCATGGAGGACGCTGTGATGAAGATGGGCTCTGCTTTTCCTTGCATCCGTCTGGTTCTCTCCAATCACCTGGCCAGTGACTGCTGACCTTCTGTCCAAAATGAAGTCCAGTGGCATAAACCAGAGGAGGAAGTACTTTTTTCCTAGCTTCTCTCATTTCCTTCTTGAACCAGATTTAGACTATTTTCTGACACCTCTTATCCTTTCACACAAAAGGAGGAGACTATTCTTTTTAGCCCTATATTGTCAAACATAAGAGAACTATGCAGCTGCTTTTGAAGTTAAATATTACTTCTCATTGCTACAACTTGAAATTTTTTAAATGGATTCTCATTCTCAAAGGTGATGTTTTCTGGAGAGTTCAGTTCCAGGATGTAAAGAAATTTCCAGATGCTCATGAAAGCATACTCTTTTGAAGGACCCTACACTGGAAAGTTCCTGCAAAGAGGACCCTATTCCCCAGCTCTTCTCCGGTGGGCTCCAGCACTCCCCCTTTGTAGGAACAAACAAGAAAGGAGAAAGCATCTGTTGCCTTTCAGTTAAGGAAATACCTTCAGAAATTTTGTTCTGGGATCCCAGAATTTTGACTTTTGCTATGACTTGGGATGTATTAGGAAGGATGTAGAAGGTGTCACTAGTGCTTTCTAAAAGATACATTTTCAAAACTCTCCCACTTTGTGTGCTACTTTCCTAGGTGTAAAATAGATTGCTAAGAATTTTGAAATAAAAATTTAGGGTCTGGGTCCTGTGCACCAAATCCTTCAAAAGTGGGCCTAATTTTTTAGTGGAGGAATCTGGACATCAATTTTTCTAAATATTTTTAAAGCTTTCAAAATTTGTATCTCTACTTTTCATCTCTAACTTGGATTTAGAAAGGTAGATTTAGGAAGCTAATTTTCTAGTTTTCTATATTCTCTGGCCCCATTTCTTTCATGCATAGTTCTCATAAATCCTAAAAACCCCTCTGGGCATTTATCCATCAGGGGCCCAGCAGAATACAGAAAGTATGATCAAACTGTGTAATTTGAGGAGGTCCTACATAGATGGAATAGACAGGATCAGGGAAAATAACAAAGAATTGAATTGTGCTCTAGGGCTGGCCAGAGAGCCATGCCAGGCCTGAAGGGGCCAACTGGGTGATTACCTGACTGTTCAGAAGGGGTTTCTGAAGGTAGCTGTGCCCTTTCATAGACCACAGCCTACTCACAGCCAGCAGGAAGGCGCCGGGGGAATCAGTACCCCAGCTGTACTGTCCCTTTCTCATCAGACCTGCTGCCGGTGCTATCCACCGGCAAACCCAGCTGGAAGTCAGTGTGGCATGGAGCACCTTGATGTAGTTGTTGTGGGTCAGCCTTGAGGTGCACAGGGCAGGGCGGAGAAGGGTGGAAGACAGACTAGTGCCCAGCACCTGCTTCTTGTTCAGTGTCCTCAGTCTGTACTAGGTTCAGTCTTTTCTCAAAAGGCTGCATTGGAAATCATTTACTAAGTTGTGTCATCAGTTATCTGTCGGGGTGAAAGCTTATTGTTTGTGATCTCAGGGGATTTTTTTTGTACAGTATGTCCAGACTTGTAGCTGTGTCTCTTATTCAAAATTACTGAAGTTTCCCAGGCCTTCTTTTACATTCTCTCACATTTTATGACAGACATTATAAAAAGTCTTTTTTATTGTGGTAAATGTATATAACATAAAATTTACCAATTTAACCATTTTTAAGTGTACAGTTCTGTGGCCTTAAAGTACCACAAAGTGCCGTCACAGTGTTGTGCAACTGTCACCACCATCCATGTCCAAACATTTTCCTCTTCCCAGACTGAAACTGTACCTATTTCCCCCTGCCCCCAGCCCCTGGTAACCACCAGTCTACTTTGTTTCTTTCCATACTCTTGATACATCTTATAAGTGAAATCACACAGTATTTGACTCTTTGAGATTTGTCTTAATGCCCTCAAGGTCCATCCCTGCCTGTGTGTTACAGCATATGGCAGAATGTCCTTCCTTTTTTTGGTGGAATAACATTCCATTGCATGTATATACCGCACTTTATTCATCTGTAGATGGACATTTGGGTTGTGTGATACCCATTCAGAGTATTATTTTATTTCTGATTTTTATCAGGATGTTATGTTTTCATCCTTCACTCTCATGGCTTTAACTTTCACATTTTGAATCTGATGTCTGAGAAATCTACAAGATGATATAGGTAAGAGCAAAGGCTGTGAGTCAGCTGTGTTCTACAAAGGTCACAGCTACCTTCAGAAACCCCTTCTGAACAGCTCTTTCTCTCAAGTCAGTTATCCACCCAGTTCTCTGCCCCTTCAGGCCTGGCATGGCTCTCTGGCCAGCCCTGGAGCACCATTCAATTCTTTGTTATTTTTCCTGATCCTGTCTATTATTCCATCTATGTAGGACCTCCTCAGATTACCCAGTTTGATCATACCTTCTGTATTCTGCTGGGCCCCTGAAGGACATATGCCCAGAGGGGTTTTCAGGATTTATGAGAACTATGCATGAAAGAAATGGGGCCAGAGAATATAGAAAACTAAAAAATTACCTTTCTAAATCTACCCTGCTAAATCCAGGTTAGAGATAAGAGGTAGAGATACAAATTTTGAAGACTTTCAAAATATTTAGAAAAATATTGATGTCTGGATTCCTCCACTAAAAAATTAGCATGACTTTTGAAAGATTTGGTGCATAGGGACAGGATCTGAGACCTGAAAGGTGGAAGGGGGCTTGATTAAGAGAGGTGGGCATCATTTGGAGAATTAAAGTGTAGGGAGTCTTTAAATATGTGGAAAGACAGGGGAACTCACCATGGATAAAAGAAGAAGCATGTAAACAAATGAGCAAGGTCTGGGCAGAAAGTGCTTTCTGGGAGCAGAGAGCGTTTTGATTGGACAGCACAGAGGACCGCTTATGAATAAGTTCAGTGAGATGAGGTTAAAAAAAATCTGAGTTTGACCTGAGAAAGTGCTGTGGCCAAACGAGTTTAGAAAAGCTGGATTTAAAAGGGTTCTTGGCTGGATTATCTCAATCTTTAACATGCTGGTGTTTTTATGCCCCTCCAAGAGGGAAATATGGTCCTAGTCTTCCCCAAGGTTATAACCATGGAGCCCTTGCATTGCGAACTGATTAGTGTCCTCAGAACATATTTTGGGAAAATGGTGGAGACTAGGCTAAGCTTCGTGGGAGCAGGAACTATGGCTTGTCCTCCACACAGTATCTTGAATGTTCCTTGGTCTATCATGGGAGTAAAACTGGATTAAAAGGTAGCTCCAAGGGCATTAGTCCACAGAAAGTGTTAAATATCCTTGAGGCACCCAAAATAATCACTTCAGATTTAAGAATATCTTCCTCTGTCTTTGTCAGGTTATCTGCAGGGTATTATTTTTTCCTAGTAAGGTAGGTACTTTTTGATAGGAGTTGAATTGCTTAGGCCAATAGAAGAGAGTTTAATGCTCCTGTCAGCCACCAACAGGATAAGAGAATAAATATTTAAAGAATACTGGGCCAAAGGCTCATCACATGGTCAGCCTGCCCAGCAGAGCCAGCTTTTTAGCCTGCCTGGGAATTTGATTGACTCCATTAAGCTTGATAAATATTTGTTGATATTTATGAGATTTATAAGATTATAAATATTCAGTTTATAAGATTAGACAGGTTCACTGACAGATTAATGTGGAAAAAAGAATTGTATCTTTGGCCAATAATAGAGGAAAATGGTACTTAGAAAAAAACTGTAAATAATGAACTCTAGTTAAGATATATATGCTAAAGTGAAGTGCTGGGGGAAAATATCTGTGATTTATTTTGAAATGCATCAGAAATAAAAATATTTTTGATATCAAAATCAAAATAGATTGGTAAGTGGATAAGGAGATGATATGTGATGAAGTAGGTGCAGTAAGATGTTAGTGGTAGAATCGAGGTGGTGGGTACAAAATTCTTTCAACTTTGCTGTTTGAACATTTTCATGATAAAATGTGGAGAACCAAAAAGAGGAAGATGGAAGTCTAGAAGATTTTGAAGAAAGAACCAGTAAGATTTAAGAGAAGTGATGTTTATAATAAAAAGAAAATGGGCATTGGTGGCAAACAGAACTGATTTCAGTTCTGGCTTAGCTAGTTATTTATTATTAGCAAGTTAACTGTACTGCTCGGTGGTGGCTCTGGGACTTGAACCCTGGGTGTCCTGGCTCTATAGCCTTGCTATCTACCTTGCAGTGTGGGGACAGTCAAGTTCTTAGCTCAGTTGTCATCAGTGTACCATTGGCTGTAGAGGACCAAGGAGAAGTCCAAGAAAACATTTGATCTAGAAGATTTATATGACACTGTTACACACACCGAAAGGTAAAAGCTATTTGTGAAGAAGATGGTTTAGTTTTGGATGAGTGGAAATGAGATTTCGGTATGAACTCTTCCATATATTTCATAAAGATCAATAAAGCATTTGCTCACTAAAAATGTGAGAGCATTTTAGGTGTCAAACACTGCTTGAGACCAGCAAACAAAGCCAACAAAACTCTCTCCCCTCATTGGGTTCTCTGTTCTAAAAAGGTTTGAAGGACTAAGGAGCTGTGTATCTCAAATGCAGATTGACTCCCCAGAGGGAACCCCAGGGGGCACCAGCAAGAGAATAAGGTGGTGTTTTCACAGCAGAATTTTCTGATGTCCCTGACATCACACCACACAGGCAGTTATTTCCTCTTCCCTCTCTCTCAAGCCCATCTGTGTTCTGATTTCCTCTGCAGCTCCTTTTACTTCCATCTGGAGTTGGAGCAGCTTCTCTAAGCTATTTATGATTAAGTTTCAAAATATATGTTCAGGCCTCTAAAATGGCCCAGAAAGAAACAATAATAGTTGTTTTCATAGTGTATACAGAGCAAAGAAGACTGAGAGGAACTTCATGATATTCCACACACAACAGAGGACATTGAACTCTCCCTTCTGGTCTCACACTTGAATTCTGTAATTCAGCCAGGCTCTGACTTCAGCACCCTGCAGGGTGTGTATTCCTCAGGGATTACGCACTCTTCCAGTAGGGGAGGAGGTCAGTCGGTAGAAGTATTTACTGAGGCAGCCCCTCCTCCGCTTCTGAGTCATTTTCTGGTAGAGCAGAAAGGTTTTCAGGGAGAAGCTTTAACTCTTTAAGATCCCAGAGGTTACTCCTCAGTGTAATAGGGAGCTCCCGACATCCAATGGGGCTCATGCTAACTCTTTACTTGATATTTTAGGTAATGAGTTGTATATTTAGTCTGATAGTGAGATGAAACTTGAAAAAATGTAGTAGAAAGAGGAAAATAATACTATGTTGGCTCAATCTTGAGTTGTTTTAACATATATGTGGCAAAGAGGTTTGCAAATGACTATGTTTGTCTAAAGAAAAATATTAATGACACCACCCTTATGCGGAAATCTGACATCTGGCAACCTCAGCTCTCTGGAAGACAGCCAGAAAATAAGAAAGGGGCCTCAGAGCACATACAAAAATAACTGTTGAAAAACTCTAACACATGTACTTTACCACCACTGAAGAGTTTGTTAGCCTCTCATTTAGAGCTTGTTTACTTTTTGTTCGGCAACTTTTAATAAATTTGGTGGTGTGTGGGTGGTCCCCTGCTCCCCAGCAGATTATAAACAATAATCTAGAAAGAGGGTAGAAAAGTTAACGGAGGAGATAAACTGATAGCAGAGGGAAGGATGACATCAAAAGAGAAAAGCCTGAAAGTTATACCATACTGGCATTATGTATTACACACATCCAGTAATGTATGGTCTTCACAATGAACTCGCATCCATCAGCCAAAGAGTAAATCATGTCCCGTGTCTTCTGTTGAGGAAGGCAGGGAGGTCTATAATGTATCTATTTTTTTTATTTTTTTATATTTTTTAATATAATTTATTTTATTATCATTAATTTACAATTACATGTGCAATATTACGATTATTAAACTACCCCTTCATCAGGTCCCCCCCACCAACCCCATTACAGTCACTGTCCATCAGCGTAGTGAGAGGCTATAGAATCACTACTTGTCTTCCCTGAGTTGTACTGCCCTCCCCGTGCCCCCCCAACATTACATTTGCTAATCGCAATGCCCCTTTTTCCCTCTTATCCCTCCCTTCCCGCCCATTTTCCCCAGTCCCTTTCCCTTTGGTAACTATTAGTCCGTTCTTGGGTTCTGTGAGTCTGCTGTTGTTTTGTTCCTTCAGTTTTTTTTCTTTGTTCTTATACTCCACATATGAGTGAAATCATTTGATACTTGTCTTTTTCGGCTTGGCTTATTTCACTGAGCATAATACCCTCTAGCTCCATCCATGTTGTTGCAAATGGTAGGATTTGTTTTCTTCTTATGGCTGAATAATATTCCATTGTGTATATGTACCACATCTTCTTTATCCATTCATCTACTGATGGACACTTAGGTTGCTTCATTTCTTGGCTATTGTAAATAGTGCTGCGATAAACATAGGGGTGCATATGTCTTTTTCAAACTGGGCTGCTGCATTCTTAGGGTAAATTCCTAGGAGTGGGATTCCTGGGTCAAATGGTATTTCTATTTTGAGTTTTTTGAGGAACCTCCATACTACTTTCCACAATGGTTGAACTAATTTGCAGTCCCACCAGCAGTGTAGGAGGGTTCCCTATTCTCCACATCCTTGCCAACATTTGTTGTTGTTTGTGTTTTGGATGTTGGCCATCCTCACTGGTGTGAGGTGATATCTCATTGTGGTTTTAATCTGCATTTCTCTGATGATTGGCGATGTGGAGCATCTTTTCATGTGCCTGTTGGCCATCTGAATTTCTTCTTTGGAGAAGTGTCTATTCATGTCCTCTGCCCATTTCTTAAATGGATTATTTGCTTTCTGTTTGTTAAGGTGCATGAGTTCTTTATATATTTTGGATGTCAACCCTTTATCAGATACGTTTTTATGAATATATTCTCCCATACTGTAGGATGTCTTTTTGTTCTACTGATGGTGTCCTTTGCTGTACAGAAGCTTTCAGCTTGATATAGTCCCACTTGTTCATTTTTGCTTTTGTTTCCCTTGCCCAGGGAGATATGTTCATGAAGAAGTCGCTCATGTTTATGTCCAAGAGATTTTTGCCTATGTTTTTTTCTAAGGTTTTATGGTTTCATGACTTACATTCAGGTCTTTGATCCACCTTGAGTTTACTTTTGTGTATGGGGCTAGACAGTAGTCCAGTTTCATTCTCTTACATGTAGCTGTCCAGTTTTTCCAACACCAGCTGCTGAAGAGGCTGTCATCTCCCATTGTATATCCAAGGCTCCTTTATCAAATATTAATTGACTGTATATGTTTGGGTTAATGTTTGGATTTTCTATTCTGTTCCACTGGTCTGTGGGTCTGTTTTGTGCCAATACCAAATTGTCTTGATTACTGTGGCTTTGTAGTAGAGCTTGAAGTCAGGGAGTGTAATTCCCCTGTTTGATTCCTCCTTCTCAGGATTGATTTGGCTATTCGGGGTCTTTTGTGGTTCCATATGAATTTTAGAATTATTTGTTCCAGTTCATTGAAGAAAGCTGTTGGTAGTTTGATAGGGATTGCATTGAATCTGTAGATTGCTTTAGTTAGTATAGCCATTTTGACAATATTGATTCTTCCTAGCCAAGAGCATGGGATGCTTTTCCATTTGTTAGTGTCCTCTTTAATTTCTCTTAGGAGTGTCTTGTAGTTTTCAGAGTACAGGTCTTTCATTTCCTTCGTTAGGTTTATTCCTAGGTATTTTATTCTTTTTGATGCAATTGTGAATGGAATTGTTTTTCTGATTTCTCTTTCTGTTAGTTCATCATTAGTGTATGGAAAGCAACAGATTTCTGTGTGTTAATTTTGTATCCTGCAACTTTGCTGAATTCAGATATTAG